>JARHVA010000674.1:4347500-4550000 GCA_037957365.1 Torreya grandis | reverse complement strand
ATCCATTTGAGACTAACAAAATCCATACACAGGCACATTCATGCATTTTCCTTGCTTGCACAAGTGCATTCATCTATTTTTACTTGAGATAGTGTACCAAAAATACTATATCTATAACATGCATAAATATCATGCTAATTACTTTCAAGGACATTGATTGTACAAGTTTTGCATCATTCTTGGAGATAAACTATTCTACATAAACTCTCCTCCTTTTAATCTAAATTCATCAAGCCATTAGCTTATTTATATAGAGATATAGAGAAGTTTAGGTGAGGTCTATACACTCTACATTGAATGAATGGTCTGTGCATCACTCCCTTGCTCTTTCCAATAATCATTGGTGTTATTTTTAGTAATCATTAGTGTTTTTATAGAATTGAATAGAGTGTTCTTGATATACTCTATTATATATGTAATATAATATTATAAAATCTAGTGAATCCTTAATTCATCAAGATGGGTATGGGTTACCATTAATCATTTAGATTTCATAGTCACCTTTTTCTATCGAGTGTTATCCCAACTCTCAAATCATCAATATATTATCTATGCCCTATATGAAAACAAGGGTAATGTTCTACATCACTCACTAATATTTGGGCCCCTCTCTTTCCTTTATGTATAGATATGACAATCGAGCCCCACCCATTTTTATGTGGGGCCCTTTATAGATAAATATATAGGGTTAATCATCAATTGAGTTTCCCCCATCTATTATGGTACCTATCTCTTAACTTGAACTATAGATGGTCAGTCTCTATATAGGGCTGTCAAGTGTAGAGTAGGATTACAAGATGCATTAGTCCATGCGTTAGTCAAGAAAATATCTTATAAATAAGCATATAATTAATAAAACATCAATCCCACTCCCTCATGGGGTGTTGAAAATGAATTCTAAGAGTTATTTACAGAAGGAATGCTACCAAACCTTCCAAATAGTATCCCTCCTTCCAAGAGTGTCCTAAAAGTGTGTTTTTCCCTAGATTTAGTGTTCCAAGTCTATGTCAATCATGAGTATAAAGCTCATCCATAATTTCCTAGTGCACCAATGGGTTAGGCTCATGATTTTGATCAATTTGTGCAAATAGGTGAATCTTTGTAAAGATAATTCTACATTATAACATTTCTCAATTCAAGCTCTCTTAATCAATGGTGAGGCCTTATATTTATAGCTTTATAAAAATGGTCAGGATCAACCATGATCATCCATATTGAAAACAAGATGTCTAATCATGAACTGATTCAATTTTAGAGGGACAAGCCATAAATGATCCCATTAATATTTGGAAGAATGAGGCATTGATGAGGCATGTGAAGGCTTAATCTTGATATTTATTCTATTAATTTCTTATGGATGCCACCCCATTGATGATGTCATGGGATGATACAAATTTGAGGAATGAATTTCTAATTAATATATTTTTAGTAACTTTCATGAATTTTTCAATTAGGCTCTTGATTTGATTTAATTTGCTTAAGTGACCTTAATTAATTTTCTGTAATTATTTGGAAATCTATTGCATGCTTAATCAAATTGGTTAGAAGAGTCATTTTATGAAGTTATAATTTCACTGAAGTATAATTAAAAGAAAGTGTCAGTTGCATATAGAACAATACCCCAATTAGGGCATTTTAGATGCAAAATAACACATGCACGTAATATATGCTAACAAATCAGAAGAATTTAGTGGTCCAAAACATCATTTTATGTGGTCATAATTGAAATCAAAATGATTTGAGAAAAGATAATAATCACATAAAATGCATTGCCCCATTAAGGGATACATTAGCTTAAACCACTACCTATACGTAACAAGTTTGAAACATTTATTGCATTTTAGTGATTTTGGCCTAGATTGTGCATTGTTAAAAAATGTTGCTTAGATTGATAATTTTAGCATAGTAGTGGTAGGAATTGGATGTCTACATTTTTCCCTTGTTTGAGAAGGCATGGTGAGATATTTGGTTGAAGTGATGTATTTTCAAAGAATGAAAAGGTCATTATAATTAGAAGAAATAAATTTCAATCCCCCTTTTCCTTTTTAAAGTTTGCATGAATGATGAAGAAATTGGCTTAAAAAGTGCCCCAAACATTGTTTGGGTGGCCCATGATGTCCCATCGAGTGGAAGATGGAAAATTTGGAAATATTTGATGGGTGGGCCCTTGATTGGAAGAAATTATAATATCATTAACTTCAGCAAAAGAGGTTGATAAAAAAACAATTTGAAGAAAGTGAAAATAAAAATTGCTTAAAGGGGCTAAAATAGTATCCCAAGAAAGATAAAATGATGTAACTATAGGCCTAGGGGTTGAAAAATTTACTATATTTTGACCCCTTAGGGTAAAAATAGTTCATTTTGCATCCTAGCTATAGTAAATTCTGAGCACTAATATTTATGCATGAGAGAGTTGAAAAAAATGGCCAATATCCCACACCATCGATATCTTGGGGAGCATGTAAGAGAGTAACAAAAACCACTAGGGAGCATAGCATCAGTAAGTTCCTTTTTTGGTTTTTAAATTGGTTATTTATTGTATTTATTACACATAAGAAGTGGTAGTTGGGGTGATCCTACCATTTTTTCAACTTGGAAAATGGTGAGTTCACCCAAAAAAATGGAAAGAATGCCATGATATCATCGATGTCACTGACCCTTTGATGGGATCATGGGTCAAAATGGTGAGATCACCAAAATAATGAAAAACTCACATTTTAAGTGAATTTTATCCTGTTAAATGATGATTTTGCCAATATCAGCGAGATCACCTTGCCAATTGGTGGGAATGAATTGTGGATTGGTGAAGTCATGGAAAATAGTAGGATCACTAATAGAAAGAATGTCTTGCTAAATAGTGGGATCACTAAAAATGGTGAGAATTACATAATAAAATATAATGGGGCCCTACGGGGATTCATCCAGGCCCAAAATTAGAAGAAAAGGGATAGAGACACATATAGTTTTAGTCTAGGCCTCAAAATTAGAAGAATATGATAGAAAGGTAATTGATGTGATGACATGTGTTTGATTTATATCTTGAGAGAGTATTAGTTATCAAATCATAAGAGTGATACTATCAAGTATTATGATGATAGGGGATGATGATGGATGAGCTCATGGGCATCCTTATAGCTATGGACTTATATCACTTGGCATGCTTTCTAGTGATCTACATAGATAGAGCATATTTGGAAGTGTTGGTAGAGAGATGGTATTATGATACTTTCACCTTTCATCTACCAACTGGGGAGGTAATGATGACATTGGAGGATGTTCACTAGATTCTATGGGTGCTTATGAAAAAACCTAAGATTATGTGGGTGGGGGATGGATGACAAGCCATACTAGATGATCTACTTGGTGTAGTGGAGTAGGATATTATGGATGAGTGCATATACATGGATGCACTAGAATACTTGGTTTGGCCCTCAGATGGTAGAGCAGGATAGGGGACATTCCCCCCTAAGGTAGTTGTTTTGATAGGTATTATCAATGGCTTCTATTGCCTGAAAAGAGTGGGTAGTTCTTTCCCTTAAGGTTGATTGATGTGTTACAATATATGTTTGATCACCTAAAATAGTTCACTTGGGGACCTGTGATTCTTGCACATCTCTACATAGATCTACACATGATTGCATAATAGGAAGGATAGAGAATAGGCCATAACACACTACTATAGGTATGGGCCTAAGAGCATATTATGATTACATGACCTATGGGGTTGAGATATTAGAGGGGACCAAAGGATCTCATGACTTGGGGATGGTATCCGATAGGGCCATGGATGTAGGGACACTTGGGAGACCTACCATATTATAGGTGATACATCGATGAGATAGAGGATGGGGATTTCATTTAGCATCCCTACTTAGGGACATAATTTGCATGGTTGGAGGACCTATTTGTGATTGAATATATGATCACACCATACTACATTATAGGGTGACATGATTATGTGGTGGAGAGATACATGCCATAACATGTCTAATGATAATTTGGTATGCAACAGGATGTCTCAGAGGGTCCACATTACTTTGCACATGTGATTAAGGAGTGGGGGCCACTAGTGTCCAAGGAAGATATAGTCACGGATTATGACAAGGTAGTTCATGTTCTATGCGACTATGTGGGATGGGTTCTAGATGCAAGGGTGATCGATGCATATGCCACATGGTGGTTAGGAGTGCTACCCATATAATTGACTAGGCCATTGACCCAACATCCAGTCTTATGATAGTAATGGGTTTGGATGAGGAGGGATCAAGGACAAGCCCTAACATAATAATAGGGTCAAGTGTATGCCATTCCATTATAGGTTGTCTAGCCTCAGAGGTAGCAGGATGTTATAGAGGATGTGGAGATGGCCAAGCTATATAGATAAGATGGGGATACAAAGGATACCCTAGGTGGCCATGAGATGGGTTTCAAAGAGGCAAGGCCCTTAAAGATAGTTATAGGGACAAGGACATGATTAGGAGGGGTAAGGACCTCAAGCACACGGAGGTTCGTAGAGGACTAAATTTTAATTGATAGGATCTAGAGGGATATTTTTGTATGCCTCTCAGATATAGTAGGGTTATAGAGAACTATGGTTAGGTAATAGGTGCATTTGGCTATTGCATAAAGAGAGACCACTAGGCTACAAGGTCTAATAATATCTAGGAATGTAGTGATTATGGGTCTCATGGATAGGTGGAATAACTAGCAAGGATTCAAGCCTAGTTAGCCACACAAGACATGGATTTTGTTACAATAATTGATGAATGCAAATTTACTCAAATAAAGGTTCAAAAGTTGATGCAGGAGAGGGATGAGGCATGTAGAACTAGGATGGATATAGGAGCAAGTTCAACTAGAGCCTTAGCCAATGTGATTGTGACCAAGGATGATGCCTTGCATGTGAAGGATGATGTCCTACATGCCAAAGATGAGATATCCTACTGAAGGTGGGCATATGAAGTGGAAGTTTAGAGAGGAGAGTGGCCTTCTATAGGGATTACATGAGGTTATAGCAGACTAAGTAGACCTCTAAGTCCAAACATGGGATAGAGGCATAGTGGTCAATAATGCAACCAATTGCATAGTGGGTTGTCATAGGGCCTCCACCACCACATCCACCAACAACATCTACATCTAAGATAGGTTAGAGTTTCCAATAGAATCCTCTTGAGGATGATCATGATGAGATCTAATTGTTTAAGCTCTCCTTTTTTTACTGATGATATATATATATATATATTCCTGTGATGTATAGAAACATGAGTTTGAGAGATATATATGACATTAATTTTATGGCATATTTCTATTTGTATATAAAATCTTAATATTATTTCATTGTCACATGATGTGTTTATTGATATTAGTCTTGTTATGATATGCTAGTGTTAGGAGATGCACATCCTTAGTTAGCATATGAATGTTGATGTTTTTGTTATGGTTTTGATTCATGTATGACTAGATGCTAGAATATAATTTAGGAGATGCACATCCCAAACTAACCATAAAAATAGCCAATTAGATTCAAATTTTATGTCAAGAGATGCACGTCTTACATAGAGTCTTGTGTTAGGTATGGTGTATTTGAAAAATGATCTTTGGAGTTTCATTGACTTTTGAATTTGGAGTAGTTTGTGTTTACTATAGAAAATTGAAATTATGCATCATAAGTATGAGTAACTTATAATAACATGGTATTTCTATTGCAATTGGCCAGTTCAAATGTGAATATTTAAAACTAGGGATAATGATAATTTTTTTACCAAAATCAAAGTTAAAACTATTGATATTTAAACAAAAAAAAAAGACAAAAATAATACACAAATGTAACCTACCTTAAAATCAAGATATGGACAATCAAGATTTAAGAAGGGACAAGAATATATAAAATCAAAGTAAGAATAAAAATATTTAAACAACCTAAAATCAAGATATGAATAATCTAGATCCATGTGTATTAACAAGATGTACTTGTAAAACAAACACATAATAAAACAAGTCAAACACAACCCTAAACAAGTCAAGCCTAAATGAAAACTAGACTAAAAATGTTTAAAGAGAACACAAAAGACCAAAACAAGATAAATAACAAGACCAAAATAGTAAAACAAAAGATTAAAAGGAAGGCCCGACAAAATGCCAAGAAATAAAGAACAAACTACCAACAAAAATGAATGAATAACAAAACAATAATAACAACTCAACAAAATAACAATGAGAACATACTAAAACACCAATAAACAAAACAAAAACATAATGTAATGCAATTAAAAACTAACCAACAAAACATAAAACACCAACAAAAATAAATGAAGAGATAATGAAGCACAACAAAATAATAATAAAACCCAAATAAACAGACACAAATAAGGGTTAGTCATAATGTTAGTGCAAACAAAAAATAAATTGGTCATGCATGAGTAAGAGAGGTGGTATGCTCTATGATAGGGTGACCCCTAATATAAGAAACAACACTGACATAATGAAAAAAGAAAAATAGAAGAAAAAATTACCCCCAAGTGATAGAGAAACAAAAATAGAAAGCAAAATGGGGAAAATAGAAGAAAAGGCAAGGGTGGCTCAGTTGAATCCAAATGCACGAGGCAAGTCGACACTACTTACATAGTTTCATGGACATGAGATTCAACATGAAAATCAGGCCAAATGTAGTTCTCCCAATAAAAGGGATCGAAGAAAAGTGATGATAAGAAAACATGATTATATTGTAGAGGAATAAGGAAAATGGGCTTGTAAAATGACAAGTGTGATCAAATGATTGCTCATAAAATGGTGAGAGCATGGGATCAGAATAAACAAAAGTGCAAGACAATGTTTTTATTTTTTTGTCTATCAATTTCTAATGTTTTTATATTTTTTAGGATAAGCAATAGAAACACAATATTTACAAAAGGCCCAGAGAACTACTTAACTGAGGATATGCACTTCCACAAGTAAGATCTCAAATAATAACTAAACTAGCTGCAATGGGGATCATGCATATAAACAATAGCACAAGGAACTAACTAATCAAGGAGATGCTTACCCAAGAGTAGGAGTTCTAATAAAAGCTAAATCTGGCTATAATGACCTTGGTGATCTTGTTAAGGTGATAATATCTAACAAGAAATAATAATAGAATAATATGCAAAATTGTATAAATTTGAAGAACCATTTAGTAGGTCAAAACCATGTGCTGATACATCCTTATTCACTTATCTGTAAGAAGAAGCTACAAAATACTATTTAGGATGAACTACTCTATATAACTAGAATTGAGTGTATCTAAAATTTCTATGAATCATAATTAGGATCATAATTGGTGATGGAATACAACTGTCCAAGTTACAACAGTTTAGGGTATGAAATTTTTTTTGTTCTAAGTAGAATGGTCTAGGGTTACATCAGTTTAAAATAGAATGAAAGTGAGTCTAGTGGGATATAAATGATGCAAGGTGCCAACAGTATAGGGGTATAATGGTCCAAAATTACAATGGTCTAGGGTTCAATGGTATGAGATATTAAAAGAATATTGTTCTCAGTTAGAATGACCCAGGATAAAGTGAGATAGAATAAAAATGGTCCATGATTGGATGGTCTAGAGTATAATAGTGGGATAAAATAACTTCAACACAAGTTGCCTGTAAGGAAGGGCTCTTGTAGATAATGGTTCAAAAAGGTTGTTAAGAATAGAACCACTTGAGATATATAATATTCATGGGTTTTGAGAGTTCTTTGCCATATGGAGTAGCCAATCGGTATGCCCCCAATCCATAGTTCGTTGTGACTACATATGGACCCAACCAATTGGATTGAAAATTGACTTTCTTCTTACATTTAACATTAGTGTTCTTTTGATTTTCTCTCAAGACCAAAATAACTATAGTGAAGGTAGCTTAATCTAATAATCAATATCAATGAGAATATGTTTATGGCCATTGAAGAGGTTGGGTTGATTTTCTCGATGAGATCAAGGCCCTATTTAGAGAATGGCCATGGTGTAGTGATTGGCTAGAGTGGTAAGGAAGGTGCATGTATCAAATTACCATGTTGTTGGTAAGAAATGCACTTCGTAATATAATTACAAGCATTTGTTTCCATCTTGGGATAATATTATTCTATTCTAAGGAGTTTATTTCCTAAAACTACACTATTGGTGTGGGCCCCACACATTCCTTCATGAACCTCCTTAACCGATAGCTTGGATTATCTCAAAGATAAACAATGAAGAAGTGATCCATTATAGCCTTTAGGATATAATGTGTTTCCAATTAGGGTATAATAGGCTATGCAATGAAGGAAGAGTTTCTGGTGATTATTATAAATCTCATGTGGAAAAACTTGGTCGTGAGAATAGTTATAGATGTCTTGGAACCAAGATAGTTTAGGTGGGGGATTGGGACCAGCGATGGTGCATATCCTCTCTAAATTTGGAACTACATGAGTAGGTTTTTAGAATATTTTCAATGATAAACTGATACTCTTTATCACTACTAACAATTTATATCATGGACCTAATTATTTCCATGGCATTAATTTATCTATTACTAGCTCATGATACCTATTTAAATTGTAGGGATTTTAAGTGAGTCTTGAGATTATCCAAAATATGCTTGTAGGGTACAATATTTTCAAGTCGAGTTTGATATTGATATGTGGTTTTATTGATAATCAATTGAGAATCCCCATAAATTATTAACTATTAGATATCCCACTACACTGCAAGATGAAGTCCTATTATGAGGGATTCATGCTCAACCATATTATTGGTATAATGGAAATTAATATGAAATGCTTTGGGAATCAGATACCCTTGTAGTGTAATCAATAAAACACTGATGCTAGATCCATGGCATGTAAAAGAGATATCAAAGTATTAATTCCACTACTTAGGTTCTTGTAGCCCTTCTTCTATTGTCATAATAGAATCATTTAGAAAGTCAAATTTGAGTGGGTGAGTATCTATCATTGGAGCTTCTACAAGATGATCTACAATGACTTACCCCTTGATATCCTTTTGGTTTTGGTACTCAACATAAAACTATCTTAAGAGCATGACATATTTGGCCATGTGACCTCTGAGAGTTGTTTTGGACAATAAATATTTGATAGGGTCCACTTTAGCAACAACAATAATATTATTATTTAGCACATAGTGTCACAACTTTTGGGAAGTGAACACCATTTGATAAACATACCTTTTCCATGGGCATATAATTATGTTCATAAGCCACAAGTGTTTGGATTAAATAGTAGACTAAATTTTCCTTCCCATGTTCATCATACTAGACCAACAGTGCCCCTAGTGCATGTTCAGTAACTAAAATATAAAGAATCAATGGTTTTCTAGGTGTTGGTGGTCTCAAAACTAGCAGGTTGTCCAAGTATGTTGTGATCTTTGTAAGTGCTAATTGACACTTGTCATCCCATTGAAAAGTGGCCCCTTTTTTCAAGAGATGTGTAAACATGTGGTACTTATCTACTAGTTGTGAAATAAACCTACAAATAGATTGGATCTTTCTTTGTAGGATGCAAAGATGTTTGAGATTAGAAGGTGGAAGCATTTCCACAATGGCCTTGAAATTTATAGGATCTGCTTCAATTCCTCTTTGTGATATAATGAACCCTATAAATTTTATTAAAGTGACACCAAAGACACACTTCTTAGTATTCAGATGAACCTTGTACTCATGAAGTCTCTCTAATATTCTTCATAGAACATCAAGATGCCTGACACATGTTCTTGATTTGGATAGGATGCCATCAATATAGTCCTCAATAATATCATGCATCATGTCATGGATTATAGAAGTCATATCACATTGATATGTGGCCCTAGTGTTCTTCAAGACAAAGGGTTTGACTTGGTAATAGAATGTTCCCCATGATGTGGTGAATGCAATTTTGTGTTGGTCTTCTAGAGCTATCTTGATCTAATTGTATCATGAGGATCCATCCATGAGGGATAACATCTCATACCCAGTGGCAGATTCAATAATCATGTCATGTTGAGTAAAGGAAAATCATCTTTGGCGCATGCCTTATTGACATCCCTAAAATTAATACAAAGGTGTATAGCTTATGGATTTTTAATTACTGGGATTATATTTGATATCCTTTTAAAATAGTCCAGTGGTCTAATGAAGCCAGATCCTAATAATTTCTCTAGTTTTTCTTTTACCAAAAGAGTGATGCATGGGTGAATCCTTATCCATTTATGTTTGACCAGTTTAGCATCTATATGGATAATAAGTCAATGCATAACCAAGTCAAGGTCTAATCTTGACATGCCAAAATAAGTGACTGCAAAATTATCAATTAAATATCTTAGAATGGTGACAATGTAATCATGTTTTTCATTGGTGAAAGAGGTTCCAAGATAAACAATTTTGGGATCATCATATGTTCATAGGTTTACCTTAGTGGTGAGGAGTGTAGAACCATTATCTATAATAGTGGGCAATGTTTGATCCTATTCCTCTTCTTTCACTTTTGTTTCTAGTCATTCTTCCCAAATCTTTAGATAGTGAGATGAATCTGAATCTACCAGTTCAGGTAGTGGCCAACTGGTAAATATCTCTATAAAGTCAAGAGTAATATGCTCAAAGAATTTTTATTATTTAGATGTGATACTAGTACTATCTATAAATATAGGACTTGGTGGACACTGCACATCCTTTGGAGATGAGCAAACTTCCCCATCCAATAGCATCTAAAATAGGTTTTCACTCAAGGGCTTGTCTTTTTCTTTACTATTTCCTTGATTAATGAGTGCCTCAAAGAGGTTTTCACCTAAAATTATCAATGTTTTATCTTTTTTATGTTCAATTTTTTTGTCATGCTCTCTAAAGTAGGTGGAAGGGTCCAAAGAGAAGTCAAATCCCTGCATATGATCACCAATTGGCAATCCATCTCTGAGGCCCATATATTCAAAAGTTATTTCATCATTCTAAAATTCATCGAGGGGTATAATATAATCTTACCAGTCCCAGTAAATGAGGTTAGGATGGGAAATTCAAAGGGGATTATAGGTTGTGATAGTCGTAATGGATTTGGAGTCAAATAGGTTTGTGTTAGCAAGCTCATCATAAATGCTATAATGGGATGTTTCATCAATGTCAGGAGTCCTGTTACTAGTCAATTTAGAAGAATCACTATCAAAATACATGAGGTCAACCCCAGGTAGTATAAATTTGAGACTTGACTTATGTTAGGCTTACCAGTTGATAATGGTTTAAGGATTCCTTTCTCTCATAGTCTAAATCCTTTACCTTTACAATCAAAGTTGTCCATAGCGATAAGATACTTAGGATTCTAAAAACAATCAACAATTTCATTAGAATATAACTAGTCTCCTTCAATAAAAGCTTCCTGATCCTAATTTGGTGAATAGTAGCACATATGAATACCATTGGTGGTTTTTGTGTATCTTTCTTATTTTGCTAAACCATGTTGGGTTTGCAAGGGTTTTGGGTTTTTTAAAAGACTTAGGAGACATGGGAAATTTAGCAATATGGAAGGCATATTTCAAATGCTACATGCAAATACTTGCATCTTCAATAGTGATATGTTGTGTAAGTGTTAGGAGGAATGGATTAGCCAAAGTGGAAGCAAGGTCACTTGGGTTGATATAATTGGATTTGAGTGGTTACAAAACTATTTGTTTGTTCTTCTTCATGATGAATTCAGAACCAGGGCAATAGTTATAATTAAAAAATTCAAGCTCTAGGTGTTTATAATATTTGTATGGATACAGATCGACAAGAATGGTAAATTTAATCCCATTGTGGGGGAACTTGAGGCATTGGTGCAAGGTGGATGGGACAACCTATACTTCAGGGATCCAAATATGACCAAGAAGTATGTTATAGGGAAACTTAATATCCATAATATGACACAAAGTATGATGGGAAACATACCCAATAATGATTGGCAAATAGATAGTTCTAAAAGATTCCCTTTGGACATTATCATATGCCTTTATTATGGTCATTTTAGGTTGGATATACTTAGAAACATAACCCAATCATTGTATCAACTTGAGCAGTATTATGTTCAGCCCTGAACCATTGTCTATAAAAACTTGCTTGATTTTATGACTTTCAATAATGAATTCAATGTACAAAGGGTTATTATGGCTAGGACCAAGAGTAAACATATCTCTCTGATCGAATGTAACTTGTAAAAAATGAGATAAATTCCATACTAGTGTTTTGAAAAATTTTAGGGTTAATGTCCTAGGGAATAGTGGATTATTGAAGGAAGTTGTTTAAAATAGTTTTGTTGAATTCAGACGTATGCAAAACATATAAAATAGAAATTTGCATAAGGGATTTACTTAGTTGGCTTGAGATACTATATGAATTTTTAATAGAAGCATGATAGGGTTTAGCCTTAATTGGTACAATGTTCAGATTTGGATTTGAAGGCATAGTGGTCATATTGGGTCTAGTGTTAGAAGAGGGCAAAGGGCCCTAAAGGGTGACTCGAGAGTGTCTAGTTGTGATTGTGCAATCTAGAGTCGATAAGGAACCATTATAATTAGAAGAAGGGAAAGTGCCTTGGATGGTGACTCATGAGCATCTAGTTATGTTTGTGAAATTTTGAGTTGATAAAGAGTCATTATAATTAGAAGAAAGGGGTCCAAAAATAGTAACCCATGGAAATCATAGTGTAATGGAATTGATTGAACCCAATGTGGTACTACTTGAAGAGGAAGGTGTTGAACCTATAATTGGGTACCTAGTGTTTCAAGAAGCATTAGATGGTTTATGAGTTTTGATAGTGATAATAGTAATGTGATTTGTAGAAACACATCCTATGATGCTATTGTAATCATATGGCATGTTGTTATAACCTAGGTTATTAGCATGGGTATTATGATCTTGATTATGATCATGTAGATGATAATTCTGGCCTTATGCTTATTCACATTGGTTCTGCCCTTGATTCTGATTATTTGTTTTGGCTAATGATTGTGTTTAGGAAATGGGTCTTTGTAAATGCCCATATCCTGATTAGTATTTTGTGTTAAGTGTTTTACTTAAATTTCTCCACTTTTAATCAATTCCTTAATAAGATGTCTCAATTGATGATATCAATAAATGACATGGCTAATAACATGATGAAATCTAAAAAACTCATCTACCAGATATCAATTAGGTTTTATTTAATCTTTACAGAATTACCATGGTATTGGTCACATAATTAGATTAGTTACTATAAGCTTTTAGAACATGACCTTAACAGGCTCTCCTATTTTATTGAATACTCTTTATTTATTGAATTCCCTTTGTGAAGGAGCCTTTTGCATTATATTTAATGGATTAGGTGGGGCTAGTTGCACATTTAGAACCAATAGAGCCTACACCATTTGTACATGTCCATATTTTATTACCCTATTTCCCACCATAATCTTATTTTTGTTAAACCCTTCAGATTTCTCTATAGAAATAGCTTGAATGGGTGATTGGGTTTGATTATATGTTTGACCTTATGAATAAATCTCAACAAAGGCATTAGTAATAAGTGCCTTCTCAATCTGTACACCCCTATCTATGATTTCCTCAATTGTATTTACACAAGTGAGTCATAGATTATGAGCCACCTGAAGTTGTAGGTTCTGTGCAAAAATGTTAGCCTGTTGTTTATTTGGTAAATTATGTTGGAAGCATCTAGCTAATGCTCTTAATCATTGTAGATATATTGTGAAGCTTTC
This sequence comes from Torreya grandis, assembly GCA_037957365.1. NCBI lineage: Eukaryota > Viridiplantae > Streptophyta > Pinopsida > Cupressales > Taxaceae > Torreya > Torreya grandis. The sequence continues at coordinate 4,536,286 of JARHVA010000674.1, read as the reverse complement.
CCCATCTCTTTGTTTTATTTTACATAAGTCGACCATAGTCAACTCATGTTCAATATTGTAAGAGAAACAGTTGACAACTTTTTTAGATAAATCATTCTAATCAACCACTATCCCTTAGGTAATTTGAGTAGATAGTCTAAAGCTTGTCCAACCAAACTACATGGAAACAAGCAAATAAAATAACTACTATTATAGGCTACCTCTTAGCATAATACAAAAAATGCTTGGATATGTTCTTGAGGGTCACCCTTCCCTGTATATTTATCAAATTTAGGTGCCTCAAAATGAGGTAGAAAGGGGACCTCAAGAATACTTAAGTCAAATGGATATGGACATATATCATCGAATGTATAGTTCTTGACTTGGTTTCCCATCTCCAGCCTTGACATGATTTCCTTCAATAAATTCCACACTTGTATGTTTCATACATTTGTAGGTGGAATATAATTCTATTGGAGTGGTATGTGCCACTATTGCATCATTTTATTTGGGATATAAACCCTATGTTCTGAAACTTTGTCTTGGTTTACTCCTTGAGTTGAGTAGGTTAGTTTTTGATTCTTAAGTGGTTGATAAACATATCTTAAAATCTATTGCTATGAATTATAAGTATATTATATATTTTGAGGAATTTGTAGTCAGTTCACCAAAGGATGTGATGGTTTACTAGAATAAAAATGGTCCATGATTGGATGGTCTAGAGTATAATAGTGGGATAAAATAACTTGAACACAAGTTGCCTACAAGGAAGGGCTCTTGTAGATAATGGTTCAAAAAGGTTGTGAAAAATAGAACGACTTGAGATATATAATATTTATGGGTTCTGAGAGTTCTTTGCCTTATGGAGTAGCCAATCAATATGCCCCCAATCCATAATTCCTTGTGACTACGTATGGACCCAACCAATTGGATTGAAAATTGACCTTTTTCTTACATTTAACATTAGTGTTCTTTTGATTTTCTCTCAAGACCAAAATAACTATAGTGAAGGTAGTTCAATCTAATAATCAATAGCAATGAGAATATGTTTTTGGCCATTGAAGGCGTTGGGTTGATTTTCTCGATGAGATCAAGGCCCTATTTAGAGAATGGCCATGGTGTAGTGATCGGTCAAAGTGGTAAGGAAGGTGCATGTATCAAATTACCATGTTGTTGGTAAGAAATGCACTTCTTAATATAATTACAAGCATTTGTTTCCATCTTGGGATAATAATATTCTATTCTAAAGAGTTTATTTTCTAAAACTACACTATTGGTGTGGGCCCCACACATTCCTTCATGAACCTCCTTAACCGATAGCTTGGATTATCTCAAAGATAAATATTGAAGAAGTGATCCATTATAGCCTTTATGATATAATGTGTTTCCAATTAGGGTATAACAAGATATGCGATGAAGGAAGAGTTTTTGGTGATTATTAGAAATGTCATGTGGAAAAACTTGGTCGTGAAAATAGTTATAGATGTCTTGGAACCAAGATAGTTTAGGTGGGGGATTGGGACCAGCGATGGTGCATATCCTCTCTAAATTTGGAATTACATGAGTAGGTTGTAGAATATTTTCAATGATAAACTGATACTCTTTATCACTACTGACAATTTATATCATGGACCTAATTATTGCCATGGCATCAACTGATCTATTACTAGCTCATGATACCTATTTAAATTGTAGGGATTTTAATTGAGTCTTGAGATTATCCAAAATATTCTTGTAGGGTACAATATTGTCAAGTCGAGTTTGATATTGATATGTGGTTTTATTGATAATCAATTGAGAATCCCCATAAACTATTAAATATTAGATATCCCACTACACTGCAAGATGAAGTCCTATTATGAGGGATTCATACTAGGCCATATTATTGGTATAATAGAAATTAATATGAAATGCTTTGGGAATCAGATCCCCTTGTAGTGTAATCAATAAAACACTGATGATTGATCCATGGTATGTAATAGAGACATCAAAGTATAACTTTCACTACTTAGGTTCTTGTATCCCTTCTTCTATTGTCATAATAGAATCATTTGGAAAGTCAAATTTGAGTGGGTGAGTATCTATCATTAGAGCTTCTACAAGTTGATCTACAATGACCTACCCCTTGATATCCTTTTGGTTTTGGTACTCAACATAAAATTATGTTAAGAGCATGACCCATTTGGCCATGTGACCTCTGAGAGTTGTTTTGGATAATAAATATTCGAGAGGGTGCACTTTAGCAACAACAATAATATTATTATTTGGCACATAGTGTCACAACTTTTGGGAAGTGAACACCATTTGCTAAACATACCTTTTCCATGGGCATATAATTATGTTCATAACCCACAAATGTGTGGATTAATAGTAGACTACATGGTCCTTCCCTTGTTCATAATGCTGGACCAAGAGTGCCCCTAGTGCATGTTTAGTAACTAAAATATAAAGAATCAATGGCTTTCTAGGTGTTGGTGGTCTCAAAACTAGCAAGTTGTCCAAGTATGTTGTGATCTTTGCAAGTGTTAATTGACACTCATCATCCCATTGAAAAGTGACCCCTTTTTTCAAGAGGTGTGTAAACATGTGGTACTTATCTACTAGTTGTGAAATAAACCTACAAATATATTGGATCTTTCTTTCTAGGATGCAAAGATGTTTGAGATTAGAAGGTGGAAGCATTTCCACAATGGCCTTGAAATTTGTAGGATACACTTCAATTCCTCTTTGTGATAAAATGAACCCTATAAATTTTCTTGAAGTGACGCCAAAGACACACTTCTTAGTATTCAGATGACCCTTGTACTCATGAAGTCTCTCTAATATTATTCATAGAACATCAGGATGCCTGACACATGTTTTTGATTTGGATAGGATGCCATCATCATAGTCCTCAATAATATCATGCATCATGTCATGGATTATAGAAGTCATATCATGTTGATAGTTGGCCCTAGTGTTCTTTAAGACAAAGGGTATGACTTGGTAATAGAATGTTCCCCATGATGTGGTGAATGCAATTTTGTGTTAGTCTTCTAGAGCTATCTTGATCTAATTGTATCATGAGGATCCATCCATGAGGGATAACATCTCATACCCAGTGGCAGATTCAATAATCATGTCGATGTTGAGTAGAGGAAAATCATCTTTGGGACATGCCTTATTGATATCCCTAAAATTAATACAAAGGTATATAGCTTATGGATTTTTGCTTACTGGGATTATATTTGATTTCCTTTTAAAATAATCTAGTGGTCTGATGAAGCCAGATCCTAATAATTTCTCTAGTTTTTCTTTTACCAAAAGAGTGATGCATGGGTGCATCCTTATCCATTTATGTTTGACTAGTTTAACATCTATATGGATAATAAGTCAATGCATAACCAAGTCAAGGTCTAATCCTGGCATGTCAAAATAAGTGACTGCAAAACTATCAATTAAATCTCTTAGAATGGTGACAATGTAATCATGTTTTCATTGGTGAAAGAGGCTCCAAGATAAATTTTTTTGGGATCATCATATGTTCATAGGTTTACCTTAGTGGTGAGGAGTGTAGAACCATTATCTATAATAGTGGGCAATGTTTGATCCTATTCCTCTTCTTTCACTTTTGCTTCTAGTCATTCTTCCTAAATATTTAGATAGTGAGATGAATCTGAATCTACCAGTTCAGGTAGTGGCCAACTGGTAAATATCTCTATAGAGTCAAGAGTAATATGCTCAAAGAATTTTTATTATTTAGATGTGATACTAGTAATGTCTATAAATATAGGACTTGGTGGACACTGTACATCCTTTGGAGATGAGCAAAATTCCCCATCCAATAGCATCTAAAATAGGTTTTCACTCAAGGGCTTGTCTTTTTCTTTACTATTTCCTTGATTAATGAGTGCCTCAAAGAGGTTTTCACCTAAAATTATCGATGTTTTATCTTTTTTATGTTTGATTTTTTTTCATGCTCTCTAAATTAGGTGGAAGGGTCCAAAGAGAAGTCAAATCCCTGCATATGATCACCAATTGGCAATCCATCTCTGAGGCCCATATATTCAAAAGTTATTTCATCATTCTAAAATTCATCGAGGGGTATAATATAATCTTACCAGTCCCAGTAAATGAGGTTAGGATGGGAAATTCAAAGGGGATAATAGGTTGTGCTAGTCATAATGGATTTTGAGTCAAATAGGTTTGTGTTAGCAAGCTCATCATAAATGCTATTATGGGATGTTTCATCAATGTCAGGAGTCTTGTTACTAGTCAATTTAGAAGAATCACTATCAAAATACATGAGGTCAACCCCAGGTAGTATAAATCTGAGACCTTGACTTATGTTAGGCTTACCAGTTGATAATGGTTTAAGGATTCCTTTCTCTCATAGTCTAAATCCTTTACCTGTATAATTAAAGTTCTCCATAGGGATAAGATACTTAGGATTCTAAAAATAATCAACAATGCCATTAGAATATAACTAGTCTCCTTCAATAAAAGCTTCCTGATCTTAATTTGATGAATAGTAGTAGGTATGAATACCATTGGTGGTTTTTGTGTATCTTTCTTCTTTTGCCAAATCATGTTGGGTCTGCAAGGGTTTTGAGTTTTTTAAAAGACTTAGGAGACATGGGAAATTTAGCAATATGGAAGGAATATTTCAAATGCTATATGGAAATACTTGCATCTTCAATAGTGATATGTTGTGTAAGTGTTAGGAGGAATGGATTAGCCAAAGTGGAAGCAAGGTCACTTGGGTTGATATAATTGGATTTGAGTGGTTACAAAACTATTTGTTTGTTCTTCTTCATGATGAATTCAGAACCAGGGCAATAGTTATAGTTAAAAGATTTAACATGTAGGTGTTTATAATATTTGTAGGGATACAGATCGGCAAGAATGGTAAATTGAATCCCATTGTGGGGGAACTTGAGGCATTGGTTCAAGGTGGATGGGACAACCTATACTTCATGGATCCAAAGATGACCAAGAAGTATGTTATAGGGAAACTTAATATCCATAATATGACACAAAGTATGATGGGAAATATACCCAATAATGATTAGCAAATAGATAGTTCTAAAAGATTCCCTTTCAACATTATCATATGCCTTTATTATGATCATTTTAGGTTAGATATACTTGGAAATATAACCCAATCACTATATCAACTTGAGCAATACTATGTTTAGCCCTAAACCATTGTCTATAAAAACTTGCTTGATTTTATGATTTTCAATAATGACTTCAATGTACAAAGGGTTATTATGGCTAGGACCAAGACTAAACATATCTCTCTAATTGAATGTAACTTGTAAAAAATGAGATAAATGACCTACTAGTGTTTTGAAAATTTTTAGGATTAATGTCCTAGGGAATAGTTGATTATTGAAGGAAGTTGTTTAAAATAGTTTTGTTGAATTCAGACGTATGCAAAACATATAAAATAGAAATTTGCATAAGGGTTTTACTTAATTGGATTGAGATACTATATGAATTTTTAATAGGAGCATGATAGGGTTTAGCCTTAATTGGTACAATGTTCAGTTTTGGATTCAAAGGCATAGTGGTCATATTGGGTCTAGTGTTGGAAGAGAGCAAAGGGCCCTAAAGGGTGACTTGAGAGTGTCTAGTTGTGATTGTGTAATCTAGAGTCGATAAGGAACCATTATAATTAGAAAAAGAAGGAAAAGGGCCTTGGATGGTGACTCATGAGCATCTAGTTATGTTTGTGAAATTTTGAGTCGATAAAGGGTCATTATAATTAGAAGAAAGGGGTCCAAAAATAGTAACCCATGGAAATCAAAGTGTAGTGGAATTGATTGAACCCAATGTGGTACTTGAGGAGGAGGGTGTTGAACCTATAATTGGGTACCTAGTGTTTCAAGAAGCTTTAGATGGTTCATGAGTTTTGATAGTGATAATAGTAATGTGATTTGTAGAAACACATCCTACGATGCTATTGTAATCATATGGCATGTTGTTATAGCCTAGGTTATTAGAATGGGTATTATGATCTTGATTGTGATGATAATTTTGGCCTTATGCTTATTGACATTGGTTCTACCCTTGATTCTGATTATTTTTTGTTGGCTGATGATTGTGTTTAGGAAATGGGTCTTTGTAAATGCCCATATCCTGATTAGTATTTTGTGTTAAGTGTTTTACTTAAATTTCTCCACTTTCAATCAATTACTCAATAAGATGTCTCAATTGATGATATCAATATATGCCATGGCTAATAACATGATGAAGGTTAAAAATCTCATCTACCTGATATTAATTAGGTTTTATTTGATATTTATAGAATTACCATGGTATTGGCCACACAATCAAATTAGTTACTATGAGCTTTCAAAACATGACCTTAACAGGCTCTCCCAATTTATTGAATACTCTATATTTATTGAATTCCCTTTGTGGAGGAGCCTTTTGCATTATATTTAATGGATTAGGTGGGGCTAGTTGCACATTTAGAACCAATAGAGCCTACACCATTTGTACATGTCCAAATTCTATTACCTTATTTCCCACCATGTTCTTATTTTTGTTAAACCCTTCAGATTTCTCTGTAGCAATAGCTTGAATGGGTGATTGGGTTTGATTATATGTTTGACCTTATGAATAAATCTCAACAAGGGCTTTAGTAATAAGTGCCTTCTCAATCTGTACACCCCTATCTATGATTTCCTCAATTGTGTTTACATAAGTGAGTCATAGATTATGAGCCACCTCAAGGTGTAGGTTCTGTGCAAATATGTTAGCCTGTTGTTTATTTGGTAAATTATGTTGGAAGCATACAACTAATGCTCTAAATCATTGTAGATATACTGTGAAGCTTTCTCCATCTCTTTGTTTTATTTTACATAAGTCGACGATAGTCAACTCATGTTCAATATTGTAAGAAAAATAGTTGACAACTTTTTTAGATAAATCATTCTAATCGACCAGTGATCCCTTAGGTAATTTAAGTAGACAGTCTAAAGCTTGTCTAACCAAACTACATGGAAACAACCAAATAAAATAAATACTATTATAGTCTACCTCTTGGCACAATACGAAAAATGCTTGGATATGTTCTTGAGGGTCACCCTTCCCTTTATATTTATCAAATTTAGGTGCCTCAAAATGAGGTAGAAAGGGGACCTCAAGAATACTTAAGTCAAATGGATATTGACATATCTCATCGAACTTATAGTTCTTGACTTGGTTTCCCATCTCTAGCCTTGACATGATTTCCTTCAATAAATTCCACTCTTGTATGTTTGGTACATTTTTAGGTGGAATATAATTTTATTGGGGTGGTATGTGCCACTATTGCATCATTTTATTTGGGATATAAACCCTATGTTCTGAAACTTTGTCTTGGTTTACTCCTCGAGTTGAGTAGGTTAGTTTTTGATTCTTAAGTGGTTGATAAACATATCCTAAAATTTGTTGCTATGAATTATAATTATATTATAGATTATGAGGAATTTTTAGTCGGTTCACCAAAGGATGTGATGGTTTACTAGAATAAAAATGGTCCATGATTGGATGGTTTAGAGTATAATAGTGGGATAAAATAACCTCAACACAAGTTGCGTATAAGGAAGGGCCCTTGTAGATAATGGTTCAAAAAGGTTGTTAAGAATAGAACCACTTGAGATATATAATATTCATGGGTTCTGAGAGTTCTTTGCCATATGGAGTAGCCAATCGGTATGCCCCCAATCCATAGTTCGTTGTGACTACATATGGACCCAACCAATTGCATTGAAAATTGACCTTTTTCTTACTGTTAACATTAGTGTTCTTTTGATTTTCTCTCAAAACCAAAATAACTATAGTGAAGTTAGCTCAATCTAATAATCAATAGCAATGAGAATATATTTGTGGCCATTGAAGAGCTTGGGTTGATTTTCTCGATAAGATCAAGGCCCTATTTAGAGAATGGCCATGATGTAGTGATCAACCGGAGTGGTAATGAAGGTGCATGTATAAAATTACCATGTTATTGGTAAGAAATTCACTTATTAATATAACTACAAGCATTTGTTTCCATCTTGGGATAATAATATTATATTCTAAGGAGTTTATTTCTTAAAACTACACTGTTGGTGTGGGCCCCACACATTCCTTCATGAACCTCCTTAACCGATAGCTTGGATTATCTCAAAGATAAATAATGAAGAAGTGATCCATTATAAACTTTATGATATAATGTGTTTCCAATTAGGGTATAATAGGATATGTGATGAAGGAAGAGTTTTTGGTGATGATTAGAAATGTCATGTGGAAAAACTTGGTCGTGAAAATAGTTATAGATGTCTTGGAACCAAGATAGTTTAGGTGGGGGATTGGGACCAGCAATGGTGCATATCCTCTCTAAATTTGGAATTACATGAGTAGGTTGTAGAATATTTTTAGTGATAAACTGATACTCTTTATCACTACTGACAATTTATATCATGGACCTAATTATTGCCATGGCATCAACTGATCTATTACTGGCCCATGATACCTATTTAAATTGTAGGGATTTTAAGTGAGTCTTGAGATTATCCAAAATATTCTTGTAGGGTAAAATATTGTCAAGTCGAGTTTGATATTGATATGTGGTTTTATTGATAATCATTTGAGAATCCCCATAAATTATTAACTATTGGATATCCCACTACACTGTAAGATGAAGTCCTATTATGAGGGATTCATACTCGGCCATATTTTTGGTATAATGGAAATTAATATGAAATGCTTTTGGAATCAGATCCCCTTGTAGTGTAATCAATAAAATACTAATGCTAGATCCATGGTATGAAAAAGAGACATCAAAGTACAACTTTCACTACTTAGGTTCTTGTAGCCCTTCTTTTATTGTGACAATAGAATCATTGGGAAAGTCAAATTTGAGTGGGTGAGTATCTATCATTGGAGCTTCTACAAGTTGATCTACAATGACCTACCCCTTGATATCCTTTTGGTTTTGGTACTCAACATAAAATTATGTTAAGAGCATGACCCATTTGGCCATGTGACCTCTGAGAGTTGTTTTGGACAATAAATATTTGAAAGGGTCCACTTTAGCAACAACAATAACATTATAATTTAGCAAATAGTGTCACAAATTTTGGGAGTGAACACCATTTGCTAAACATACCTTTTCCATGGGCATATAATTATGTTCATAAGCCACAAGTGTGTGGATTAAATAGTAGACTACATGTTCCTTCCCATGTTCATCATGTTGGACCAAGAGTGCCCCTAGTGCATGTTCAGTAACTAAAATATAAAGAATCAATGGCTTTCTAGGTGTTGGTGGTCTCAGAACCAGCAGGTTGTCCAAGTATGTTGTGATCTTTGCAACTGGTAATTGACACTCATCATCCCATTGAAAAGTGACCCCTTTTTTCAAGAGGTGTGTAAACATGTGGCACTTATCTACTAGTTGTGAAATAAACCTACAAATAGATTGGATCTTTCTTTGTAGGATGCAGAGATGTTTGAGATTAGAAGGTGGAAGCATTTCTGCAATGGCCTTGAAATTTGTAGGATCCAGTTCAATTCCTCTTTGTGATACAATGAACCCTATAAATTTTATAGAAGTGACACCAAAGACACACTTCTTAGTATTCAGATGAACCTTGTACTCATGAAGTCTCTCTAATATTCTTCATAAAACATCAAGATGCCTGACACATGTTCTTGATTTGGATAGGATGTCATCAACATATTCCTTAATAATATCATGCATCATATCATGGATTATAAAAGTCATATCACATTGATATGTGGCCCTAATGTTCTTCAATACAAAGGGTTTGACTTGGTAATAGAATGTTCCCCATGATGTGGTGAATGCAATTTTGTGTTGGTATTCTAGAGCTATCGTGATCTAATTATATCATGAGGATCAATCCATGAGGGATAACATCTCATACCTAGTGGTAGATTCAATAATCATGTCGATGTTGAGTAGAGGAAAATCATCTTTGGGACATGCCTTATTGATATCCCTAAAATTAATACAAAGGTATATAGCTTATGGATTTTTGCTTAATGGGATTATATTTGATTTCCTTTTAAAATAATCCAGTGGTCTAATGAAGCGAGATCCTAATAATTTCTCTAGTTTTTCTTTTACCAAAAGAGTGATGCATAGGTGCATCATTATCCATTTATGTTTGACCAGTTTAGCATCTATATGGATAATAAGTCAATGCATAACCAAGTCAAGGTCTAATCCTGGCATGTCAAAATAAGTGACTGCAAAACTATCAATTAAGTCTCTTAGAATGGTGACAATGTAATCATGTTTTTCATTATTGAAAGAGGCTCTAAGATAAACAAATTTGGGGATCATCATATGTTCATAGGTTTACCTTAGTGGTGAGGAGTGTAGAACCATTATCTATAATAGTGGGCAATGTTTGATCCTGATCCTCTTCTTTCACTTTTGCTTCTGGTCATTCTTCCCAAATCTCTAGATAGTGAGATGAATCTGAATCTACCAGTTCAGGTAGTGGCCAACAAGTAAATATCTCAATAAAGTCAAGAGTAATATGCTCAAACAATTTTTACTATTCAGATGTGATACTAGTACTGTCTATAAATATAGGACTTGGCAGACACTACACATCCTTTGGAGATGAGAAAACTTCCCCATCCAATAGCATCTAAAATAGGTTTTCACTCAAGGGCTTGTCTTTTTCTTTACTATTTCCTTGATTAATGAGTGCCTCAAAGAGGTTTTCACCTAAAAGTATCGATGTTTTATCTTTTTTATGACCAAATTTTTTTTCATGCTCTCTAAAGTAGGTGGAGGGGTCCAAAGAGAAGTCAAATCTCTGCATATGATCACCAATTGGCAATCCATATCTGAGGCCCATATATTCAAAAATTGTTTCATCATTCTAAAATTCATCGAGGGGTATAATTTAATCTTACCAGTCCTAATAAATGAGGTTAGGATGGGAAATTCAAAGGAGATAATGGGGTGTGATAGTCATAATGGATTTGGAGTAAAATAGGTTTATGTTAGCAATCTCATCATAAATGCTATTATGGGATGTTTCATCAATGTCAGGAGTCTTGGTACTAGTCAATTTAGAAGAATCAATATCAAAATACATGAGGTCAACCCCATGCAGTATAAATACGAGACCTTGACTTATGTTAGGCTTACTAGTTGATAATGGTTTAAGGATTCCTTTCTCTCATATTCTAAATCCTTTACCTTTATAATTAAAGTTGTCCATAGGGATAAGATACTTAGGATTCTAAAAACAATCAACAATGCCATTAGAATATAACTAGTCTCCTTCAATAAAAGCTTCCTGATCCTAATTTGGTGAATAGTAGTAGGTATGAATACCATTGGTGGTTTTTGTGTATCTTTCTTAGTTTGCCAAATCATGTTGGGTTTGCAAGGGTTTTGGGTTTTTTAAAAGACTTAGGAGACTTGGGAAATTTAGCAATATGGAAGGCATATTTCAAATGCTACATGGAAATACTTGCATCTTCAATAGTGATCTATTGTGTAAGTGTTAAGAGGAATGGATTAGCTAAAGTGGAAGCAAGGTAACTAGGGTTGATATAATTGGATTTGAGTGGTTACAAAACTATTTGTTTGTTCTTCTTCATGATGAATTCAGAACTAGGGCAATAGTTATAATTAAAAAATTCAACGTCTAGGTGTTTATAATATTTGTATGGATACAGATCGACAAGAATGGTAAATTTAATCCCATTGTGGGGGAACTTAAGGCATTGGTGCAAGGTGGATGGGAAAAACTATACTTCATGGATCCAAAGATGACTAAGACGTATGTTATAGGGAAACTTAATATCCATAATATGACACAAAGTATGATGGGAAACATACCCAATAATGATTGGCAAATAGATAGTTCTAAAAGATTCCCTTTCGACATTATCATATGCCTTTATTATGATCATTTTAGGTTGGATATACTTGGAAATATAACCTAATCATTGTATCAACTTGAGCAATACTATGTTCAGCCCTGAACCATTATCTATAAAACCCTGCTTGATTTTATGATTTTCAATAATGACTTCAATGTACAAGGTGTTATTATGGATAGGACCAAGAGTAAACATATCTCTCTGATCAATTGTAACTTGTCAAAAATGAGATAAATGCCCTACTAGTGTTTTGAAAATTTTTAGGGTTAATGCCCTAGTGAATAGTGGATTATTGAAGGAAGTTGTTTAAAATAGTTATGTTGAATTCAGACGTATGCAAAACATATAAAATAGAAATTTGCGTAAGGGTTTTACTTAGTTGGCTTGAGATACTATATAAAATTTTAATAGAAGCATGATAGGGTTTAGCCTTAATTGGTACAATGTTTAGGTTTGGATTCTAAGGAATAGTGTTCACATTGGGTCTAGTGTTGGAAGAGGGCAAAGGGCCCTAAAGGGTGACTCAAGAGTCTCTAGTTGTGATTGTGCAATCTAGAGTCGATAAAGAACCATAAAAATTAGAAGAAGGAAAATGGCCTTAGATGGTGACTCATGAGCATTTAGTTGTGTTTGTGAAATTTTGAGTCGATAAAGAGTCATTGTAATTAGAAGAAAGGGGTCCAAAAATAGTAACCCATGGAAATCAAGGTGTAATGGAATTGATTGAACCCAATGTGGTATTACTTGAAGAGGAAGGTGTTGACCCTATAATTGGGTACCTAGTGTTTCAAGAAGCATTAGATGGTTCATGAGTTTTAATAGTGATAATAGTAATGTGATTTGTAGAAACACATCCTATGATGCTATTGTAATCATATGGCATGTTGTTATAACCGAGGTTATTAACATGGGTATTATGATCTTGATTATGATGATGTTGATGATAATTCTAGCCTTATGCTTATCAACATTGGTTCTGCCCTTGATTCTAATTTTTTTTGGCTGATGATTGTGTTTAGGAAATGGGTCTTTGTAAATGCCCATATCCTGATTAGTATTTTGTGTTAAGTGTTTTACTTAAATTTTGCCACTTTCAATCAATTCCTCAATAAGATGTCTCAATTGATGATATCAATAAATGCCATGGCTAATAACATGATGAAAGTTAAAAAACTCATCTACTTGATATTAATTAGGTTTTATTTGATCTTTACAGAATTACCATGGTATTGGCCACACAATCTGATCAATTACTATGATATTTTAGAACATGACCTTAACAGGCTCTCCCAGTTTATTGAATACTCTATATTTATTGAATTCCCTTTGTGGAGGAGCATTTTAAATTATATTTAATGGAGTAGGTGGGGCTAGTTGCACATTTAAAACCAATAGAGCCTACACCATTTGTACATGTCCAGATTCTATTACCCTATTTCCCACCATGTTCTTATTTTTGTTAAACCCTTTAGATTTCTCTATAGCAATAGCTTGAATGGGAAATTGGGTTTGATTATATGTTTGACCTTATGAATGAATCTCAACAAGGGCTTTAGTAATAAGTGCCTTCTCAATCTGTACACCCCTATCTATGATTTCCTCAATTGTGTTTACACAAGTGAGTCATAGATAATGAGCCACCTCAAGGTGTAGGTTCTGTGCAAATATGTTAGCTAGTTGTTTATTTGGTAAATTATGTCAGAATCATCTAGCTAATGCTCTTAATCATTGTAGATATATTGTGAAGCTTTCTCCATCTCTTTTTTTTAATTTTCATAAGTCGACCATAGTCAACTCATGTTCAATATTGTAAGAGAAATGGTTGATAACTTTTTTCGATTAATCATTCTAAAGACCACTGATCCCTTAGGTACTTTGAGTAGATAGTCTAAAGCTTGTCCAACAAAACTACATGGAAACAAGCAAATAAAATAAATACTATTATAGGCTACCTCTTAGAATAATACAAAAAATGCTTGGATATGTTCTTGAGGGTCACCCTTCCCTGTATATTTATCAAATTTAGGTGCCTCAAAATGAGGTAGAAAGGGGACCTCAAGAATACTTAAGTCAAATGGATATGGACATATCTCATCGAACTTATAGTTCTTGACTTGGTTTCCCATCTCCAGCCTTGACATGATTTCCTTCAATAAATTCCAAACTTGTATGTTTGGTACATTTGTAGGTGGAATATAATTTTATTGGGGTGGTATGTGCCACTATTGCATCATTTTATTTGGGATATAAACCCTATGTTCTGAAACTTTGTCTTGGTTTACTCAAGTTGAGTAGGTTAGTTTTTGATTCTTAAGTGGTTGATAAACATATCCTAAAATCTATTGCTATGAATTATAAGTATATTATATATTTTGAGGAATTTGTAGTCGGTTCACCAAAGGATGTGATGGTTTACTAGAACTTGCCAAAGTGTTTTGAACAATACCCCCAATATTTGTTGAGTTTTTCACCCTTTAGTTATATAAAGCAATAAGAGGCTCTTGGAGATTGAAAAACATATGCTCTATGTTTGGTGAAACATGTTGTGAGGCATCCTTAGGTTTGTTTTATTTAGATGAAGTGATAAGATATATCATAGATGCAGGATAAACTAGGCCGTATTGCATTTGATATATCACACTCTCCTATTATTTAGATGCATTGCTGTTAATGAAAGTTACAACCAAAGAGTCTATTAAGTTTACAATAAGTTTTTCTGCATATCATTCATATCATTAACTAATTTTCTTGATCTTGGTAGTAAGATCCTGATCGTTAGGAGTCGACTCTATAAGTTTTTCTTTTCCATTGTTAGAAGAAGCAATGTTAGATTTTGAAATATGAGTGAGAGATTTCTCTAGATGTTTCTCTTCTACCCTAATAAGTATGTGTAATTGGTCCATGGGGAAATATAGTGGTAACCTAATGCCTGAATGTATCAAACTTATGAAGGATTTATCTTTGTCTTCTAAGGGTTGATGTTCATAATAATCTTATTCATACCTTACTATTGTTGGGATATATTTGAATATTATGGAGTTCTCATGTCCATCATAAAAATGCTCTTCCTTCAAACTAGGGCCATAAGATACCCCACTACGAGTATACCTTTGTTTCATGCTTGGAAGATTATTTTATAGGTTTGATAAGATGTGAAATGTGTTTTGTGAACTTTTAAAAGGGTCTTTGTATTTTTTCAAACAAATTACAAGGTAAAACGAGACTATAATAAAATATGTGGCATATTACCACACAATTAGAATGAAATGGTTATGAATTTACTAAACTTTGGTGGGTTGAAATCATCAAATTAGAATAGGGTAAGATAACTTTGGAACCTAAAATGCAGGATAGTACAAAAAAATTAGGTCAAAGATATGTCAATATCATAAAATACAGATACAACTATGATGAGTTGTAACTATAAAATTATAAGAAGGCCTTTCTAATTAATAAGATAGCAATGTGAACTAAAAAGCTCAAAACATGGATTAACACAAGAACTCCTAAGTATAAAGCCAAAACTAGATGGGCAACACAACTCCACCACATGGCATCAAGATGTAAAATGGTCCAAAAACTTAGAGCATGAGTAAACACGATATAATATAAATCTAAAAAAAGAATAAAATGATGATGAGTCTAGGTAATAGCCTTCAATCCAAATGGGAAATCACACCCAAGTTACTCGAACCAAGTGTGAAAGGTAAACCGATAACACCTTGGATTAGAAATTGGAAACGTGAGATTTTAAATTTATAAAATAAATGAAGGACTTTGGGAGTTTTGAAAAGTGGGTAAATGGTCTAGACTCAAATGGATGACATAAAAACATCGTTCAAAAAATACAAACATAATATTCTGAATGATAATTTGAACAAGGCAAGAAATGTTTTCAATTAGGCCAGTGTAATGCCTCTTTATTCAAATAGAATGGTGTATGATAAAGTGTTTGGTTTCTTGATGTGTTTTGAATTATAAATAGTTTTATAATCAAAAACACCAAGTAAGCAAAGGATAAAGTGACAAACACACCTAAGTGTAATGTCCTAAATCCTAAAGCTCACAAAGTTGTATGATACTATCAAATTCCATCTATATATGTGCTCTTGAGAGGATTCTATTTGTTAATCCAAAATTAAAAGCACATGAAAAGTAGGGTTTTTACACCCCCTCTTCTCTCAAGATTTTTTACGGTGACATGAAACTTTGGTATTCTCTCCTTGCATCAACAATATGTCCATGGTAAGTGGGGTTCCAAAACTAAATTTTTGTGCATCTAGATGGTCCCAAGTATGAAAACCACTAGAGATGATCAAGTCATTTGGATCCACATAAAATGGCTTGTTGGGAAAATGTATTATACTTTTCACAACCACTACATCCATCAATTTATTAGTGTACTATGATGTTCGGGTTACCCCTATGGTCTGAGATTAATAACCACTAATGCAGCGTGTTTTAACTGCTCAAAACAAGCATCCCAATGGGTCACCCTAAATTTATATACACCACTATGTATTGGGGTTAAAATTATTTTAGGAGATGAATTACCATGTCAATGCTTCCTTAGATAACTCATGAGGAGGCTATGAACTCCCATTCACAAACTAAAGTGCATAAAAATAGAGACAAGTGAAAAGACTAAATAGGGTCATTTGAGGATCACCCAAATCATATGGATTTGAGGAGGGCCCTAGTTAATTTATTTTCATGCCTTTGATATGGCACCAAATGCAAAAAATTAGCACTTTTGGTCACCCAAGTTCCCTAAAGGGGACGGAGGGAAAGCATATGTACAACACTCATTTTGCCAAAAAATAAACAACTTCAATAAATAAACATGAAAATAAAATTCTTAAGAGTGTTTAACTAATTGTGAGAATTAATTTTAATCACCAAAATGAAGTATGAATGAATTTTTCCTTTGATTATTAGTGAAATGAAGACTAAATGACTTAAATCTTGTAAAGATGTTAAAAGTCTGAAATCAGGGTGTGAAATGCTAGCAAAAACTTTTAGCTTGTTATTTTAAGTCTCTATTTTCTCATGCAAGTCAATCTCACCATTACATAGAGTGATCTCTCCATTCCATAGTGTGATATCATCATTATACAATGCATTCTTGTCATTATATAGATCGATCTCACTAAAAGATAGAGCAAAGAAAATACTAGTTTATGATCTTGCCAATTGATAGGGAGTTATCATTGATTAGCAAGGAAAAATCATTGAAGTATAGGGCATTCCCATTTAAATGATAAAAATTTATCAAAAGAAAATAACAATCACTTGTTGGTTTTTGGTCTAGAGAAATTGTTAACCAAATCTGACCTTGTAGGTCAGATTGGGACCCCTATAGGTAAAAAATTGATCTTTAGAGGTTTATAGGGGGTTTAGTATTATTTCATAGGGTGTATTATATGTTAATTGATGTCATTTAATGATACATTAGTCTTGGTTATTAGTATTATTATTCAATATGTACTTTTGAGTCATTTTAGGCATCTAAATAGATAATTTAATGACTTGCATGACCTCTTAGGTAAATGTGAAGGTTTCAAAAGGGTATGCCACATGAAAAACTCACATTTTCTGCTTGTACACATGATAGTGTTCACCTACAAGTTTTTTCAAAAGAGAATCAAGTTGGAATAAAGGTTTTGAAATGATTTTCAAAGTCTTCATGATCGTAATCACCCATGTGGATATTTAAAGAAAATCCTAGGTCTATTCACGAGTCAAATGCAACACTCATTGCCTATTATCCTACATTACTACCTACACAGGAATATAATCACCTACAGGTGGTGAAAATTGAGGATTGAGGTACTCAATGGAGTGTTAAGGCATGTAATGAAACTCTTATTGGAGTCTTAAGGTGTTCAGGAGATCATGACACACATATGTGAAATTCTAAGTGGATAGACAAGAGGTGAATTTAACTCCAAAGGTGAAATGAATATGTTCAGGGAGATTTTCCCAAAAAGAACAAAACATAGATCCTTAGTGTTTTGATGATATCTCATACTAGGGTTGTAAGGACCTTTTATGCAGATTGATGACCATAGCTTGTAGTCTCCATATAGGACAAGACCCTTGAAAAGTTTCACAGATAGAGGGTTAGTGAAGGATGGTGATTGAGAGGACTAAAATTGCTTATAAAAACACTGAACTCAGGCATTAATGTCTATAAGTTTGAGAAAAGGGAGACATTTTTCATATAAATTTGTACAATGGACTATGCACCATGTTTGAATGTTTCCAATTGTTGAAAAGAACAATTTTTATCTAAAATTGACTTAAGGAGGATAATTCATTGTGTTTTGCTTCCTATACACATCTTCAGTCCATACACAGGCCTGGTGAGCACCTACAGCCAGCCAAGGGTAAAGTTTGAAAATGTGTCCTTTACTTGTGAACCTAGAGTATAGTGGACCTAAACATGGTGTGATTTTTATTGAACATTAATACTAAAATGATAGGTTTTTATAAGGATTTTTTTATCATAAAAACATCTAAAAGTGTCCTTGCCCTTATAGAAATTCACCTAAAACAAATTTTAGTTCTTTCACCATTCATAAAGTGGACTTAAGTATGGAGTTTATCTTCATGTTTGAGCTATCTAATTAGGTGAAAGGAATATCATAAATCATTTAGTGGTCTAGGAATCATACAAAAATGTTATAATACTACATCTCAAGCCTCAGTTCACCTTGTAGCTGACTGTGAGGCGTGGAAGACTAAGGTTTTGAATCTAATGTGATCTAGACTTGGAAACTAGAGAAAAATGAATTAAAACAAGGAAAATATGATCCTATGGGACTCTACATAGGTTTATTGATACCACTCTCAAGCCCAAACAATTATGGTTACCTCAAGTACCTTCCCAAGATACAAAAGACACAGTCAGGTAGGGGTAACACTCAATCTTAACTAGTCAAAATATGAGGAGCATGTAGGAAGGAAAGTGGTAAATAATATTAGGACACACTCATCATGATATTCATGACATAAATAGGCTCTATTCAAGTAGAAAACAAGGAAAGGAAGGACCTTGAGCAACCAATAACGTAGTCTACATCAAATCCTGCTTACAACCTGTCTTCCTAGGAACCTGTTTTGGATTTTGAGGAGTTAGAAGGTTTAGAGAAATAGTCAAGGGATAAAAATTGGTATAGAGCACATATATTTCTTGAGGAATCCCATAAATGATTCAAATTTATCTTAATAAGTAGGGGATTGCCCCCTGTTTTGTTTTAGGTAGAGGGTATTCCCTTTGTACATGAAACTTGTAGTCTTTGAAAAGATGGGTAAGAAGATGAGACCAGAAGATAGACCATTTAAGAAGGTTTATGAATATGGAATACACCTTGGTAAAGTGTGGAAACATACCACAAAAGGGAGAGACCCAATGGGGTGATATATACCATCAAAAGTGTAGATAGGCTCACTAGGCAAGGTTTAGGACTAGATTTCAAATCAGATGTCACTCACTTATAGCTCTTGGTGAGATTTATTGATCTGTAATCAACAATAATCAAGTGTCATAATAGTGGAAAACACACTTGACTTGGATATAAACCTTTATTTAATGATTTAAAAATATTATAGAATTTAATAACAGATTTTAAGTATCCATAAAAGACTAAATTTAAAGAGTGAAATAAAAATGATAAATTAAAAAATACACCAAACCGATTTGATAACAGATTTTGACACAATGGCCTACATCTTCAAATCGACTCCAATGGGGATCACTCCTATTAAAATTGTTGTAAAGTAGCTTATAATCTTTTATAAGTCTTCTCAAATCTTCATCTTAGGCTTAATCTCTATCAATAGAATACTCTCAAACCAAACATAAAGTTCAAGGCACTTAGAATTATTCCTAAGTCTCTAAACACCCTTATACATGCCTTATATTTCATGGAAAAACATGTCTTCAAATATAATTTCAAGCACTTTATATAGTGCTTTGGTCCACAGGTGCATCGGTGGGAGCTTTATCTTTATACCCAAAATGCCATGGTTTGAATCCCATGGCATTGGATTTTGGGCTAATGCAAATCTATTATCCCGCATTGGTAAGTGGGTAAAAAATTTAATGTTGAAATATCATGAAGTTCATGGTTTGTTAATATCTTAAAAAGGCATAGTCCATGAAGTGGATAATGCCAAAACATTATGATCTAGAAGGATCTATGTTTTGCTCCAAAATAGAAGTCATCAAATTGTAGATTGATTATTGGCACAACATAATTATCATTGAGAGATTTTTAGTTCACTTTAAATGGGTTGATTTTGAGCCCATATGCATACTATTTCACGTATTTAAGTCTCCAGATCAAATAGGGCAAAAGGTGACACAGGGGATGTGGCAAAATTCTAATGGTGCAGCAACATGTGGTAGAAAGTTCATACATAAAAAAATTGGGTTTGATTTATAATTCATCTTTGACTGACGTAAAATGATGGCTATGGGTGGAGTCCACTTTTATCTTAGAGGGGGACCTTGCTATTGATGGAATTATGGAGCATCAATTTAGTGTCGAATTGAGAGTGGTCTACATGGCAGGTCCTCAAGCCACCACTATATTATTCATGGTACAATTTTATTAATAGTCACTTAGTGACTATATTTCTATGTAATTATTTATCATGCTTAAATGCCATCAAAAGTTCTATAATCAAGACATTTATTCCATACCAAGCCAAAGCTCGAGACATGCCAACCACTGAATGTTCCATGCCAAATAAAGGTTCCAAGTCAAGTTTGCCACGTTCAATACCAAGCCATCAAAATAACCACAGAGGTCCAAAATCACCATGAAGCCTAAGATCTATGCCAAATTCCAATGTTTTGGCATTATCCACTTTGTGGACCATGCCTTTTAAGGAATTAACAAACCATGAACTTCATGGTATTTCAACATCAAATTTCATGCCCACTTTACCAATGTAGAATAATTGGTTAAGAATAACACCAAATTGCCCTCTTTAAGAGATTCAACCCTTACTCATTTTGGTAAAAATATAGAGACTCAATTGGTGGGTTTGTGGGTGTAAATGCTATATAAACCCATAAATGTGTTTTTGAAGACATATGTTTTTCTATGAAAGACAAGGCATGTATAAGGGTGTTTAGAGACTTAGGGAGAATTCTAAGTGCCTCAAACTTTGTATTTAGTTTGAGAGTATTCTTATAATAGAGATTAAGCCCGAGATGAATATTTCAAAAGACTTCTAAAATATTGTAAGCTATTTTATGATAATTTTAATAGGAGCGATCCCCATTCGAGCGGATTTAGAGATGTAGGCCATTATACTGAACTCTGTTATCAAATTGGTTTGACGTATTTTTTAATCTATCATCTTTGTTTCACTCTTTAAATTAAATCTATTATGGATATTTAAAATTCATTATTAAATTTTGTAATCATTTAAAATTGATTTCTATTAAAACATTAAATAAAGGTTTAAAAAAATCTAAATCAAGTGTGTTTTCCACTGTTATGACACTTGATTATTGTCGATTATAGATCAAATTTTTGGTATCATAGTAGAATTTGGTATTTAACCATTTTATTTCTAGTATATGTTGACAAGGTTAAGATCTAGGTGGGGTGAAGGAGAATTGGCCGAGTACAATCTAGAGGTTGGGTCAAGATGTATTATGGAAATGGGAGATGACTTTGAGTCTAAATGACCTTTTCGATAGGCCTTCTTGAAAATAAAGGATATGGTCAATGAGATTTACCATGAAAGATGAAGGAAAATAGAGCATGATGAAGTTGGTAAATTTTTTGATAAACCTTCCTCCTCTTCAAATGATGGTAAAGATAAAAAAGTTATTGAATCTCTTCCTTCACTAAAACTAGATATTAAGTTTGAATTTCTGATGTTTAATGGTGAAATTAATGCAAAAAATTTGGATAATTAGATAAATCAAATTGAAGTATATTTTAAGGTCCAAAATATTGCAGATGATGAGGCTAAAATTCACCTAGCTACTCTTCGAATGGGAGGCACAACTCTCATCTGGTTGGAGAGTAAGTTAAAGGTAAATGAGCTTAACACAAGTATCTCGATTTCCACTTGGAGTGAATTTGTTGATGAACTTCGAAATAAATTTTATCCTTTAGGATATCTACAATAAGAAATGATGGATTGGAAATATTTTAGATAAATTAAAGGCCAAAGTATTCAAGAATATACACAAGAATTTAGGAAAAGGGCTTTACTTTTAAATATTCCTCTTTATACACATGAAACACTACTTAAGTACATAGGTGGGTTGCATAGTTACTTGAAAAACATGATTCTTGTTCTCAATCCCAATAATTTAGATCAAGCATGTGTTAAATCCATTCACTTAGAGGCTAGAGTAAAATAGTCAAAAGAATGTTTTCCTAAAGTTAAAAGTAAACAATCTGATGTTAAGCATTCTAAAGGGCAAAGTTATGGAAAGGGTAAACAAAAATCCACTGTTATTTTTCATAAAGAAGAGAGTAAGCCATTTTTCAATCATTAAAATAAAAATCATGATGAGACTAAGTGTTGGAAATTACATCTTGAGTTAATACCTAAAAGTTTTAGGAAGAAGAATAAGAAAACTAATGCTATGGTTTAGGATCTAGGTTCAGATTTAGGAGATGAAACAAAGATCACAACCATGAGTATGTAGAATGGTTCTTCTCTTTCTATTTATAGCATTAAGTCATCTAATGTTGTTTCCTTTTCAAAAAAAAAAATCTTTGCATGATGAGAAGAAAAGAAATGAGTTGTTCCACATTAGGGTTGTTTCAAAACATACTAAGATTGACACTCTATTTGATAGTGGATCACAAACAAACTTGATTTCTGAAGAGATTGTTAAAAAGTTAGGCCTACAAACCAATCCCCATATGAAACCCTATCCACTTGGTTGTGTGTGTGATGATGCAAAGATGCAAGTAACCAAAACTTGTAGATTCAAATTTACCATCACATCCAAGTTCATGGACGAGGTTGATTTGGATGTAGTCCCTCTGGACATATGCTGGATTATTTTAGGAAGCCCTTATCTTTATGATAGAAAAGAAATATTCTATAGGGAGGAGAATAATTACTTTATAGTTAAGGATGGCATTAAATATATAGTCAAAACACATCACATTAAGATGAGTTTTTCCTTGGTTACAACAAGACAAATGAAAAGACTAGTCAATTCAAGCAATAATTTTTGTCTTATGTTGATTAAGTCTAAGGAAAAAGAATATTCTTAGGCTATGGAATATTGTGATCCTAAACATAAGAAAGAATTGATTGAAATCATTTCTAGTTATGATGATGTGTTTTAGGATCCCAAAAGATTACCCCCTAAAAGGGGAGTTCAACATGAAATTCAGTTGTTACATGATTCTCCTCTCCCTAATATTGGCATGTATAGGTTATCAGTGGTGAAAATGAGGAAATCAAAAAGTAGGTAATTGAACTTTTGGAAAAGGGTGTTATTCATCCTAGTACATTTCTTAATGGTTCACCTATCATTTTGGTGCCAAAAAAATATGGCACATGGTGAATGTGTGTTGATTTCTATGTTTTGAACAAAATTACCATTAAGAATCATTACCCTCTTCCTTTTATTGATGATTTCCTAGATCAATTAAAAAATGCTATTTATTTCACTAAGTTAGACTTGAAAAGTGGTTACCATCAAGTTAGGATTAATGATGGTGATATTTGGAAAACTGCTTTTAAGACAAAATAGGGATTGTTTGAGTGGCTTGTCATGCCTTTTAGATTGTGAAATGACCAGCTACATTCATGTATTTGATGAATGATGTCTTCAGGCCATTCCTTGATGATATTGTTATATTATACTTAGATGATATTTTGATCTTCAGTCAGTCCTGGGAAGATCATGTGATTCATATTAGGAAAGTCATGGATGCATTGAGAAGGGAAAAACTTTATTTAAAATTGTCTAAATGTGAATTTGGTAAGACTTATTTGGTTTACTTGGGTTATATTGTAGGACATGGTGAGTTGAAAATTGATCTTACAAAAGTAGACGTTATAATTAAATGGCCTAAACCCAATAATGTAACTGAGGTTAGAAGTTTTCTTGGTGCAGTACAATATTGGAGGAAATTCATTGATAATTTCTCACATATTGCATCACCCTTACATTCTTTGAATAGTACTAAACAGTTATTTTAGTGGGGAGACAAGCAAAAAAAGGCCTTTGACACTTTGAAGACAAATATCAGTATTACTCCTATCTTGGCACTTCTTGATTTGCAATAGCCATTTGAGATTGAGATGGATGCAAGTGATTATGCTATGGGAGTTGTCCTGATGCAAGGAAAGAAGCTAGTATGTTATCATTCAGACACCTTCACAGGTGCAGTAAGAAACTATGCAACTTATGATAAAGAATTGTATGCATTGGTTCAAAGTGTTAAAAAGTGGAAACATTACTTGATGGGAAAATAAAAAGTGATACATACAGATCATCAATTCCTCTAGTATCTTCCATCAAAGGCCAAGTTATAATAATCTAGGCATTTTCATTGGATGGGTTTATTGCAACAATTTCATCTTATGATCAGGTATAAAAAGGGTATTCAAAATAAAGTCACTGACATGCTTTCTAGACCTCCTATGGTAGTTGTATCTATTCTTTTACAACATGGTTCTTTGACTCATGAAAGTTATAAAGTACAATATATTGTTGATGTTGATTTTAAGGATGTGGACAAAGATCTGATGAGTGGTAAATAGGTATAAGAGTTAGACTATCATGTGCATAATGGACTTTTATATCATTTAGGTAAACTTTGCATTCTTTAGAATGAAAGGGTGCACATGATTAGGGAATCACATACTTTTCTTATTTCTAGTCACTTTGGACTTGGTAAAATGGTTGTACATTTGAGAATGTATTGTTACTAGCCCCATATGCAAGAAAATGTTGACAAATATATCAAGGGGTGTGTTCTTTGTGCCACAAGCAAACCTAGTAATAGGAAACTGGGACTTTACACTCCCTTACTTATTCCTACCTGTCCCTGGGAAAGTATTTCCATGGACTTTGTAGGCGGTTTACCTATGTCACAAAGGAAACATGATTACTTGTATGTGGTAGTGGATAGATTTAGCAAGATGTGTGTTTTGATTCCCTGCACTAAGTAGATTACAAGAGAAAGTACAATACACTTGTTCTTTTATCATATATGGGTTCATTTTGGTTTGCCCACTTCTATTGTTTCTGATCAGGATTCTCAATTTCTTAGGTAATTTTGGTCAACACTATGGGAATTAAAGGACACTAAGTTGAATAAGATCACTAAATTTCATCCATAGATTGATGGTCAGACAGAGGTTGTGAATTGCATTATGATAAATTTGCTTAGGGGTTATTGCAGTAAACATCCGAAGTTGTGGGATAAGCATTTATGCTATATTCAACATGCTTATAACTATGCACTTCATTCTTTTACTATGAAATCTCCATTTGAAGTTTATTATGTATATTTGCCTAAATCTCCTCTAGATGTTTGTTATGGACAAGATTTAGTTGATGATTAATGTAATGATGTTGTTAAAGCCAAGAAGTTCATTGAAAAGATCTAATAGGTATACCAGATTGTTTGAGATCAATTAGAGAAAAGTTAGGTAAAGTACAAAGTAAGACATGACACACATCATGTTGATCACCAATTTGATGTAGGTGATTTGGTAGGCTTCACATCAGTAAGGAAAGCTGACAGGTGAAAGTAAAAAGTTGAAACCAATCCGATATGGTCCTTTTTAGATTATGGAAAAGATTGGTAAAAATGCTTTCTAATTAGATTTGCCATCTTATATGCAGATTTATTCAGTTGTGAATGTGGAAAATCTGAAATTATATGAACCTATGATGATTGTAGATCATGATGAGAGTGTATCCATTCCTTATATTGATGATTTCTCTCTTGATTATCTAACAAAATTTTTAGAAGATAAAATTATTGACAGGGAGGTTTGGACTTCACAAAGGGGAGATGTTGAATATCTTTATGTTGGTCTCAAAGGGATACACCCGAATAAGGCCAAATGGATGGAAGCCAGAAGAGAGAGGGAGAAATACCCTCACCTCTTTACCTATTAATTAAATTTTGGAAGTCCAAAAGCTCGTAGTGGGAAAGATTGATCTAGGAGGATCTATGTTTTGCTCTAAAACAAAAGTCATCAAATTGTAGATTTATCATTGGCACAAAGTAGAGCTCATCAAGATATTTTTAGTGTAATTTGAATGGGTTGATTTTGAGCCCATGCGTGTAAGATATTGTGCATTGAAGTCTCCAGATCAATTAGGGAAAAAGGTGACACAGGTGATGTGACAAAATTCTAATGGTGCAACATATGGCAAAAAGTTTATGCATAAAAAAAAATTGCATTTGGTTTATAATTCATCTTTGACTAGTGTAAATGGACAACTATAGGGAGCGTAACTAGTGGAGTCCAATTTTGTCTCAGAGGGGGACCTTACCACTGATGGGATTAGTCAAGCATTAATTTAGTGTCAACAAGTGTCAAATTGAGAGTGGTCCATGTGGTGGGTCCTCAAGTCACCATGTGGCTTGCCACGACTATATTATTCATGGTTAAATTTTATTAATAGTCACTTAGTGACTATATTTATATGTAATTATTTATCATGCTTAAAGACCATCAAAATTTCCATAACTAAGACATTTGTTCCAAACCAAGCCAGATCTCGAGACATGTCAACTACCAAAGTTCCATTCCAAGCGAAGGTTCTGAGTCAAGTTTGCCATGTTCAATGCCAAGACATCACAATAACCATGGAGGTTTCAAATCACCACAAAACTTGAGATTTATGCCAAATTCCAATGTTTTTGCATTATCCACTTCATGGACTATGCCTTTTAAGGCATTAACAAACCACAAACTTCATTGTATTTAAACATCAAATTTTGTGCCAACTTTACCAATGTGGGATTGGTTAATAATAATATCAATTTTCCCTTTTTAAGAGATTCAAACCTTGCCCATTTTGGTAAAAAGATAGAGACCCAACTAGTGGGTTCATGGGTGCAAATGCAATATAAACCCACAAATTTGTATTTGAAGACATGTTTTTTCATGAAAGACAAGGCATGTATAAGGGTGTTTAGAGACTTAGGGAGAATTCTAAGTGCCTCAAACTTTGTATTTGGTTTGAGAGTATTCTTGTAATAGAGATTAAGCCTAGGATGAAGATTTGAGAAGACTTCTACAAGATTGTAAACTATTTTGTGACAATTTTAATAGGAGTGATCCCCATTGGAGTGGATCTAGAGATGTAGGCCATTGTGTCAAACTATATTATTCGGTTTAGTGTATTTTTTAATCTGTCATCTTTTTTGCACTCTTTAAATTTAATCTATTATAGATATTTAAAATCTATTATTAAATTCCATAATCATTTAAAATCAATTTCTATTAAAACATTAAATAAAGGTTTCAATCCAAATCAAGTGTGTTTTCTACTATTACGACACTTGATTATTGTGGTAGTCTTGGCATTAAATGTGGCAATCTTGGCATGTTGTTTGGACTTGGTACATGGCAATTTGAACTTCAGTTTTGATGTGGTTGGTTGGAATGTTTGGTTGGTATAACCTTTGATGGTCTTTGGCATGGTAATTAATTAATTACATAAACATATAGTCACTAGGTGACTATTACTTAAACTCAACCATGAAATATTATAGTGGTGGCAAGCCATGTGGTGGCTTGAGGACACACCACATGGACCACTCCAAATTTGACACTTGTTAATGTCCAAATGGATGCTCCATAGCTATATCGGTGGCAGGGTCTCCCTCTGATATAAAAGTAGACTCCACTAGCTATAGTCGATGTAGCTGGCCTTTTACGTTGGTCAAAGATGAAGTACATCAACCAAACCTAATTTTTTTGCATTAACTCATTACCACATGCCCATCGCATGATTGGTCCAATAGAATTATACCACATCACCTGTGCCACCTTTTTCCATATTTAACCTAGAGACTTCAACATGTGATATCTTGTGCATATAGGCTCAGAATTGACCCGTTCAAATTGTGCCTAAAAGCTCTCAATGAGCTATATGTTGTACCAATGATCAATCTGAAATTTGATTACTTCTATTTCAAAGAAAAACATAGATCCTCATGGATCATTTATAATCCATTGGGGTATTTTAATGAAACAATTATATAAGTGTTAAATCTTATGGAATGAAAAGAAATCAAATTGGATGGCCTAGAACACAAAGGTTGCAGGTAGGCCTATTGGACATGGTTTAGCCCTAATATCCAAATGAGGTTCATTCAAAATTTTAGTATGAGATATTCATTCCAAAACTTGGGATATGTTTATGAGGTCATATAAGATATTTTCAATCTAATGAGATGCAAAGGAAATGACAAGGAAGCCATTTTTGGCCCAAAAGGCATCATTAGGCCTGTGCAAAGCAAGGGAAGAGCTCGATATGCTAAGTTGAAGTGCTCATATCTTATTGGAGGGTTTTCATGGAGGATAAAAGAGTTTGGGGAAGTTATTAGGGGTCTTAAACATCACATTATTTGAATTTATATAAATCTTCAATATTAGAACTTTATGAACAAACTTTAAGAGCAAAAATAGGCCTAAACCCTTGCTAGTGACTAGTTTAGAGAAATGAGGTTGGAAAGCTAATCTAATGGCATAGTTTTCAAAGTATGTTGATTGAAACTTGTAGGATACTTTATAAATATACTCACCATGATTTTTGATTGTATATAATTGTATGGGCAGGGTACAAAACAAGGTACTTTTGACTATTTTGTGTGTTTTACAGGATACAAGAGATTTAAAGAGATTAAATAAAGTTTGGGGGGAATATTAGGAATTTTAATAACTCACCATGGAAATTTATTTCTTCATAAAAAATCCTAAGAGCTCAAACAATAGCTCTAATCTCAACCAGTCAAAATTGGCATAGTGGACATAATAGTGAGAAGGGTGGAAAAATTCAAGTAGGCTGATTTTAAGGTAGTTATAATGCATCTAAGTCCATGTAGGGTATTGATAGGTGTCATAAACTCCTTGATCCAAGAAAAAATTCAGGCAATAATTCGGGTGATGGTTCCACCCCAATTGATGACGAAACTTTCGGGAGCCATAACTTTTGCACCGTAGCTCTAATTGACTCACTATTTGAACCGTTGGAAAGGTAAGAACAGGGAGAACGTGGTGAGATGGAATGGAGATTTTATTGATGAATTTTGACCACTAAAAACCCAATGGAAGTGACTCAAATTTCAATTTTAGTAGTGCAATCTAAAAATAGTAAGTTTCTAAAAATAGTAATTCCTTGAATTATGTATTGTTTTAAATCATGGAAGTCAAACCAATTAATATCCCTTGAGATTGGTGACCTTCCAAATCCTCCCCATACTTTCAAAATGTTCATAAATGAAGATGTAACCCAAAATAAAAATGAGACATCTCTTCCCAAAGATAAGCATATAGTTGTATTGTGATCTTGAGCAATAAAACATCTCTTCGTAGAGAATTCATTATTATTATGTTATTTTTGTGTTCTTGAAATATTTGTCAACCAAAAATTCTAAGTTTTGAATTAGTGGTATTAGAGTGTTTTGTCTTTAGAGTGTATGATCCCGAGGATGAGGTCAGGCTATAAGAAGCTTGGGTGGAAAACAACAGAGCTACCAAACTATCCACCTATTCACTCCAAACGACTTCAAATGGTAGACAACACCAAGACATCTGATCCTTTCAAGGAGATGGTGAATGAATCCCTCTAATAAAAACAAGCATAGATGTTGTAACAATTTTCCCAAATTATCCAATAACTTTTGATGGGAAATTATGGCTCCTCATCTGCACTTCCTGGCTCCTCATCCATGGACCATCCTTTTAGTGCCCCAACACCCTTCAAGGTTCAGGTAAAGTTTGATATTCCTACATTTGAAGGCAAAATAAATGTTGATGTACTAAAAAATTGGTTGGATCAATTGTCTTCCTACTTCTCTGTAAATAAGTTCACTGATGGAGAAAAGATCACTTTTGCTCTTTTGAAAGCATCATTGGCCATGAAAAATTTGTGGGAAGTGTACAAAAAGAGGTTCAATATAGATGACATTGGCCTTAAGGTGGAAGCTACCTAGGATGATTTTTTGTAAGTGGTAAAGGAAGAATACTATCCCATTAGAGCATACGATGATCTATACATACAGTGGAAACAACTTCGCCAAGGTAAGGACCAATCTACTTAAGATTACATAGACATTTTTCATTCTTTGTTTGAAAGATTGGGCATCCAAGAAAGTGAGAAACATAAGAATCTAAAATATCATGGTGGACTACAATGGTACATATGGGGGGAAATGGAACTTTTCAATTTGGAAACCCTAAGTGAGGCATACAAGTTTGCAGTGAAGATTGAGTAGAAGCATGGTAGAAAGAATACGAAGAGTCAACCCTCAAAATGGAAAAATGACAAGGAAGGTCAAACACAAGGCTAAAATTGGAAGCAAAAGGAGTTTCAAGATAAGAAACCTCAAAAGGGGAAGGCTGAAAAATGGTATGATTACCAAAAAATTGGAACTCACTCCAAAGAAGAATGTTGAGCCATCAAGTCACTGCTTTCTAAGTCACAATACTCGACACCTACTACTCTATCTCATACACAACCTACAGTTGAAGAGGATGAAGAAGAGATTGTAGATTCTGAGCCCAACACCATTATCACTTCATCATAGGCCCAATTGGAAAGGCTAGATGAAAAAGAAAGATTGTTCTACTCCAAATTATGGGTAAAAGGTAAGCCTCTGCATTTCATTCTTGATAGTGGTAGTAAAAAGAATTTAATCTCTACTAAAGTTGTGAAAAGTTTGAATCTATCCATGAAGCCTCACCTAAAACCATATAATATTAGATGGTTGAGCCTAGGGAGAGACCTCTATGTCACCCATCAGTGTCTTCTTTCATATGCAATAAAACCTTTCCAAGATGAAGTCTTGTGTGATGTGGTCAATCTATATGTTTGTGATGTACTCCTTGGTCAGCCATTCATGTATGATCGACATGGAATCTATGAATTATGAACTTGAAGAATCACCCTCACTCTTGGAACATAGTGCTATAGGGTACCAGAGGTACCACCTCCCACATCTATCTCCCTGATCAGTGCTAAGCAATGTAAGATATTGGTAGAAAAGACAAAGCAATTTGTTCTCATGGTGGTCAAACCACATAAATCCAAGAAGGCCAATGTTGTAGTCTTGACTACACAATCAACACAACAACAAAAATAGATGGGACAAATCATAGGAGAATATGATGACTTATTCAAGTCACCCACAGGAGTTGCACTACATTTTTAGGTAAAACATTCTATCGATTTGATCCCAAGGTCACCTTTTATCTAACAGTCTTGTGTATTATAGATTAGTTTTAGAGAATGATGAGATAAAAAGATAGATTCAAGAATTGATCCAAAGGGATCACATCAGGCCAATATCTTCACCCTATGGTAGCCCAATTATCTTGGCACTAAAGGAAGATGGAAAATGGAGGCTTTGCATTGACTATCGAGCCCTAAATAAAATCACTGTGAAGAATCATTACCCTCTCCCCAAGATTGATGACTTGCTAGACCAACTCTATGGTGTGAAGTTATTCACAAAAATTGATGTCAAATCTAACTATCACCTAATTCCCATCAATCCCACCAATGTCTAGAAGACTACATTCAAATCTAAGGAGGGGCTCTTTAAATGGTTGGTTATGCCTTTTGGCTTAACTAACACACCTGCAACCTTCATAGGATGATGGATGACATCCTGTGACCCTTCACCAACTCATTCATGGTTTTCTACCTAGATGACATACTCATCTATAGTAGAACATGGGAAGAACATCTGCAACATGTTTGTAAGGTGCTTCAAACTCTTTGGGAGCACAAGTTGTATGCAAATCTTGACAAATGCACATTCAGGATGACAACAATTCAGTACCTTGGGTATGTTGTGAATGAAGAAGGGGTCCATGTTGATCCAAAAAAGATTTGGGTTATTTGAGAATGCCCTACACCAAGGACCCTCACAAAACTTCATAGCTTCTTGGGTCTTGCAAATTTATATCGTAGGTTTGTTTTTGGATTTTCACATGTTGCTTGGTCACTAACCCAAGTGACTAAAGGAGGAGCTAAAGCTACATTTGAGTGGGGTGAAATACAAAAAAATGAATTTGAGAATTTAAAGAATAGACATTGCTCAGCCCCTATTCTTGCCTTGCCATATTTGCATCAACCTTTGAGTTGATGACAGATGCATCTGAATATGCTATGGGAGCTATCATCATGAAACATGGCCATCTTGTTGCATATCATAGTGAAACTTTCACTGATATAGTCAGGAAATATTTGACATATGATAAGGAGCTCTATGCCATTGTGCAAGCCTGCAAACAATGGAAACACTACATCTTGGGGAAAGAGATGGTCATCCACACTGACCACAGACCATTGGAATTCATCTAAACACAGAGAAAACTATGAAATGAGAGGCACCAAAATTGGGCCACATATATTTAGAAATTCCATCTAATAATCAAACACAAAAAGGGGATCTTAAATACAACTATAGATTGTCTAAGCCATCCACCAATTACCGCACTCACAATAGTTCTTGACCTGTGCGGACATGAGACTGCCACTTTGGGTACTTTGTATGAAGCAAATCCTACCTTTTTTGATATATATCAGGTGCTTCAAAAAGGTAAAAATGTTTCTAATTTTTATTTTCAAGATAATGTCCTCTGTAATATGGGGCACATCTATGTTCTAGCTGTAAAGCAATAGAAGATGATATGGGAAGCACATTTTAGTAGGATAGCTGGACACTTTGGTGTAGAAAAGACATTGGCAATTCTTTAAAAACACTTCTACTAGCCCCATATGTGAAAGGATGTGGAAAGGTATCTCAAATATTACACCCCATGTGCAATAGACAAGCCAAAAAATAAGAAGCAAGGATTGTACATGCCATTGCCAGAACCAACCAGACCTTGGGAATCTGTCTCAATGGATTTTCTCTCATGTTTTCCCACTTCAATACATGCCAAGGACTATATTTTTGTTGTAGTTGATCATTTTTAAAAAATGGCTATCAAGATTTCTTGTAAGAAAAATATATCTACTGAAGAAATTGCTCAATTATATTTTAGTCATGTATGGCTCCATTTTGGTCTCCCCAAGTCCATTGTCTTAGATCGAGATAGTAGGTTCCTAAGCATCTTTTGGTCCACTCTATGGAAGATGATGGATACCAAAATGATGAAGTCCACAGCCTTCCATCCACAAACTAATGGTCAAATAGAGGTGGTGAACCACTTGATTGTTCACATGATTTGGATGTATCACTCCAAACATCCATGCACATGGGATGAGGGGTTTCTTTTCATAAAACATGGATACAATCGAGCCCTACACAACTCGACCAAACATATTCCATTCCAAGTATGTTTTGGGGTCCAACCCATGGCACCAATTGATATCGTTGTTCCATTCTCCACCATGGAATACACACCTCATGGAAGATCTGAGGCAACAAAAGAAACAAAGATCATTGAACAAATGAAACACATCCTACAACAAGTTCATGACATCTTGGAGAAGATGAATAAGAAGTATAAACAATGCCATGACAAACATAGGATTTCACACCATTTTGTTGTGGGTGACAAGTTTTAGTTGCACCTTCAAAAGGAATGACTTGCAGTCCCACATAGAAAAATTTGGCCTTTGTGATATGGTCCCTACACCATCACTAGAAAAGTTGGAGAAAATGCTTTTGAGTTGAACCTACTAGCCTACCTTGGTCTACATCCAATATTCAATGTGGAGCTCCTCAAACCATATCATCCACCTCTGTTGGATACTTTAGTCATATAAAAACAATTGGACATTGATGAGCTTGATCCACAAAGTTTTTATCTAGTGGAGGAGGATCAAATTGTGGGCACTTGGATGAAGACAATAAGAGGACGCTCTATTCCGCTTGATCAGGTGGTCAAAAGGGGTCAACTTAGCCACCAAGGTGAGTGGCTCATAGAGAATCAAATCAAGACACAACTACTACACCTGATGAGGAACATTGATGAAATGGGAACCATTTCTTCTCAAGAAGGGAGGAATGATCTAGGCAATAATTCAGGCGACAATTCGGGTGATGGTTCCACCCCAATTGATGATAGAACTTTTGGGAGCCTTAAATTTTGCACCATAGCTCCAATTGACTCACTGTTTGAACCATTGGAAAGATAAGAATTAGGATAATGTAGTGAGATGGCATTAAGATCTACTTGATGAACTTTTACCCCTAAAAACCCAATGGAAGTGCCCTAAATTTCAATTTTAGTAGTTTAGTCTAAATATAGTAAGTTTCTAAAAATAGTAATTCCTCAAATTTTTTATTGTTTTAAATCATGGAAGTTGAACCAATTCATCTCCCTCAAGATTTGTGACCTTCAAAATCCTCCCCCTACTTTAAAAATATGTATAAATTAAGATGTAACCCAAAATGGAAATGAGACATCTCTTCCCAGAGATAAGCATATAGTTTTATTGCGATCTTGAGCAATAAAACATCTCTTCTCAGAGAATTCATTGTTACTGTGTTATTTTTGAGTTCTTAAAATATTTTTCAAACAAAAATTATGAGTTTTATATCACTCCTTCCCATGTATTTTCATGAAAAATTTATGCTTTTTGAAGGCTACGTGTGTAGGGTGCATGAAGGAAGAGTTTTTTAGACTGCAGATGATGATAGCTCATTCTAGATGATTCCAGATGACCAAGCCTAAAACCAATGCATGGAGAGGAATGTATGAAATAATTTAAATTCATTATAATCATCATACCTATCCATAATCATTTTTTGGATGTTCAAATAGGTCCAAATCATGAAGGTAGTTTTTAGAGCTAGAATGAGGAGTTTCATGCCACTTTACCACTTGTACTTCCTGACCTTGCATGGTTAAACCCACATCCTATTATAATTCATATTTAACTCCTTTTATCATCTTGACAAGTGTCCTTGTGACCCTTGTATGTCTCTCTTCTCCTCTCTCTCTCAATTTCTATATGAGCTACCATTTTGGCCTTTATAATCTAATACCACACCATGTAAGGCAAAACCCTACTAGTTTTGATATTTTACTTACCTTAGACAATAAATAAAATCTATTTTTAGATAATATATCATATTTTTAAAGTGTGTGAAGAGATGTATAGTTAATGGTTAAGAGATATTCATTTATCCTTGCTTTCTCTCAATCCTTTCATGTTTGATGCAAGTGATTCCATGCCTAGTAGGTCATATCAAATGTTGTTAAGTGTATAGATATGTTCTTAAGTGTAAAATAAAATATTAGAATATAAAAAATAATCTATGGTTCCACTTACCTTGGATAGTCTCCATGTATGTCACCTTCATATTGAAATACTGATGTTAGTGTATTCTAGGACTCTTAGACTAGTGTTGTATGCCTTGTCTCAAAAGTGATGGAGTATAATAGTCTTGTGGTAAAAATATTGGTACATCACCCCATATAATAGGTTTAATTTCATGCAAGCTCTAACCCTTTTCCCCACAAACAATCAATTAGTATAGGTGAAAACATTTCAAGGCACATCTAGGGAGCTAGCTCTTCATTCTAGAGATTCATCTCACCAAATTGATCACCCACAACAAGTGAGATGTTTCCATTATGCCACTTGGATGAGGAGAGCTGAGACATCTCCTCAAATGGTACAAATCAAAGTGATAATAGCTTTTGGCATGCCCAGTCAGAGTCAGCCCAAGATGTTGAAAGATTTTTGTTGTTGTCTTTAAACAACTAGCCTTTGGATGCATCTATATAAACATTAATGGCGACTCTAAAATTATATTAACTGATCAAACAACCTAGGTATTCCTTTTGAAGATTATTGATGATAATTCCTTATGTTATTACTTCCTAATGAAGTTCCATAGCTAAATTTGGTTTTGAGCATTATTTTACATAAGTTGGTGACATTTATCAAGCTTACGGCACTCATTATCAGCCTTGGTATGATCCTTACCAACCTAGTCATGAGCTTGATATAGCTTATAACAAGGCTAGTTATAGGACTGATAAGGATTATGATAAGGTTGACAATGATCATATTGGATCTGGTAATTCTAATCTTAAATAAAGCTATTATGCTGGTCAAGACATGTGACAACATTATAACCCTTTATTTCCCTCTTCATATGGACACCATGGTACTAGACAACCCCATGAGGAAGGTTACCAAGAAACCTATCAAGAAACACCTCTCTATCAATCCCAATATGAGCCCTATCCTTTATACCATGATGCCTATCAGCCTCAAGAGTATTTCTATGAGTCTTTTCATATGAAATCAAATGATTCCATGGATTATACATAAAGACATTATTTCAAAGATCCAAATCCTACTTATGTAGGTGTTTCTCCATCTAATCAGCCCAAGAATTCACTTCCCTATGAGCTTATTAGTGATTTTCTCTTTTCTAAATCCCCTCCCAAGTTCTCTCCTTAATCCCACACTCCATCTTCAACTCCTACACTTCTACCTCCAACTCCTTCACCTTCCACTAAATATCACATTCCATCTCCTTCAAGTGAGCCTATCCATCAGCCTTCCACCTCACCCCTTCTTGAGGAAGAGCCTATCTTGAGAGAAGTAAGTGAAAAAGAGCAAACTCAATTAATGGCTGATCAAGAAGATCTCATGAGTGACTATGAGGAAGAAATCACCATAGGGACTCCCTTTGGTGAACAAAAATACAATCCTATATTTTTAGATGAAGAGAAACATATTAAAGAAGACTCTAATGCCTCCATTTTTAAGGGGATTTGTATTCATGAATAATGTGAATAGGACTTGAAGAGAGAGGTATTTGGAAAAGACTCCATGTTTGATCATGAAGTTCTGGATGACCATCTCAAGCATGAAGATGAATGTGATATCAAGTATGGAGAGAAAGGTCAAATCATTCCTCAAGAAGTGGCAGCCCTAAGAGAGTCTTGTGAGACCAAGGAAGAGGAAATAACCCTTGAAGATGACATTTATGAGGAAGAAGATTTATGGTAGAATTTCAATTCCATATGTAAGGAATTTGATAGGTTGAGTAAAGTTTTTTCTTCTATAAAAGATTTCATATCTAATGATAAGTTTGATGATGAATCTAAGCATGATATTGAGTGTTTAATTAAGCATAAATATGAAGTTCATTTTTTTGGTCAAGAACTTACTGTCATGAAGTCATTTGATGATGCTAGTGTACAAGAAGTTGTGGACATGGATAATGAGGGCAAGACTGATAGGATTGTCATATTATCAAAATTACACATCCAAAGCCAAGTATATGATAAGGTTGAGATTGTTTGGATGCAAGAGGAGTTCATTTCCATAGACAACCTATATGGAGATGCTTGGTTTTAATTGAATATCATGCCAAAAAAGTTGGCAAACACCATGAAGAAGATAGAGGCATCAATGCTAAAGGTCAAAAGGATACATGTCTCACTAAATCCTTCATGTCATGAAGCAAGGAAGGTTTCAAAATTTCCCTTTGATCTAGGAGGGAGTTTTCATCTCAGGTTAGTTTTTGAGTCAGTTATTTATTTTGGTGTGTGTGTGTTCCATAAGTGATCATGAAGCACAAGTGTGTTTGCTTAGTTTATTATCTTGTGTGTTGCTACTTGTTCGTTTTTTCCTTGTGTTTTTGGTGTTTTCAAAGGAAAAGTGTGTGTCAAATTTCATGTACATGTAGCTCCATATCCCAATGGATTGATAAGGCTACTAGTCTAGTTAGTATAATAGGCATACTACCCTTATGAGTCACTAATTTGTTGACCAAATTTGACCCTATAAGTCAAATTGGGACCCATATAGGTAAAAATTGATATTTAGAGGTTTATAGGGGGTTTAGTATTATGTAATAGGATTTATTATATGTTAATGAATTCTATTTAATGATACATTAGACTTGGTCATTAATCTTATTATTTATTATGTCCTTTTGAGTCATTTTAGGGGTTTAAATAGAGAATTTAATGACTTGTACAAACTCATATGGAAATTTGAAGGATTAAAAAGGTTATTTCACATTAAATGTGTTCCATTGTGCCTTATTCAACTGTTCCTAACTGAAAAGTGGTAGGTTCCTTAAAAAATGGGTAGTTTTCTTAGAAAAAGAGGAGTTTTATTGAGTTGTATAGACTTGTACAGACTTATACAATTGGGAGCATTTAAAGAGTATCACTTGGTCTCTCAAACACTTTTTATAGTGATTATTTTGATCAAAAAATTCAAAAAATGAAGAAAACCACTTATCTCTCCTTCCACTAAGCTTGGTAAACAAAAGTCATCTTCAAGTTTGTACTTGGTATGATTAGCAAGAGAGGTTTCAAGAAAAATTCTCTTGGGGATATATTATAAAATAAATTATATTCCATTTGACATTTTTTTTAGAGTAATGGTGTCCTATTCTTTATGAACCATTCCTAAGAAGTTAGACTATCTAGTTTGTCTACTAATTTGTGCACCCTATAGGTTTTACTTTGGTTTGGGAATTTTTGTACAATTCAGTTGGTCATGTGGTTTTAAAAATATTTTTAATATATATTATAATGTTCCTAATTCTTGGTTTGGTGTTTTAAAGTGTTTAGATTAGCCAAGTAGCTCATATTGTAAGTGAAGACACTTTTTTGTGTTACATGCAAGTTTATTGCATTCTCAATATTTTCATGATTTTGTAGTGGTTCTAAGAGGTGAAAATAGGTTAATTATCATGTTTAAAATTTTATCTTGGTATCTTTTCATTTCTATCCTCATTATCCAAAGCATCTTCATGGTTTGCAATCATACACTACACACATAGTCTGTCATTGGAATGTGCATCTACAGGTGCTCATATAGAGGATTTCATGTTAAAAATGAGGTAGTGAATCCTATTTTAGATCCTTTAGAATGTGATGGGTGAATTTAAAGGTATGTGGATAAGCCTTAAACTCATAATAAGTTAGAAATAATGCACACTGTCTAAAACTCACATTTGCTACT
Organism: Torreya grandis; assembly: GCA_037957365.1. Taxonomy (NCBI): domain Eukaryota; kingdom Viridiplantae; phylum Streptophyta; class Pinopsida; order Cupressales; family Taxaceae; genus Torreya; species Torreya grandis. The sequence goes on along the minus strand of JARHVA010000674.1, from coordinate 4,497,252 downwards.
TGTACACATGATAGTGTTCACCTACAAGTGTTTGTAAAAGAGAATCAAGTTAAAATAAAGGTGTTGAAATGATTTTAAAAGTTTAATGATGGTAATAACCGATGTGGATAATTAAAGAAAATCCTAGGTCTGTTCATGAGTCAAATGCAACACTCACTGCCTATTATCCTACATTACTGCCTGCACATGAAGATAATCACCTATAGGTGGTGAAAATAGAGGACTGAGGTACTCAATGGAGTGTTAAGGAATGTAATAAAACTCTTATTTGAGTCCTAGGGTTATAAGGAGATAATGAAACACATATGTGAAATGATAAATGGATAGACAAGAGGGGAATTTATCTCCAAAGGTGAAATGAATATGTTCAGGGAGATTTTCCCAAAAAGAACAAAACATAGATCCTTAGTGTTTTGATGATATCTCATAACATGGTTGTAAGGAAATTTTATGAATATTTATGACCATATATTTTATTCCCCATATAATAAAATACCATTTCAAAGTTTCAAGGATAGAGGGTTAGTGGAGGATGGTGATTGAGAGGCCTAAAATTGCTTATAAGAACACTGAACTCAGGCATTGATGTCTATGGGTTTTATCCAAGGGATACCTTTTTCATCCAAAGTTTTAAAATAGACTATGAATCATGTTTGAATGTTTCCAATGGTTGAAATGAATAATTTTGATCTAAAAGCCACTTAAGGAGGATAATTCATTGTGTTTTGCTTCCTATCACATCTTCAGTTTGTACACAGGCCTAGTGTGCACCTACAACTAGCCAAGGGTAAAGTTTGAAAAGGTGTCCTTTGCTTGTTAACCTAGAGAATAGTGGACATAAAGCATGGTGTGATTTTTTTGGAACATGAAGACTAAAAGGAGAGGTTATTATATAGATTTTTTATCATACAAACATCTATAAGTGTTTCTACCCTTATATAAATTCACCTACAATAAATTTTAGTTCTTGCATTGTTCATGAAGTGGAGCTAAGTATGGAGTCTATATTAATGTTTGAGATATCTCATTAGGTAAAAGGAATATAAAAAATAATGTAATTGTCTAGTAATAATTCAAAAATGATAGAATACTACACATCAATCCTTAGTTCACCTACAAGACCCCACACAGTCCGTTGTAGCTGACTGTGAGGGGTAGAAAGCCAAGGGTTTGAATTCAATGTGACCTAGCATAGTCAACTAGAGACAAATGAATTAAAACATGTATGATACTAAGGGAATATATATATATATATATATATTGATAATTCCCTCAATCCCAAATAACTATGGTTACCTATAGGTACCTTCCCAAGATACAAAAGACACAGTCAGACAGAGGTAACACTCAGTCTTAACCAGTCAAAATATGAGGAGTATGTGGGAAGGCAAGTCATAAAAAAGATTAGGAAAAATTCATCATGATATTAATTATCTCTATAGTATCTAGGAAAGTGGATAATAAGCAAAGGAAGGACATTGAGCAACCGATACACAATCTACATCAAATCCTGCTTATAGCCTATCTTCTTAGGAACCTATTTTGGATTTTGAGGAGTTGGAAGGTCTAAAGAACTGGTTAGGAGATAAAAATTGGTAAATATAACCTATATGGATTTAGGAAACCCATAAAATATTCACCTTTATCTGAGGAAGTAGGGGAGTGCCCTCTATTTTGTCTCAGACAGAGGGCACTCCCTTTTTACATGAAACTTGTAGCCTTTGAAAAGATGGGCAAGAAGATAAGACAAAAATATAAAGAGATAGTTAAATAAGGTTTATGAATATGAAATAAAATTTGGAAAATAATTTAAACATATAATATATGGGAGATACCCAATGGGATGATCTAGATCCTCAAAAGTGCAAACAGGTTCACTGGCAAGGTTTAGGACTAGATTCAAATCTGATGTCTCTTTCACTTATAGATCTTGATGATATTTATAATCAATTGGGATATGTTCATGTAATAATTATATATGTTTTTAATCTTAATAAATTTAATGAATTCAAATTGGATGGCCTAGAACATAAAGGTTGCAAGCAAGCTTATTAGATATGGTTTAGGCCTAGTTTCCAAATGAAGGTCATTCACACTTATAGCATGAGATATGAATTAAAAACCATTGGTACATGTTTTTGATTCCATATAAGATATGTTAAATATGTTGAGATGAAAAATAAACCATAAATAATCCATTTTTGGTGCAAAAGGTAGCATTGGGCCTGTGCAAAGCAAGGGAAGAGCTTGATAGGATAGGTTGAAGTGATCATATCTTATTGGAGGGTTTGAATGGAGGGAAAAAGAGTTTGGGTAAGTTATTATGGGTCATAAAAATCACATTAGTGGAATTTGTATACAAATTAAATGTTATAACTTTATGAATAAACCTTAAGATCAAAAATAGGGCTAAACCCTCCAAAACCCTTGCTAGTGACCAGTTTGGAGAAATGAGGTTGAAAAGATAATATAATGGCATAGTTTTCCAAGTATGATGATTGAAAATTATAAGATAATATTTAAGGATACTCCCCATTCTTTTTTTATTTTACTAAATTATATGGATATGGTACAAAATAGGGTGATTTTGACTATTTTGTATGTTTTGTAGGCTACAAGAGGTTTCAAGAGATATAATCAAGATTGAGGGGAAAATTATGAATTGTAATAACTAAAAATGGAAATTTATTTATTTATAAAAATTCCTAAGTTTTCAAATAATATCTCTCATCGAAGCTAGTCAAAACTAGAATAGTGGACATAATGGTGACAAGGGTGTAAAACCTTCAAGTAGGTTGATTTTAAGGTGTTCTTAATGCCTATAAGGAAATGGAGGGTCTTAAAAGGTGTCACACACTCCATCCCATGGAATTTAATGGAAAAATGATGTAATTTTGGAGGCCAATGTGTAGGGTGTATGAAGGAGAAGTTTTTTGGACTGCAAATGATGATGGCTCATTCCCAAATGATTCCACATGATCAGGCCTACAACAAATGCATGAAAAGGAATGTATGATATCCTTCCCCTTAATTTAAATAATAATACCTCTCCATAATCAGTTTTTTAATGTTTAAATAGGTCCAAATCATGAAAGTAATTTTCTGAGCCAGAATGAGGGGTTTCATGCCACGTTTTAAGAGTTTCATGCCTTGTATGGACACTTGTAGTTCCTGACCTGACATGGTTCATCATAATTCCTATTATAAAGAATAAGTAACTCATTTTTTTCTATTGAAAAGTGTCTTCATGAACCTTGGAATTTTCTCTTCTCCTATCTCTCTCAAGTTCTATAAGAGCTACCATTTTGGCCTTTGTAATCTAATACCACACCATGTATGGTGAATCCCTCTTGGTTTTGATATTGTGATAGACTTAGAAAATAAATTAAATCAAGTTTGAGTTAATATATTGGATTTTTAAAGTGTGTGAAGATATGTATAGTGAATGGTTAATAGATATTCATTTATCCTTGCTTTCTCTCAATCCTTCCATGTTTGATGCAAGTGATTCCATGCTTAGCAGGTCATATGAAATGGTGTTAAGTGTATGTATATATTATTAAGTGTAAAAGGAAGTATTAGTATCTATAAAATTATCTATGTTTTCACTTACCTTGGATAGTATCCATAAATGCCACCTTCATATTGAAATACTGATGTTAGTGTTTTCTAGGACTCTTAGACTAGTGTTGTATGCCTTGTCTCAAAAGTGATGGAGTATAATAGTCTTGTGATAAAAATACTGGTGCATCAACCCCTTTAATAGGTTTTATTTCATGCAATCTTTAATCCTTTTTCCCCATAAACAATTAATTAGTATAGGTGAAAGCATATCAAGGCACAACTAGGGAGCTAGCCCTTCATTCTAGAGATTCATCTCACCAAATTGATCACCCACAACAAGTGAGATGTTTTCATTATACCACTTAGATGAGGAAATATGAGAAATATCCTCAAAAGGTGAAAATCCAAGTGACAAAAATAATCTCACCATTTCATAGTTTGATTTTGCTAATCCACAGAATGATCTCACTAATTTGCAGTACATTCTTATCATTTAATAAAGCTATCTTATCAATTTGTAGTATGATATAATCAATCTTATACAATATATAGGTAGGTAAGAAATGTATAAAATTGATCTCACCATTTATGGAAGTGTTCTTACCATTTCATAAGGTGATCTGACTAATGTTCAGGTCATTCCTATCGACTTCTAGAACAATCCCACCATTTTATAGATCGATCACATAATTTATCTTAAAAGTTGTAGAAATGTAGAATGAGATAAAAAGAAGTGAAAAATAACATCCAAAGAGAGTCTGAATGCAAAATTAGAAGGCATAAAGACTTGTGTGAGGTCTAATTCCCTCCAGGTGTGCCAAAATGTAGAGTAGGATTACAAGATGCATTAGTCTATCGCTAGTCAAGAAAATCTCTTATAAATAAGAATATAGACAATAAAAAATCAATCCCACTCCCTCATATGGTGTTGAAAATTAATTCTAAGAGCTATTTAAGGAATTAATACTACCAAACATTCTAAATAATGTCCCTCCTTCCAAGAGCAGCCAAAAAGCATGTTTTTTCCCAAATTTGGTGCTCCAAGTCCATGTCAATGATGAGTAACAAGCTCCTCCTTCATTTCCTAGTGCACCAATGGCTTAGGATCATGATTTTGATCAATTTTTGTAAATCGGTAAAGCTTTGTGAAGATTTTTTTGCATTATAACATTACACAATTTAAGCTCTCTTAATCAATGGTGAGGCCCTATATTTATAGCTTTCTAAAAATGGTCAGGGTTGACCATGACCATACATATTAAAACCAAGATGTGTGGCCATGAAATAATTCAATTTTGGAGGGACAAGCCATAAATGATCCCATTGATATTTGGAAAAATGGGGAATTGATGAGGCATGGGAAGGCTTAATCTTGATATTTTTTCTATTAATGGCTTATGGATGCCACCCCATTGATGATGCCATGGGATGAGGTAGATTTGAGGAATGAGTTTATAACTAATAGATTTTCAATAAATTTCATGGATTTTTCACTTAAGCTCTTGATTTGATTTAATTTTCTTAAGTGACATTGAATAATTTTGTATAATTCTTTGGATATCTATTATACACTTAATAAACTTGGTTAAAAAGTTCATTTTATGAATTTATAATTTGAATAAAGTATAATCATAAGAAGGTGTCAGTTACATATGGAACAATACCCTAGTTAAAACATTATGGATGCAAAATAACACATGCATGTAATGTGTGTTGCTGAATTAGAAGAATTCAGTGGTCCAGAGCATCATTTTATGTGGTCACAATTTGAGTAAAAATGATTTGATAAAATATAATAATCACATAAAATTAATTTCCCCATTTAGGGATACATTAGCCTAAATTGGCACCTATATGTGACAAGTTCAAACCATTTCATGCATTTTAGTGATTTTGGTCTAGATTGTGCATTGCCATAGAATGTTGCTTAAATTGACAATTTTAACGCAATAGTGGTAGGAATTGGATGTCTACATCAAGCATGTATACAAAGAGAGGAGATAGCCACCATCCACTAGTTTCCAACTATACTATACATGCATTATCCCTATCTTATAGAGATAGAAGGTAAAAATGAAAACTATTTATGCATCACTCGCACATCAATCACTGATGAATAATGTTATATATTTGAAATAAATAAATTTATAGGGGAAATGACATCATCAGATATATAAGATCAATCATGCACTTAATTGGTAGACCAATTAAGGATCCCTATCTATTAATGGGCACTTGGCCACCTATATCTATAGATGTAGACACAACTAATTTATTATAGTAATCAAGGGGCCCTATCTATAAATGGGAACTCACTTATCCCTATCTATATTTTGGGAATGAAAGGGGTGCTTGACCCTTATCGATATAAGGGTCACCTATCTATAAATATGCGAGTAAGATAAAAGATGCGTTAGTCAATGTGCTAGTCAAGAAAATATCTTATAAATAAGCATATAGATAATAAAACATCAATCCCATTCCCTCATGGGGTGATGAAAATTAATTCTAAGAGTTATTTAAATAATTAATACTACTAAACCTTCTAAATATTTTCCCTCCTTCTAAGAGCAACCAAAAAGCATGTTTTTCCCCAAATTTGGTGCTCCAAGTCCATGTCAATGATGAGTAGTAAGCTCCTCCATAATTTCCAAATGCATTAATGGCTTAGGATAATGAGTTTGATCAATTTGTGTGAATTGGTGAAGCTTTGTGAAGATTTTTCTGCATTAGAACATTACACAATTCAATCTCTCTTAATCAATGGTGAGGCCCTATATTTATAGCTTTTTGAAAATGGTCAGGATCAACCATGACCATCCATATTGAAACCAAGATGTGTGTCCATGAAATAATTCAATTTTGGAGGGACAAGACATAAATGATCCCATTTATATTTAGAAAAATGGGGCATTGATGATGCACGAGAAGGCTTAATATTGATATTTGTTCTATTAATAGCTTATGTAAGTCACCCTATTGATGATGCCATGGGATGAGGTAGATTTGAGGAATGAATTTATAATTAACATATTTTCACTAACTTCATGTATTTTTCACTTAGGCTCTTGATTTGATTTAATTTTCTTAAGTGACCTTGACTAATTTTCTGTAATTCTTTGGAAATCTATTGCACACTTAATCAACTTAGTCAAAAAAGTCATTTTATGAATGTTTAATTTGATTAAAGTATAATCATAAAAAGGTGTCAGTTATGTACAAAACAATACCCTAGTTACAACAGTATGGATGAAAAATAACACTTGCATGTAATGTGTGTTGCTAAATTAGAAGAATTCAATGGTCCAAAGCATCATTTTATGTGGTCACAATTTGACTCAAAATTATTTTATAAAAGATAATAATCACATAAAATGCATTTCCCCATTTAGGGATACAGTAGCCTAAATTGGCACCAATATGTGACAAGTTCAAACCATTTCGTGTATTTTAGTGATTTTGGCCCAGATTATACATTGTCATAGAATGTTGCTTAAATTGAAAATTTTATCACTATAGTGGTAGGAATTGGATATATACATCAAGCATATATACAAAGAGAGGACATAACCACCATCTACTAGTTTACCACTATACTATACATGCATTATCCCTATCTTATAGAGATAGAAGGTAAAAATGGAAAATATCTATGCATCACTTGCACATCAATCACTGATGAATAATGCTATATATTTGATATCAATAAATTTATAGGGGAAATGACATCATCAGATATATAGGATCAATCAAGCACTCAATTGGTAAACCAATTAAGGATCCCTATCTATATATGGGTACTTGGCCACCCCTATCTATAGATGTAGACTCAACTAATTTATTATATTAATCAAGGTGACCTATATATAAATGGGAACTCACCTACACCTATCTATATTTGGGGAGTGAGATGGGTGCATGACCCTTATCCATATAAGGATCACCTATTTATAAATATAAGAGTAGGATTATAAGGTGAATTAGTCCATGTGCTAGTCAAGAAAATATCTTATAAATAAGCATATAGACAATTAAACATCAATACCACTCCCCTATGGGGTGTTACAAATTAATTCTAAGAGTTATTTAAAGAAATAATACTACTAAACCTTCCAAATAATGTCTTTCCTTCTAAGAGCAGCCAAAAATCATGTTTTCCCCCAAATTTGGTGCTGCAAGTCCATGTCAATGATGATTAGCAAGCTCCTCCATAATTTATTAATACACTAATGGATTAGGCTCATGAGTTTGATTAATTTGTGCAAATAGGTGAAGCTTTATGAAGATTTTTCTACATTATAACATTACACAATTCAAGCTTTCTTAATCAATGGTGAGGCCTTGTATTTATAGCTTTCTGAAAATGGTCAAGATCAAACATGACCATCCATATTGAAACTAAGATGTGTGGCCATGAAATAATTAAATTTTAGAGGGACAAGACATAAATGATCCCATTGATATTTGGAAAAATGGGGCATTGATGAGGCATGGGAAGGCTTAATCTTGATATGTGTTCTATTAATGGCTTATGGATGCCACCCCATTGATGATGCCATGGGTGAGGTAGATTTAAGGAATGAATTTATAATTAATATATTTTCAATAAATTTCATGGATTTTTCACTTAAGCTCTTGATTTGATTTAATTTGTTTAAGTGACCTTGATTAATTTTTTGTAATTCTTTGGAAATCTGTTGCACACTTAATCAAGCTAGTTGAAAAAGTCATTTTAAAAATTTGTAATTTGACTAAAGTATAATCATAAAAAGGTGTCAGTTATGTACAAAACAATACCCTAGTTACAACATTATGGATACAAAATAACATATGCATGTACTGTGTGTTGCCGAATTAAAAGAATTTAGTGGTCTAGAGCATCATTTTATGTGGTCACAATTTGAATCAAAATGATTTGATAAAATATAATAATCACATAAAATGCATTTCCACATTTAGGGATACATTAGCCTAAATTAGCACCTATATTTGACAAGTTTAAGCCATTTCATGCATTTTAGTGATTTTGGTCTAGATTGTGCATTGTCATAGATTGTTTCTTAAATTGACAATTTTAGCACAATAGTGGTAGGAATTATATGTCTACATCAAGAATATATACAAAGAGAGGATATAGCCACCATCCACTAGTTTCCCACTATACTATACATGCATTATCCCTATGTTATAGAGATAAAAGATAAAAATGGAAACTATCTATGCATCACTTGCACATCAATCACTAATGAATAATTATATATATTTGATATAAATAAATTTATAGGGGAAATGACATCATTAGATATATATAGTATCAATCAAGCACTCAATTGGTAAACCAATAAAGGATCCCTATCTATATATGGGCACTTGGCTACCCCTATCTATAGATGTAGACTCAACTAATTTATTATATTAATCAAGGGGCCCTATTTATAAATGGGCACTCACCTATCCCTATCTATATTTGGAGAGTGAGAGTGGTGCTTGACCCTTATCCATATAAGGGTCACCTTTCTATAAATATAATAGTAGGATTACAAGATGCATTAGTCCATGCGTTTGTCAAGAAAATCTCTTATAAATAAGCATATAGATAATAAAACATCAATCCCACTCCCTCATGGGGTGTTACAAATTAATTCTAAGAGTTATTTAAAGAAGTAATACTACCAAACCTTCTAAATACTTTTTCTCCTTTCAAGAGTAGCCAAAAAGCATGTTTTTCCCCAAATTTGGTGCTCCAAGTCCATGTCAATGATGAGTATCAAGCTCCTCCATCATTTCCTAATGCACTAATGGCTTTGACTCATGAGTTTGATCAATTTGTGCAAATAGGTGAAGCTTTATGAAGATTTTTTTTGCATTATAACATTGCACAATTCAATCTCTCTTAATCAATGGTGAGGCCCTATATTTATAGATTTTTGAAAATGGTTAGGATCAACCATGACCATCCATATTGAAACCAAGATGTGTGGCTATGAACTAATTAAATTTTGGAGGGATAATCCATAAATGATCGCATTTATATTTGGAATAATGGGGCATTCATGAGGCATGGGAAGGCTTAATGTTGATATTTGTTCTATTAATGGCTTATGGATGCCACCCAATTGATGATGCCATGGGATGAGGAAAATTTGATAAATGAATTTTTAATTAATAGATTTTCAATAACTTCCATGAATTTTTCACTTAGGCTCTTGATTTGATTTAATTTGTTTAAGTGACCTTGATTAATTTTCTACATTTCTTTAGAAATCTATTACACGCCTATTCAACCTAGTCAATAAAGTCATTTTATGAATTTGTAATTTGAATAAAATATAATCATAAGAAGGTGTTAGTTACGTATGAAACAATACCTTAGTTACAATGTTATGGATGTAAAATAACACATGCATGTAATGTGAGTTTTCGAATTAGAAGAATTAAGTGGTCTAGAGCATCATTTTACGTGGTCACAATTTGAATAAAAATAATTTGATAAAAGATAATAATCACATAAAATGCATTTCCCCATTTAGGGATACATTAGCCTAAATTTTCACCTATACATGACAAGTTCAAACATTTCATGCATTTTAGTGATTTTGGCCCAGATTGTGCATTGTCATAGAATGTTGCATAAATTGATAATTTTAACATAATAGTGGTAGGAATTAGATGTCTACATCAATCATATATACAAAGAGATGAGATATACACCACCTACCAGTTTCTCACTATACTATACATGCATTATCCCTGTCTTATAGAGATAGAAGGTAAAACTAGAAATTGTCTATGCATCACTCACACATCAATCACTGATGAATAATGCTATATATTTGATATAAATAAATTTATAAGGGAAATGACATAATTAGATATATAGGATCAATCGAGCACTCAATTGGTAAACTCATTAAGGATCCCTATCTATATATGGACACTTCGCCACCCTTATCTATAGATGTAGACTCGACTAATTTATTATATTAATCAAGGGGCCCTATCTATAAAAATGGGAACTCACCTAGCCCTATCTATATATAGGGAGTGGGAAGGGTGCTTGACCCTTATACATATAAGTATCACCTATATATATCTGGGACCTTTATATATCTCTATTTAGGGGACTATATATATAGAAATATAACATGCTCCCTTATATAGATAAGGGGATTCTTGGAACCATATCTATGGGGAAATCAATAGGATCAACTATCAAAACTATGTAATTAAGGGGAGAACACTTGATAATGACTTGAAGTTTGTTGAGGTAGATTCACCACTCTATTATGTTGGATTAGATAGACATGGGTAGGGTTCAAACCTATAATCTTGAGGTCATAGCTCTGACGATTTGACCAATTACTCCACCCCACTTCATCAATTATGTATATGGACACAATGAATCAATGCCATATCCATATCCCATATCTATATAGGTCAAGGGCCCACCAAGCTAATGAATCAATGTGAATACTATTACATATGTAATATGATCAGATTGTTTGATTGTAATAAATAGGAACAATTGATATGGTGACACCACCTTTCATAAATAAACAATGGCATGATCATGAACATCCCCTATTTTATAGATATATGTTTAAATATAGATTTAAAGTGAGTAGAGATGGGGGCCAAACTCTATCGATGTTATATGTTATATCTAGTTAATTCTATACATTGAACAAGTCTATCAATGATTAAATAAGTATATTAAAGATCAATGTTATTACACTACATACATAATATATATGGTATGACTAAAGTGACCTAATATGCATGATGCCTGATGTTTCTTGAATGATGTGTGTGATGCAATCTATATCCATATCATAGACTAGGCCAATCTTATCTCTATACTAACATGATGCTGATGTGACAAATAATGAAATGGGTGTGGGTGACATGATGTGATGGATAATTACTTCCCTATTAATATGATATTTGGTTTCAACCACTTGATGTCATTGAATGGGTTTTTTTATCTATGGGTTGTATTGGTATGGTGGACTTATTAAATACTATCATGCCATTGATTAGAACTATATAGTTTAGTGTGGTAGTGTGGGTGACCCAACATAATAACTTTCACCCCTCCCCTATTTAAATTAATACAATGATTCTATTGGACCATCCATATAACTAGTGACCAACATCAACCATAATTATGGGAGAATTGAAGAACTTGGTTTGCCAATACAACTGGCTATATACCAAATCACTCCCATATCAAGACTGGTTGGTGGAATTGACAAAACACTAAGGTTGTCCCAAAACCCAAAAAACCAACCAATTGTCTCTTATCTTGAGCCAATAACCATGTTTCATGACTCACAGATAAATCATCTCATGTGTGTGTATCTCATATATACATGTGACATGATAAATGCATATTATCTATCTTTTAGTGTTAAATCACACTTTGGCAATCTCACATCCCCATAGTTTAGATAAGAATCAATATAGTGTTGTTATTTTGATTTTGGCCTATAAACACTATAATCTCAAGTAAAAATGACATAAAGGGATGGTTGGATATGTGTCGATCATAAATTCAACCCATGTTGCCTCAATCATACCACTTTGGCTTGATTTCAAAGTGAATTTGGGTGATTGCAAATACATGTCACCCAAATCATATTTATTTGTTTTGGTCACAAGCAGATACGGTGTTGTTGTGTGGATTTTTTCATATGAAGGATTTAATCACAAGTGAAATCAATATAAAGGGGTGGTTAGGTGTGTGAGGGTCACCAAGACAACTTACTTTACTCCAATCACACCACTTTAGATTAAAATTGAACTAAATTAGGGTGATCATGCACAAATGTGTTCAAACTTGTTTGCATTTCCTTGGTCGCAAGTGAATATAGTGTTGTTGTGTCACTTTTGGCTTTTAAGGAAACTAATCAAAAGTAAAATTAGCATAAATTGGTAGTTTGATGTGAAAGGGTCATAATACATCTTAGGTTTCCATAATCACATCTTTTTTTCCTAAAATCAAAGAGAAATGGGGTGATTGTGAACACATATTCCTAAAATTATCTGCATTTACCTTTTTCATTGGTGGATATGGTGTTTTTGTGTCACTTATAGCCTATAAGGGACCTAATAAAAATTAATATCAATATAAATGAGTTGTTAGGTGTATGTAGGTCACCAATGTGACCTATGCTTCCACATGCACACCTCTTTGGCATGAATTCAAATAGAATTGGGTTGATCACTCAAAACTGTGCCGCAAAGTTTCCCCATTTATCCTGGTTGTTATTGATTATGATGTTCTTGTGTTTATTTTGGCCTATAAGGGATATAATCATGAGTAAAATCTCTATAAAGGGGTGGATGGGTGTGTGTTGGTTTGTAAAATTTCATTTTGATAAATCTATAACTCTTATAAATGTTAGTAAGCAATTCAGAAGGCCCCAAAACCTAAAAAATGTAAATTAGTTTTAAAATTTATGCCATAAAATCTATAAGTTTAATACTAAAATATTGAAAATGACTAAGTACTGACCATATTATATTTTAACAAACTATCTTAAAAATCATAACTCATGGAGCTGTGAGACCAATTCTAGAAGATGTAAAATGACCCTAATTTATTATATTTAATTAAAAAAATTAAAGTATAAGGAATATAAATTTAAACATATAATTATCAACTTATAAACATAACAATGTAAATTTCAACTTATTTTAGTAAAAGGCCGCCACATGCCTTTTGGTTCTCAATTCCTTTGATTTATAACCATTACAAATTAGATATTCATAGTAACATGTATGCACTTTTACATATACACATTATAGTGTGTACATGTCATAGGTTTGGTTATATCCGAACCTTAAACACAAAAATGTGTACACTCATTTTTAGTTAGGTTCAAAGTCTAATCATGTTTTCATGAAATATGTTCACTTTTTTCTCCCTAACTTCCTACACTTACCCACCCTCTTTACCCAGTTGGGTCAAAGCATAATAGTGTGTCCCACTATTTGGCATAATAAGGATACATACACTTTGAATCTTCACCCAAAATATCTTGAGTTTGGGTCATTGATATTACTCAAATAATTGTGTTTTATCTTACACACACACACACACACACACACACACACACACACACACACACACACACACACACACACATTTTCTAAAAATTTAAAAAATCATTAAGTATTTTTTAGGATTTATTTTTAAGTTATTATTTATTTATTTTGTCTACCTAGTGGGTGTTGACACCCAAATTTGACATAATCCCTCTTAAAAATATACATTTTTCATAATCTCTCTTATTAGGACTATCGATGATGAAGGGCTTGTCAACATATTTATGTTTAAATCTCGAGCTTGATTCTCTTGTTTGTCACTTTAATGTATTTTATATTTCTATTTCACCTCTTCAAATATACCTTGGGATCCATAATATCATTTTATGTCTCTATCTTTTTGTTTTATTAATTTTGGACAAGAACACATTTCACAAACAAGGCTACACTATGGCCCTAATTCGGGAATGCAAACTTGTCCCAATATGACTTTTATAAGTGTTTCAAGTTTATATGTTGTTAATGGTCTCTTTTATGACCTCCAATCTTTTCAGTTTGGCTCCCTCACATGCTAATAAGCCCCTAATTTAAATTCAAGAGTTATATATAATAAAGGGTCTTGTTAAGGACTAATGATGAATCTCTATTATCAAAAAAGCCATACAAAGTTTATATTTGCTTATCTCTACTAGATTAATTATTTATTTACATGTTATAATCTTATGTCAAGGGTAATTATAAATAAAAGAGAATCTAGTCTTACATTAACTATTTCACACATACATCTAAATGAGAGACCTACATCAACTTGAGGCCCTTTTAGGCTAAGTAAACAACACTTATATTATTGGGGTTTTTTGAGGATAGCTCGGTTAGTCTCCTTACCCAATTCCCCCCTTCTGAAAGAACTCTGACTATTTGCTGTAAGACCACTTCTGAAAGAAGAGAAGTGCCTTCAGTGTTTCCACCTGGATTTCTCCTTTGTTTGTGAACATCATCTCTGAAAAAAGAGAGATGGATGGTGTTGTCTTACCCTTGAGTGTTATTTTCTGTACACACACACACACACACACACACACACACACACACACACACACACACACACACACACACACACACACACACACACACACAACCCCTCATAGTTACAGGGAACCTCCCCTTGATGAGAGGAGAGATTTGTCCCCTTTTGATGTGGTAAACTTGCACATTTGGCTGACCAATCTCCTTATGCTATGGTTGAAATCACCTATTTTGCTCATCAGTTAGCTGGTGACAAAATATTCACCCAACAAAATGCATAGTGATTTAACTTTTTAGGGTTATGAAGTGTAAGCCCTAAGCTATTAAAGGGGTTGAAAATAGTAAATTAGGGTAGAAATATGAAATAACTACATCCACTGATTTGTAATAGAATTGAAATAGTTAACCTTTCTAAAAATAGAAATAAATGATGTAAAAAAGTACTTAACTATAAATTGACTAAGACAAAAGATTTAGGGGATGAAAATTGGGACAAGAGCTAATATAAGTGTCATAAATAGGATCCAAGTGTCAAAATACTTAATGTATAGTAGCACCCTAACTAGATAGTAGCACCAATGGTGCTAGTGTCCTTTTGTCACTAGTGTCTTCTATGTATAATTATTATGAGCTTATAAGTATACCTATGTCTGAGTTTTCCAAGCCTTTTCTTGTGTGCATGAAATTTGATTCCATGTCGATAACCTATTTTGACTGATTTTACATGTAAACCCTAAAGTTTTAAGTTGTTATGGAATCTAATTGGCACAAGTAGAAAAGTGTGATATTAGTGGGGTAGGATGGACATCCTCAACACCCCACTATGATGAGAGTTTCCTACATACCAATACTCTGATGAGGGATCAAGCCCAATGTAGTTCTCTCCACCTAAGTGTTGGTGCAATTGTAAGTGAAGCTAGTATGAATTATGGTTTAAGTGATTTTAAGTGGATCTTGAGACTAGAAATCTATGTATTCTGAGTTTGGTATTGTTTTAGATGACTATATATAAAATTAACACCACTGGTGTTATTGTCTAAATTATGGTGTTAGTGTTCAGGTGGTATAACCTGAGGCACTAAGGGCTAGGATTTAAAGTGAGGGTCTGGGATTGCTTTGGGGGTGTTTAACGATGCATGTGGATTACATGAAGGCTGGATAAGTGTCTAAATAGGCCCTAAGATAGGTCTAGGGTTAAACGAGGGATGGGTGGTCTCAAGTAACACTCTTAACACTCACGTGTCATTTTTAGATGATTACATTTCCCCCACTTTATTCTAGAAATGCAAGAAAGTGTAATGACTATTATAAAGGAAAAATAAGTGTATTTAGACTTATCTAAGAGATGAAACTTGTGAATCTGGGTCTAAGTGTGTGAAGCATGATCCATTATTTGTCTCAAAAATTAAATGTGCATAGATTAGTCCTTACTTAAGAGAAATCAAAAGTAAAAGATAAAAATGAGTAAAGAGATAAGAGAGAGGAATGAATGAGTACACCTCATTGGGTATACAAACCAATACATAAACTTGGTGACATATTGTGTGTGTGCATGTAGATAGTGATCAATCAATGAATAAATTAGACTAAACTGATATCTTGATCAATCCCCATGTGTGGGTGGCTCAAAAAATCAATCTAGTTTTGATTCCATCATTCCCCACCCCTGTTTGGCAGATCATGACATGTGAATAGCTTAGATTGGACTGATGGTGTGTCTAACCCTCTCATATAGGTGGAACAAGAACTCAAGTAAACTATGAATTCATCATTGCCTATAAATGTTTAGTAGATGCATATGAAACTAAATCTATGTGATGTAATTGAAACTATATAAAATGGTTCTAGTCCACTTAGAAAATCTAAAATTTAAAATGGCTCTGGGTCACTCAGGAATGTTAGGTGGCTCTGGGCCACTTAGGAATGCCAACTGTTGTAGATGGAGTAAGACATCAATCTAGTGTATAAATTAGAACATGGTGTCTGATGTGTATAATGTAAAGAATGACATGGATTTTTTCATTCCATTTGATCAACGAGTGCATAAGTGAACATACAAAAATAATGTGTTACACACACCCCCAAATCTGATATTTGAGTATATAGATTTTAGATTGAGTTATAATAATATGTATCTAAGGATATGAAATAGGCATGGGACTGATAATGCCATACATGATGCCCCCAATTTGAGAAAATTGGTATGAATATATGTTAAACTGAGTAAAAACTAGTAATATGTAATTGAACCTATGCAAACCTAGACTGTACTTGCTATAATTTTTTGTCTAATCTATAATTTCTTGAAATTAAGGATACTAGACATTAGCACCATATTTGGATAGTAACATTGGTAGCACTAGTGTCCCACTTTAGGTGCTAATTTCCAATTATACTAAATTTTGCACAGCTAAAACTAGTCTCTATGTGACTAATTCCCATTGTGTTTTCCTAAAAATTATGCTCTTAGTGCATTTAGATAGCCTGATCTCTATGACAAAGCTCTATGAATGTCCCCTCTTTTGAGGGGAGTTTTTGAACTTATGTAAAAACTATCCTCAAAATAAAAATCTATGTAAGATGTTTGTTAGCCAAAGCATATATGATATATGCTTAATAAACCAATATAATGTGTATACGTAACATTAAAATGTAAAATAGTCTGAGCATAAGTTTTAATATATGATGTATGTTAGATCTAGCATTCAAAATGTTGTTAACATAGATATAACAATGTATATGACTAACAATCTAAGTAATATTTGAGTAGCTACTTAGGGGGATGGTGATATGCATGAGGTCCCTCATGGAATCTAAAACTAGAGTGTGAAACAAGCAAGAGACAAGTGTCATGGCCATGACACATACATGAAATCATACATACAACACACATGAGGCATGCGAAGTAGGCTAAGGGGCCACAATAAAAGGGACATGGGCACATGTTAGTAAATCTAAGAAAACAAGACATACCATGACATGTTAGAATGCCCACATATGCAAAGAGTAAATAAGTTGGCTTAGATCCATGTGGAAGGACATGTTCAAATGTCTGCATACACAATCAAGAAGGCACACATAAGGACATGGACATATGCCCAAAGCATAAATATAATTAAAATAAGTGGTGTAGAGCCACAAAGCAATGCCATATTTAAATGCCCTCAAATAGATGTAAAATCATAACAACACAATCAAGTCTAAACTAGGAAAGCTAAAAATGAATGTATGTATAAGCATGTGGTACAAATTTGTATAAAAGTAAAGATGTACATAAGATAATTATAGAGTATTAGTAATCAATAATGAATATGAGTAGTGTGGGATGGTCAATATAAAGATATAACAGTGCTACATCTATGATGTAGAATTTAGAAAGATGTAACATGGCAATTTGAATTATGTATAGGATGCCCCCCAAATGGGTGAATGTATCAAATGAATAACCCATGTATCTATATATATGCCCCTAGATGGTAGATAGTAGAAAATTTGGATTTGTTTAGTGGACCTAGGTCTTGTAAGTATTTATGAAAATTTGACAAAAACACGTGAAGCATGTATTTATGGTAAAAATTGACTATTCTAAGATAACTTACATATGTAATACCTGAAAAATATAAGAAATGTAAACATGGTAATTCATACAATCTATACTTTGTATTTTTTGAGTGAATATTTTAATGTTTTTGTGTGTTTGTCATACTATATTGTTTTTATATTTTTTGGATATAAGCTATGTACAAGAAACATGAGAAAATGAAACTATATACAAGGATCAAGAGTAAATGAAACTATGTACAAGTAGGGAGGAACATACTAACCGATGAGTCTCATAGGAGACTCACTATCAATGTGGCCTAT
Organism: Torreya grandis; assembly: GCA_037957365.1. NCBI lineage: Eukaryota > Viridiplantae > Streptophyta > Pinopsida > Cupressales > Taxaceae > Torreya > Torreya grandis. The sequence goes on along the minus strand of JARHVA010000674.1, from coordinate 4,478,751 downwards.
GTCAAAAATAAGAATGTTAACCTCTTGTGCAGTGTGATTGATATTATGTGGTTTAATTGAGTTGTAATATGAACCTAGGTATTGTTCATTGTCAATATCATAATAATCATCATAGCCTATATTATTCCACTTATCATTATCATCTTGATTTTAAACCTGGATATTATTTATTTTTGGTATCATAATAATCATAATAACCTAGATTGTTCCACTTATCATTATCATCTTGATTTTTAACCAACAAAATGCTAGTGTTGACTTTTGTTATATCTAGATGAGCATAGAGAATTGCTTGATATTGTGGAGTTGACCTTTCTAAATTTTGATTTGAATTTTTTTTTTTTTTACTATGACCTTTGAAATTATGCTTATTATAGGCATATGGTGCTTTGGAGGATTTTTTTTCTAAAAAGCCTCTTTTGAGAATGCTTGTTGGCTTAGCATGATTTTGACTTCATAACTTAAATTATTACTCTTTTTGAAACATTTCTTATGTATGTAGATATTTCTCCTTGATAAACTATTCTATGAATGATTTGTCTTAGAATGTTCAATAAATCCCAAACCTTGTTGACCGACATTATCAACTGCCAAAATAGGTGTAATGATGCCTTGGGCATGTTTGCATAACCCTTGACCTTGATAATCAAACTATTGTAGATAATTTTGACCAAACCCATACTAATTTAAAAGTGAGACCTCATTTTGGAGAGGTATATTTGTATCCTTCACTTGATTTACATGTGCTTGTTGTACTGTTTCTTTCTCTGATTTTGCTTTGTGAGCCATTTGTGGTTTTGATTTATGATTTGGTAGCCACTTTTGTACTATTTCTAAATTAGGCCCTCTTTTAATATGTTCCTATATCACTATGTATTTTTTAACTGATTTATCTTGTTTAGGTTCCTCATTAGTAATGATGTGTTGTATATGATTTTTTAATACCGAACATGAATTTGTGTGATGACCATGCATTTTATGTTATGCACAATAATATATTGATCTCCTTAATGGATGTAGAGTAGGTAGGTTGATCAACTTAGATTTAATCATTTGCCTTAAAATCTCACTTGAAATTCTATTTGATCTTTGAATACTTTTTTTATCACTAGTTTTAGATGCACTTTATTGTGATTTTTTTTTGATATGTAACATTGCTTGCCACAAATTGACTAGGTGAAGATGCATATACATGATTGACACTAGTGTGCCCTAGAGGCTTTTATTTTATAATATAATTTTCTAATACTATAATCTTTTCATGTAATAACTAATTCTTATTTTTTGATTCTATAATTATCTTGATCATACTGATAATTTGAACAAAGAGTCTCACAAGTGCAAACCCTAGTTGCTTCTGATTGAACATGTAGGCACACACCCTATTGGGAAGAGATGGAGGCATGTATAGGCTAAGTATAAACATTTGAAATAGTAGTATGGGTTGCCTCACCTCTTGGAAGAGTGGCAGAATGGACATGGTTAGAGGGAAAATAACTATCACCCTCTTGGAGATGATGAGGAGGAAAAAAAGCTTCTTTATCCATGAAATATTCCAATGCAATTTGGAAGAGGGATGCTAAGGTAGAATATATTAACTTTAAAAACCCTAAAAAAACCACTAAAGATAGGAAATAAAAGGATAAAAACCCTAATAGAATCCAGGGCTAGGGTTTTGATATTATTTGAAGTAAGTTGGGTTCACCAAATGATTTAAATTTTTAGAGTTATCGAGTGTAATCCCTAAGTTGTTAAAGGGACTGAGTATAGTAAATCAGAATGTAAATATGCTATAAATACAATAATTGATTTGTTAAAAAATTGACCCAGTTTAACATTTCTAAAAATATTAATAAATTATGTAAACAAATATTTATCTAAAAATTGACCACGATGAAAGATTTGGGGCCTACAAACTAAGATAAGAACTAATCTATGTGTCATGAATAGGATCTAGGTGTCAAAAACCTTAATGGATAGTAGTTTCCTAACTAGATAGTAGCACCAATCATGATAACATCCTTATTTTATCACCATTATCCTTTGTAAGAACTATTATAAGATTTTGTGTGCACCTATGTTTGAGTTTGACAAGCTTGTTCATGTGTGCATGAGTTCTGATTCCCTATTAGTAACCTATTTTTATTGATTTTACATGTAAACCCTAGTCTTCCAAGTTGTTAGAGTATTTGATTGGAATAATTATAAAAGTGTGATATTAGTGGGGTAAGCTGGACATCCTCAACACCCTACTATGATGAGATTTGCCTACATACCAATACTTCAAGGAGAGATTAAGCCCAATGTAGTTCTCCCCACCTAAGTGTTGGTGAAAGTGCAAGTGCAACTAGTATGAATATCATTTTTAGTGCCTTTGAGTGGAGATTAAGAATAGAAATTTGTGTATTCTAAGATTGGGATGGTTGTAGATGACTATATGCAGAAGTAACATAGAATAGGGATTGATAACCTTGACTATGCACAAATTTCTTTAAGTTAATTTATGTTATTTGCATATGGTTTCCATATAGTAAATTTGTGTTTTATAAAATTCATGTATATATACTATTATAGTGCTTGTGTGGGCCTTAAAAGAAGTCTAGGCCCACCCTAGGTACTTGTTGATTTGAAAATATATCTGTTGGTGGCCAAAGGCAAGAAAAGGACAATAGTGCCCAAACTAGGACACTACTGCCATTGGTGTTACTATCTAAATTATGGAGCTAGTGACCAGGTGGTATAACTAGAGGCACTATGGGTTAGGATGCTAAAGTGAGGGTTTAGGACTACTTTAGAGATGTTTAGGGATGTGTGTGGCCTACATAAAGGTTAGATAAGTGTCTAAATATGCCCTAAGATAGGTCAAGGGCTAAACTATAGATGGGTGGTCTCAAGTAACACTATTATCATTTAAGTGTCATTTTTATATGATTACACATGGTATATAAATAAAATAAACATTCAAGAATAAGTTTAAATTTAGATATGGAAATGTAGTTTTTTATACTTTAATTTATATAATTTTAAGATGTTTGAGAGTGGTTTTAGACCTCTAGGAACTATAATGAAAATTATATGTTTTGGAGGATCCTATCATATTTAATACTTAGTCAAATTCAAAGGTTTCAGACTTAGCCATATTTTAGGGTTTCAATATTTCAAGGAGACATTATAGGAGGTATTAAGGTTTCATGAAGGGATGTAGGTATGATATAATAGTATGAGAACATCTCTCACAAAGTGCTAAAATTTGATCCCACCCCATTCTCTGTGCACCCTTTAAGGTATATACTCTGGGAGAAATACATTGACGAGCCCCTAATCTATTCAAGAACCATATAATGCACAAAATCATACACAACATGATTTAAAGTTTTGGGATCCATTTCTAACAATAATTTCATATAGAAAAAACACAACTTATCTCTTTTATTCTATGAATTGTGGTATTTTTTGCCAAATTTTGATATATTTAGGCATTTTTTACTTTGTTGGTTATTCTTGATTAATTGGCCACCCCTATTTATTAATATCCAATTAAAAAATCCTTGCCATTGTGATTTGACCCTATACCTTATACCTTAAAACCTATACCTTAAAACCTACACCCTAAACCTTAAACCCTAAACCCTGAACCAATCATTTTAGTCCAAATTAACATCCTTTATAGTAAGAATTAGGTTCACAAGGCTCAATTTGTCCCAAATCAAATAACTAATTACCATAATTGAATAATTGGCTTAATATGGGATGACATTAGGGCTAATTGAGCCTAAAATCACATCTTATAGTCATTAATAGGTTTAACGAGATCAAATTGGCCCCAATTGCCTTCATTATTTAATCATGTACCCTAAAACCTAAACCTTATACACTATACCCTAAGCACTAAACCCTAAATCCTAAACCCTAAATCAATTAATTTAGCCCAATTAACATCCACTTGAGTAATAATTATTTTCATAGGGCTCAATTCAGCCCAAACTACATCACTTATTACCCTAATTAGCTAATTAGCTCAACTTGTGATGACATTGGGGCTAATTTTGCCCAAAATCACATTATATAGTCACAAGTAGGTTTAATGAGATAAAATTAGCCCTAATTGTATTTATGATTAGACCTTATACCCTAAACCATATAATTTAAACCTTAAGCCTTAAATTATAAACTTTTTAAACCCTAAACCAATTTATTTTAGCCATAATTAACATCATTTAACTAAAAATTAAGTTCATAGGGCTCAATTTGTGATGACATTGGGACTAACTAAGCCCAAAATCACATTTTATAGTCATAAATAGGTTAAATAAGCTCAAATTATCCCTAATCACCTTTGAAATTGCACCATAAACCCTATACCTTAAACAATATGCCCTAAACCTTAAACCTTAAATAATAAACCCTAAACCCTAAACTAATTGATTCAACCCACATTAACATACTTTAGAGTAAGAATTAGGTTTACAAGGATCAATTTATCTCAAATTACATCACTGATTGCTCTAATTTACTAATTGGCTAAATTTATGATGACATTGGGGCTAATTGAGCCCAAAATCACATTCTATAGTCATAAACAGGTTCAATGAGCTCAAATTGGCCCCAATTGCCTTTGTGATTGGACCTTATACCTTAAAAACTAAACCTTATACCCTATACCCTAAGCACTAAACCCTAAATCCTAATTTGTAAACGCTAAACCCTAAATCAATTTACTTAGCCCTAATTAACATCCTTTAGAGTAATAATTATTTTCATAGGGCTCAATTTAGCTAAAATCACATCACTTATTGCCCTAATTGACTAATTGGCTTAAATTATGATGATATTGGGTTTAATTGTTCCCAAAATCACATTTTATAATGAAAAGTATGTTCAATGAGCTCAACTTAGCCTTGATTACATTCATGATTAGACCTTATACCCTATAATTTAAACCATATACCATAAACACTAAGCCCTAAACCCTAAATTGTAAACTCTTATTAAACCTTAAACCAATCATTTTATTCCCAATTAACATCATTTAGTCTAAGAATTAGGTTCACAAGGCTCAATTTGACCAAAATCACATCACTAATTACCCCAATTAACTAATTGGCTCAATCTATGATGACATGGGGGTTAATTGAGCCAAAAATCATAATTTGTAGTCACAAATAGGTTAAATAAGCTTAAATTATCCCTAGTTACCTTTAAAATTGGACCTTATACCAAAAACCCTAAACCCTATACCTTAAACCCTAAGCCCTAAACCATAAACACTAAATCATAAACCCTAAACTCTAAACCAATAGTTTTAGCCCAAATTAACATCCTTTGGGGTAAAAGTTAGGTTCACAAACTCAATTCAGCCTAAACTAAATCACCGATTACCCAAATCGACTAATTGTTTTAAGCTGTGATGACATTGGGGCTAATTGAGCTAAAAATCACATTCTATAGTCATAAATAGGTTTAACAAGCTCAAATTGGGCCCAAATGCCTTAGTGATTAGACCCTATACCCGAAAACCTAAACCTTATACACTATACCCTAAGCCATAAACCCTAAACCCTAAATCATAAACCCTAAACCCTCAATCAATCAATTTAGCCCTAATTAACATATTTTAGAGTAATAATTATTTTCATAGGGATTAATTTATCGTAAATCACATCACTTATTACCCCAATTGACTAATTAGCTAAACTTATGAAGACATTGGGGTTAATTTTGCCTAAAATCACATTATATAATCATAAGTAGGTTCAATGAGCTCAAATTGGCCCCAAATGCCTTCATGATTAGACCATATACCCTATGCCCTAAACCATATACCTTCAAAACTAAGCCCTAAGCCCTAAGCCCTAAACCATAAACAATTTAAAACCTAAACCAATCATTCTAGTCATAATTAACATCATTTATGCTAATAGTTAGGTTCACAAGGCTCAATTTCACCCAAATCACATAATTAATTATCCTAATTGATTAATGCTTACATTTATCAAAATATAGATGAAATATCCATGATCTATAGAATGAAAGAAGTGATGCATGTGTTTTCTTTATAGCATTATTGTTAGAAATGCACCCCATAACTAGAAATCATGTTGTATATGATTTTATACATTAGATGGTTCATGTATGCATTAAGGGCTCATCAATGCATTTCTCCCAGTGTATACCTTGAGGGGTGTAAAGGGAATGGGGTGAGATCAACTTGTAGAACTTTATGATAGATGTTCTCATACTATTTTATCATACCTACATCCCTTCATGAAGCCTTCATACCTCCTATGATGTATCCTTGAAATATTCAAACCCTAAAATATGGCTAAGTTTGAAACCCTAAAACCCTAGAATCTGACTGAGTCTGAAATATGATAGGATCTGATAAAACCTATAATTTGCATTATAGCTCCTAGAGGTCTAAAACCACCCTCAAACATTCAAAAAGTATATAAATAAAATATAAATTAAAGTATAAAAAAATATTTGTCCCTATCCAAATGTACACTTACACTTAACTATTTATTTTATTTATATACTATGCATGCCAATGTAATAGTAAACTATTTCATGTACACAGTTTTATAACAATAATATTGCATACATGGTTTTAAAGAATAAAATTGCATATGCAATTTTAATAACTAATAGTAAAATATTCTATATACATAGTAATTCTATGTACATGATAAATCTATGTATGTGGTTCTATTGTTTGACATTTAAAACACATGCCACAAGGCTCGAAAATGGATTGGATTCATGAACTTGAGGCATGGATTTGCAAACACATAGTCGAATGCGTGTTTTTGACTAAAAAAAATGAAATACAACTTCATCCATGATAAACACTGTGAAATTTATCAAAAAGTTTCTTTAAAATATGACTACAACATTGACTACACTCTCTTCTTTCTAAATATATAATTTTTAAATATTTTTATTATTTTAATATTGTTATCTATCCTTATTTCTAAGTATGTCTTTTTATAGAAATATATACCAAAATATACATTTTCATCTTTGTTTATGTATCTTTTGATTCATTAATTCAAACCAAAAAAAATTATATGGTTACAAATTAGACCCAATTCTATACACATTCAAAAAAAATCTATTTTTTGATATTTTTTTAGGTAGTTGGAAGGGGGGCGGGCAGGTCGGATGACACACGATCGACTATACATTATTGATCATATTTCAAAGTCTATTGAATTGTGAAATTAGTAAAAAAATAAATATTCATTAATTTTTTTAAAAAAAATATAGGTTGTAAAGTAGGTGATCTTATCTAACTTTCCAACAAAGGGATTTTAAAAAACCTAAACAATGCTAAAAAAATGATGGGCCACATGAAAAATTATCTACTCTTATTTTTATAAAAAAATAGTATTATATCTTGAAATTTTTGATATATGACCTATTTATACTTGACCATTTCAAAAAATATATAATAGTTTAGAAACTAGACTCAAAATGTTACAATTCATATTCCCATGACATCTTCAAATTTTTAGTTTAGGTGTCCTAAATAATTTGTACAAGTTGAGGTATCTTATTTTTTAGGAAAAACATGTCCACTTAATGTTACATCCCGATTCTTAGCTAAGCAAACTATTTGATTATCCAGGGGTATTTATAGTTGACAAGTTTGATTTGGTTATTTTTAACTAAGCTTTGAAATATATGTTGTTATGAGACTATTGGATATTGCTTAGGTTACATGATTACATTGCTATGAGTTAACTATAATGTATATGTTTACATTATGATCATGTTGAATTATTATTTCATCTATATGTTTTGATTTATGTATATCATGTTGTTATGGTCTAACTACTTACTTGTTCTGAGTTTGACGTAGGAGAACTCAACCCTCAGAGCGTGATGGAGGGAGAGCATCATCAAAGAGGGTGATATAGATGGAGATATTGGGAGAAGACAAAGAAATTAAGTAGAACCTTACACACACCACATTATTTAGGACATATTAGATGCATAGATGAAAGGTTTACATAGTGCATTTTATTTTAATTTACATTTAAATAATATTTATTTATAATTATCTTAGTGTAGTGATGATGTGGAGTTATTTTTATGTGTTTATGATTTTAGTGTTTTCATTAAATTATCATGGCTAATTTTTGTATTAAGTAAGTCATTTATTAGTAATATAATTTGAGAAATATAAAAATAAGAAATAAAATAAATAAAATCAAAAGTAGAATAAGATCAAAAAGAAGGAAGGTTTAAATATAGAGAAAAAAATAAAAAGATAATATTTTGGCATAAAATAAATAAAAGAAAAGGATAGTTGTTAAAAAAAAAAGGATATCCAAACAATAAAGCTGCGAAATTTTCATAAGGAAAGAAAAGAATAAAAGAGAATAAAAGATAAAAGGAAGAGGAGGGGCATAACAGAAAGGGAGAAAGAAAGGAGAGTTCAAGAGAAGAATTAAGGAGCTTCAGGAATAACATGAGAGAGAAGACACATAAGTAACATAAAAAGTTCAATATTAGGTAGATGATGTACTTAAATTTTGGATATTTTATGTGCATGAGAAAATGGAAAATATTAATGTGTAAAGTCATGAATTCAGAAATAAACTTGGTAAATTTTATATGTAGAATCTGATGTAAATTATGTGTGGGTGCTTCAATATTTACTATGCAAACCGATTCTTATATACTCGTATCTATTATAAATAACAACAAACTATGACTATTTATTCCACACCAATCCCTTACTGTGCCAATTTTAATTACTATGATTAATGACATCATGCTAATTAATTAATTGGGTTAATATGGAATTGGGATTCCCTTAAGTTTGCTATATGAGAAACCCCTGTGAATCAAACCAATATTTTTTGTTAAGCTCCTTTATATGCATGGATTCATTAGAAATATCTATGAATCGAACCAACGATATGCATTAAGCCATATCTCTTTGTCCTCTGATGACTAGTTGACTCCATTAGCGTCCTGGGCTATGTTAAGCGAATAACAAAAAGCTACAATTTTAGAAGCTTGAACTTAGCATATTAATTATAGGTAATATCGATGCTATACAAAGAGTGTTATTATTATTATCAGGCATATGATAAAAAGGATACAATATTATTAAATTGAGCATATACTATAGAATCAATGCCACACTCAACAAATCGACTTAGTAATCAAATTATAATGGAAACCATAGCACAATGTTAGGAAGTCGAAATATCTACACAAAACTTAATTTACAATGGTAAAGTTATTAATTTTATAGTGCTTAAAATAGATAGGTGATCTAAAATGTAGTCAACAGAAGATATGGGAGTTTTTATTTTAGATTGCATATGTTTGTGAAAACCAGACAAGAGTGGATTGATGCCTTGTCCTATTCTAGTATCTAAAAGAATATATATACAGTGTACATAAGCATAATCTGGTATCACAATAAGACAAGAAAACTAATTTTAAAAGAATAGTTTTACTGGTATGTACATTTATATGGGGTTGTATTTGAATAGTTATTTTGATATTCTAATTGAATCGTGATCCAAGGGCTGCATATAGGGCATTATGTGATTATGCAATGTGAATTATATTATTTAGTGGCTAATATGAATTTGCAGTGGACTGGTATTTTTTCTCTCTGTTGAACTAAATTATATGGATTATAGATTTGTTACATGATAATGTAAAGATCTATATTAATATTTATTTTAAATATTAATTCTTAGCTTAAGTTGATGACTAGTTTTTTGTTATCAAGCTAATAATTAATGGGTAAAATATAACGAACCCATGTTAATTGATGTATATGTCATGCACAATGCTTTATATATATAATGATATAATCTAGGTATACATTTATGTATATATATGCATAATAGTTTATGAATATATACATAAGGTCTTATATATAGTGATTAAGACTTATAAAAAGTGATAATAAATTGGTATACCAAAATTATTTATTTTGCATAAAATAACTTACCTTTTGTAATATTGCTCACCTCTGTATAGAGGACTGATTAAAAGCAAAGGGTCATTTTCATTAGTTTATAGAACTAGTAACATATTATATTGATAATTCTAATGAATAAATAGTTACATAGAAACTCAATATATATGGTGATATATATACAAAAAAGGCAACAATCAATATTGTGGTCATATAGAGATTAAATGATCTACACTCAATTCTAAGTAATCTCACTCCTTACATAATGACACGTATTAATATTAAAAAGAGTACAAAAGATCTATTGATTATGATAAATTAGTTAGTAATATTTTAAAAATATTATATTTTATAACTGATTGTCAACATATTTTACAATATGTATTGATATATGATGGTACATGCCTATAGTCTTACTAATTGTTATACATATATCAATTTTTATAACTAAGCCTAGACTTCACAAGAATATGACACCAACCACATAATGTGAACACAGTTCCTAAAATATAATAAAAGATATAAAAGTGAAAAACCATGAAATTAGGATTTCAAGGCAAATATCTTTTGATGTTGTTGACTGGGTGTTTATATTTGAGTAATTATGAACTATGATAATATGGATTGTCATAGAGTATCTTTTATCAAGAAATTACTTATAATAATTAGAAAATTGCAGTTAGACATATTTCACACTCGAATGGTATAAATTATAATTGATATTCTTGTTATTTATGTGTTAAATGATGTTATGGAGATTATTCATATGTTTGATGGACTAAATATATGCATTAATTATTCATATAGTTATCAAGTTTTATGTTTACTATTAGGAGATATACTGTATAAATCTATTGGTTATATCTATGATAACCAAATCTCGCATTATCGATTCTGAGTAAGTGGTGAGATAGACTTTAATAGCTTACTAGCATCACAATGCTAGATGAAGGTAATCTAATCAAGTGGTTTATTTGAAATTGATTGATCATAGAGATAATTAACTATTGAAAACTTTGGATAAAGTAATTTTAGTTAGACATTGTCATTTCATATGTATGGTTTACATGTTTGTGCGATATCATGTTAGAACAAATTTTTCTATCGTATAGTACATATTGTTATAAATCATACATCACATGGGTACTAGCTTGTATCTCTATATTCTCACATTATTATTGTCTACTCATACATGAAGAGAGGGCCATTCACTAATAGAAGATTGTGTGGGGGATCGTTGGTCCATGGTTAGTGTGTAAAAGTGCTCAATGATGCTCTCCCTCCCCATAACAGTACTTACTTAAAGATGATACTTACGATTACCATGGGTACTAGAGTTTTGGGAAACTCATGCTCTGTAGATCTATGTATATTATATTTGTACATTGTATATTATTTATTATTGAAAATATTATTCAGTTGAGTTGTGATTATTTACTTATAGTATATTGATAGTAGTGGCTATAGGATTGTACCTACCATGGTTGGAAGATTGTAAATAATTTATATATTTAGTATAATGTATTTCATATTGATAGTGATTAGTGATTAGTGATGTAGTATAGTTCATTTAATGTTATCACACTTAGAGTATTTTATATGATCACTAGTTAGATTCTTATGGTGTAATCTAATTACAATATGTGTTTAAATTAAAAAAAATTAAATATTTTTAGATATATGTTAGTGGGGATGTTACATGTGGTATTAGAGCTACGACTCAAACTCTAGGACTGAATGAGTTCACTAACGCTTTCATATATCTTTGTTTATTATAAAGGAGATGGTGAAAGCTAGAGTATTTAGAGAGGGTCTATCAAATGTCAATGATAGTAACCCTCCATTTGATCCAAATTGACATGTCGTAAAGCAAGTGGCAAGTTAGATCAACTTATTGTAGTCATGATTGATACTAAGAATCAGATTACATCCTTGGAGAAGGAAGTTCATGGACATGGAGAGGAAGAACATTAGGAAGAACTTGAAGAATATCCCATTGAGCAAGAAAATTCTTAGGATGTGAGAGTACAAGGAGCTGCAGAGTTGGTGATGGACATGAAAAAGGTGAGTCCACCTAAGTTCAATTGAACTATTCTAGGTAACAGAGTTAAAACATCTTTGATGGAGATGGACAAGTATTTTAAGATTTAAAATTACTTCAAATTCATCAAATTAGTTTGGGGAGCATACCAATTGACTAGTGAGGTAGCTACGTGGTTGGCTAATAAGAAGTTGGAAATGAATCTTAACTCAACCATGACGACTTGGGATTAGTTTATGAAATTATTTAGGTCATAGTGGCTCCCATATCTTTATTTTGATTAGAATTTCACAAATTTTAGAATCTAAAGTAGGGAGATTTATTAGTAAATGAGTACTAAAAGTAGTTCACCAAAATTTTGAAAATAGGGAGATAAGAGGTTCAAGATTATAAAGTTTATCATGGGATTGAGACCCCAGATTGGTAGAGAGGTAGATGTTTATGGAATTTTTACCATAGACCAAGTATTTGAGAAGGCAATCAAATAGGAACAAAAACTAAATACTCTTGCACAAGCCAGGGACAAATTCAAAAATTTTTTTAGAATTTTTAAGTCAAATTTCAAAAACAAGACTAGAAACTAAGGAATGGAGACTCTAAGAAGCAATTAAAAAGTCAAAATACCAAATTCAACTACAATTTAGGTAACAAGAAACTAGGTAATAGTTACAAGGGTGGTTTTAAGGGAAACCAATAGACTGATAGGAAATGACCACCTAGAGGTTGTTTTATTTGTGGAGATGACCATTATGGTCATTATTTCACTTAGGTCAAGTCCAATAACAAGGGTCCTAATCCTCAGTAGGATAGGTTGTAGTAATGTATTCATGTAGCAATGGATAATCGACAAGTCAAATTTTAAGCATCACCCATAAAGATATTAGGTACTTTATTTAATCATCTAGTTTTCATTTCGATTGATATAGAGGCTAAAAAATGTTCTATAGATCCTATAATCCTAAGTAACTTATCTAAAAGAGCTAGAGTAATGAAAAATGTATGGTCAATACAATATGGGAATGACTTAAAAGTTATGATTGACAAGTGTTTAATTGAAGCAAAGATTAGGTTGCCTCAATTCACCACAGTAGTGGATCTATATATATCACCACTAAGGTCATATGATGTGATCTTAGGAGATAATTGACTTATAAAAAATAAGTCCAAGGTTTACTACTTGAAGAAGGTTGAGTGTCTGGATGATTTTAGAAATCAGACACAAATTCAAGGTGAGAAAAGAGAGTTGAGACTTAGGCAAATTTATGCTATGTAACTTAAGAGAGCCTAAGAAAAAGGGTGTCAAAACTTTATTATCAAGATAAATGAAGTGGAGTAACCTAATGATCCATCTATTGAATATTATCCATTCCTTAAGAATTTTCATGATATGTTTTTGAAAGAGTTTTCAGAATTGCCTCCTAGACATGAGTTTGATTTCTCTATCAACATTATACCTAGTTCAAAACCACAGTATAAGGGACCATACATGATGATAACCATTGATTTGGCTGAATAGGCTCAAATCAAAGAATTATTATCAAAGGGGTTGAATAGGCTAAGTGTGTCACCATGGGGTGCACTAGTTATATTTATCAAGAAGAAAAATGAAACTCTTCAACTTTGTATTGATTACATAATGTTAAACAAGACAACTATTAGAAATAATATACACTACCTCTTATAGATGATATTTTTAATCAAATACGGGGGGAATTGGTCTTTTTTAAGATATTTATTAGAGCAAGATACTATTACCTAAAGATTAGGGATGAAAATATTTTGAAGATAGCTTTCATAACTTGTTATGGGCATTATGAGTTCACAGTGTTACCATTTGGGTTAACTAATGCATCAACAATATTCATGAATCTCATGAATAATGTGGTTTAAATATTATCTTGATCACTTTATTTTGGTCTTTCTTGATACATTTTTATATACTCTAAGAATGAAAAAGATCACCTTTAGCATCTAGAACTGGTTCTGCAATGGTTATGGAAGTCCAAGTTATATGTAAAATTATTTAAGTGCACATTTTTTTGGAGAGAGTGTAATATCTAGGACATTATTTCTACAGATAGTATTTATATAGATTTGGCTAAGATAAGAGTCATTATGGAATGGCTGATGCCAAGTAATATGCACAAGATAAGATGTTTTATGGGATTAACAAGCTATTACATGAAGTTTATTTCAAATTTTTCTAGGATAGCTAATCTAATTACCTCTTTGCAATGAAAGAACCAAAGATTTATTTGGTTAGAAAAGTGTGAAGTAGCTTTTTAGGAATTGAAAAAAAAGCTTACTTCAGCACTAGTGTTAAGTTTTGCTAACTTCAATGATCAATTTTTAGTGATCATAAATGCATCAGGGGATAAATTAGGAGGCTTCGTTATGTAAGATGATGCAGTGGTGGCTTATGAATCAAGGAAGCTGAAACTTTATGAGATGAACTATGCCCCACATGACCTATAACTTGTAATAATTTTGCATGATTTTCAATTTTGGAAACATTATTTGTTGAAAAAATTGTTTGTGCTCAATATGGATAACTTGGTATTCATGTACATCTTTACCCAACTAAATTTAAATGATCATCAAAGATGTTAGCTTGAGTTCTTGTCTGATTATGATTTTGATATAAACTATATCAAAGGTAAGTAAAATAAATTAGTTGATGTCCTAAGTCATAGAAGGTACATAATAGCCGTGGCTACTATCATGATTGATTTCAATGATTGAGTAATTGAATTATCACTAGGAGATGAATTTTATGATCAGGTCAGAAAAGCATTATTAGAGAATACTCAAAATCCTCATTATAAAGAATTAAGATTTGAGAGTGATGATCTTTTGCATTATAATGGAAGGATGTATGTGCTAGATTGAGATAATATGCATATCACATTACTAAAAAAACTAAAAATTACCCCATAGTCAGGACATCCAGGTGTAACTAAGCTCATAGCAGAGTTTATATCTATGTATTTATGGAAAGAAATAAAAAAATATGCAATAAACTATGGTTCACATTATTTGGAGTGTTAGTAAGTGAAATCTAAGCATGTACATCTAGTTGGGATGTTATATCTACATTATATATTGAAATGAAAGTGGTAGGTGATCAATATAGACTTTGTCTAAGGATTATCGATGTCACATAATAGACACAATACGATCTTGATAGTTGTTGATAAACTAAATAAAGTGGTTTATTTATTACCAGGGAATTTGAAAGATGATAGAGCTACCCTTGTGAAGAGGTTCATAAAGGAAGTGTATAAGCTGAATAGATTCTAAATAAGATAATTTCAAATCATGATTCAAAGATGACTTCTAGGTTTTGAGAAACTTTGAATTCATCTTTGGATATGCAACTAAATTTTAGCACTACATATCACCCAGAGATTGATGGTTAGATTGAATGAGTTAATTAGGTGTTAGAGGGCCTTTTTCATATGTATTGCATGGATCAATAATTTAAGTGGTAAGATTATATTCCATTAGTTAATTTTTATTATAATAACTCACACCAGTTAGCTTTGAAAATAGCACTATTTGAGGCCTAATATGGAAGAAGGTGCAAGACACCAATCAGTTAGGATAGGTTAAAAGACAAGGTAGTTTTTGGACCTAAGATGATTTTAAAAATGGAATAACAAATTAGATTAACCAAGAAGAGATTGACTAAAGCCAATGATAGAAAAAAGAGTTATGCTAATCTAAAGAGGATAGACAGATAGTTTTTGGTAGGTGATAAAGTGTTCTTGTGGGTTAAGCTACAAAAGAGATCAATTAAATTTGAAAAGCCAACAAAATTGCCACTAAAATATGTAAGACCCTTTGAGGTATTATAAGTGGTCAATCCTATAACATATAGTCTTGCATTGCCACCATACCTAGCTCTATTGCATAATGTCTTCCATGTTTTTTATCCTAAAAAGTATATAGATGATCCTACACATGTGTTAGATTGGAGTGCTTTGTAGGTGCTAGATCCTGGAGTGGTCATGGTAGAACCAATCAGAGTAAATAACATTTGTAAACTTCATTTATGTAATAGAGAGATCTCATATTGTAAGGTCTTGTGAGACCAATAATATGAGAATATTGCTACTTGAGAGGACTATAAGAAATTCTAAAGGTTATTTGCATATTTATTTGCTTGATTAGATACTTTATACTATTATACCATGTTATTTTTTTGCTGAATGATATTTTTAATTCAGAACTTATGTTTGAATAAGAGTCATCTGAGATGATGACTAGATTTAAAGGGGAATGATGTTACATCTTAATTCCTCATTAAGTAAACTATTTGATTATTCATGGATATTTATAGTTGACAAATTTGATTTGATTATTTTTAACTAAGTTTTGAGATATATATTATTATGGGATAGTTGAATATTACTTAGGTTACATGATTACATTGCTATAAGTTAGATGTAGTGTATATGTTTACATTATGATCATGTTGATTTGTTATTTCAGCTATATGATATGATGTATGTATATCGTGTCGTTATGTTCTAAATGTTTGCTTATTGTAAGTTTGACACAGGTGAACTCAACTTTTAGAGCATGATAGAGGGAGAGCATCATCAGAGAAGGTGATGTAGATGGAGATGTAGGAAGAAGATAGAGAAATCAGCTAAAATTTTACACACACCACATTATTTAGGACATGTTAGATACACAACTCAAAGGTTTGCATAGTATATTTTAATGTCATTTGCATTTAGATAATATTTACGCATGACTAGCTTAGTGTAGCAATGATGTAGAGTTAATTTTATGTGTTTATGATTGTAGTGTTTTCATTAAATTATTATGGCTAATTTTTGTATTAAGTCATTTATTATTACAATAATTTGAGAAATATAAAAATAATAAACAAAATAAATAAAATCAAAAGTGGAATAAGATGAAAAAGAAGAAAGGTTTAAATATAGAGGAAAAAACAAAAACATAAAATATTGGCATAAAATAAATAAAAGAAAATGATAGTTATTTTAAAAAAAAATGATACCCGGAAAACAAAGCTATGCCTTTTCCATAAGGAAAGGCAAAAAATAAGAGAGAATTAAAGATAAAAGGAAGAGAAGGGGCGTAACACAAAGGGAGAAAGAAAGGAGAGTTCAAGAGAAGAATTGAGGAGCAGCAGGAGCAACATGAGAGATATGACATAAAAGTAACATCAGAAGCACAATATTAGGGAGGCAATATACTTAAATTTTGGATATTTGATGTGAATGAGAAAATGGAAAATATTAATGTCTAAAGTCCTGAATTCGGCAATAAACTTGGTAAATTTTATATGTAGAATTTGTTGTAAATTTTGTGTGGGCACTTCAATATTTAGTATGCAAACCGATTCTTATATACTCGTATGGATTATAGATAACAATGAACTATGATTATTTATTCCAAACAACAATCCCTTACTATGCCGCTTTTAATTACTACGGTTAATGGCGTTGTGTTAATTAATTAATTGGGTTAATATGGTATTAGGATTCCCATAAGTTTCCTGTATGAGCAACCCCTGTGAATCGAACCAATATTTTCTGTTAAGTTCCTTTTTGTGTATGGATTCATTAAAAACCTCTATGAATCGAACCATTGATCTACATCATGTCATATCTCTTTGTCATATGGCGTAGCTGACTCCATTCGTATCATGGGCTATGTTAAGTGAATAATAGAATGCTATGATTTTAGAATCCTGAACTCAACGTATTAATTATAGGTAATATCGATGCTATGCAAACAGTGTTATTATTATCAGAACATATGATAAAAATAAGGATATAGTATTATCAAATTGAGCATATACTGCAAAATTGATGCCACACTCAACAAATCAACTCAATAATTAAATTATAATGGAAACCATAGCGCAATGATAGGAAGTAGAAATATCCACACAAAACTTAATTTACAGTGGTAAAATTATTACTTTTATAGCACTTGACACAGCTAGGTGATCCAAAACGTATCCATCAAAAGATACGGGAGCTTTAATTTTAGACTGCATATGTCTGTGAAAACCAGACAAGAGTGGATCGATGCTTTGTGCCATTCTAGTATCTCAAAGAATATATATACAATGTACATAAGCATGATCTTGTATCATAATAAGACAAGAAACCAATTTAAAAGAATAGTTTTACTGGTATGTACATATATACGAGACTGTATTTGAATAGTTATTGTGATATTCTGATTGAATCATGACCCAAAGGTTGCATATAGGGCATTATGTGATTATGTGAGGTGAATTATATTATTTAGTGGTTGATATGAATTTGCAGTGGACTGGTATTTTGTTTTCTCTCTGTCGAACTAAATTATATAGATTATAGATTTGTTACATTATAATGTAAAGATGTATATTAATATTTATTTTAAATATTAATTCTTAGCTTAAGTTGATGACTAGTTTTTTTTGTTATCAAGCTAATAATTAATGGGTAAAATACAAGATACCCATGTTAATCGATGTATATGTCATGCACAGTGCTTTATATATGTACAAAAATATAAACTAGGTATACATTCATGTGTATATATAATAGTTTAAAAATATATACATAAGGTCATATATATAGATACAGATTAAAACTTATAAACAATGATAAGAAATTGGTATACAATGATGATTTATCCTCCATAAATCAACTTACCTCTTATAATATTGCCCACCTCTGTATAGAGGACTGACTGAAAATAAATGGTCAATTTCATTAGTCTACATAACTAGGAACATATTATATTGATAATTCCGATGAATTTATAGTCACAACAACACAATATATATGGTGCTATATATACAAACACGGCAACGATCAATATTGTGGCCGTATAGATATTGGGCGATCTGTACTCAATGCTAATTAAGTTCACTCCTTGCATAATGATACGTATTAATCTTAACAAGAGTACAAAAGATTTGTTGACTATGATAAACTAGTTATTAATATTCTAGAAATATTACGTTTTATAACTAATTGTCAGCGTATTTTGTAATATGTATTAATATATGATGATACATGTCTATAGTCCTACTAATTGTTATAAATCTAGTGATTGTTATAATTAAGCTTAGACTTCGGGGAGAATAGGACACCAACCAAATATTGTGAATATAGTTCTTAAAATACAATAAAAGACATTAAAGTGAAAAAGCATGAAATTAGGACTTCAAGGCAATTATCTTTTGATGTTATTGATTGGTTGTTTATATTTAAGTAATTGTGAACTATGATAATATGGATTGTCATATAGTATCTTTTATCAAGAAATTACTTATAGTAATCAGAAAATTATAGTTAGACATATTTTACACCTGGATGGTATAAATTATAATTGTTATTCTTGTTATTTATGTGTTAAATGATGTTGTAGAGATTATTCATATGTTTGATTGACTAAATGTATGCATTGATTATCCTTGTACTTAGCATATTTTATGTTTGTGAGTAGTAGATAATCTGTATAAATCTATTGGTTATATATGATAACCTAATATTGCATTGCCAATTATGAGTAAGTAGTGAGATGGATTTCACTAGCTTACTAGCATTGCAATATCCAATCAAGTGGTGTGTTTCAAATTAACCGATCTTAAATATCATTAACTATTGAAAACTTTGGCCAAAGTAATGTTAGTTAGACATTGTCATTTCATATGTAGGGTTTACATGTTTGTGCGATTTCATGTTAGAATGAATTTCTTTGTGATACACTACATGTTTTTAGAAATTATACAGTACATGAATACTAGCTTGTCTCTATAGATTCTCACATCATCACTATGTTCTCATTTGTGAAGGGACGGTCATTCTCTGATGGAAGATTGTGCGGGGGATCGTTGGTCTGTGGTTAGTGTGGAAAAGCACTCGGATGATGCTCTCTTTCCCCATAACATTACTTACTTGGAGATAACACTTGATATTACCATAGATACTAGAGTTTCGGTAAACTCATACTCTGTGGAGCAATGCATTTTATATTTATACATTGTATAGTATTTATTATTAAAAATATCATTTTGATGAGTCGTAATTATTTACTTATAGTATATTAACAACGGTGGCTATAGGATTGTACCAATCATGGCTAGAAGATTGTAAATACTTTCTATATTTAGTATGATGTAGTAGTGATCAGTGATATATAATGTAGTATAATTCATTTACACTTGTCACACTTAGAGTATTTTATATGATCAGTGGTTAGATTCACGTGATGTAATCTAATTATAGTATATGTGTTTAAATTTAAAAAAAATCATGTATTTCTAGATAAATTTCATTAGAGATGTTATAATTAAGACCCTATTTTGCCCCCGCCCCCCTTCCCCAATTCTATGTACTTATCCATGTGCCTTCAAGATGAGGAATTTGGAAGACTATTCTTTTAGATTTCCCCTTTGATACTTCCCTTCATCCAAGACTTTCTTGTGAATCAGATACGACCTTCTTCGAAGATAAAAATCCTCAATTTGTTGCACGTTATTGAACCCGATTTAATATTTTAAAAATATTTGGTGGGAATGCAATCAAAGAATTTTCAATGGTACAACTAGGCATATAGTCAAGTTTGGGGTAGAATAATGGCTAATTTAAAATAAACTTGTAAAGTTTGGGTTCAACATTTTCAAGCAAGTTCTTGGTGGGAATTCAGAGTCTTAATGAGACTTGGTATCTCTTGGGCATCTCCCTCTTTTGCCTCTTTCAATAGTCATCAGCATCATCAACCTATTAAATGGGTTTTTCCTCCTCCTAGCTGGGTTAAAATTAATGTCGATGGAGCTTCAAAAGACAATTTTAGTAATATTGGTATGGAGGTGTTTGTTGTGATCATCATGGCAATGTTAAGTTTTTATTTGCTTCTAGTCTTCGTGTTACTTCTAATAACTATCTTGAGGCTATGGCCATTCTCCAAGATCTTCTAATAGTTAAGTCAAAGCACCTTACTGATATTATTTTGGAATATGATTCTATCATTTTGGTTGATCATTTTAGCAAAAATTCTTCCTCTCAATTCCAGTAGCGATAATTGAATGAGTTTAAGAAAGACATCAACATCCTCATTCAAGGTTTTAAGGGTGTTCAAAAGAACCATACTAGAAGGGAGGAAAATCAAGTAGCTGACATTTTGGCCAAATCAACCTCTAATTGGCATAACATCAAACTAGATATTGGAGTTAAACAAGAATAACTTGTTTGAGATCTGAACAGAGCTTTTAGTGAATTCATGAATGTTGACTTAATTGATTCTATAAACTCTTGAACCCCACTTGTTATTCTTTGACATTTCTGTATATAATTGTGATAGAGGATCAAATACTTATACCTTGTGTATGGGTATGAGAGGTACTTTCTCCTATACTAAATCTCTTTCTTCAATCCTTTTTGGTCTTTTTATTTTCTTTAATTTGGTTTACAAAATTTCTCTTTAAAATTGGCTAACCCCCTTTATAATATATTTTTTTATCTTTTATTTTAAAAAGTCCATATAAACCCTTTTAAATATGTATGCAAGATACAATTATTTAACCCTCCTTTTTGAAAATATTAAAAATTATATTTTTTATTTTTCTTAAATATCCTTGAAGTCCATAACTATCTTTGAGACCTCTTTATGAGTGGAACATGAACAATATAATATCATCAACAAATAAGATTATAGAAATACATACTATATAAGAAACACTCATTTTATATCTAAAACATTTTTTTATAACTCATTTATATATATATCCATCCTTGTTTAAACCTGTATTTTATTTATATCACCAACATATTAAAGGTACTTTACCAATTATGAACTCATACAAGATCATTATAAGTGATATTATCAATTAAGTTAAAAGGTTTAAAGCTTTTTATTTATGGTTGGATTATTTGATATAACTATGTATTTTTTAGATGATTGTGTGGTTTCAAATCTTTCTTTCATAGTCAAGTTTGGGGTAGAATAATGGCTAATTTAAAATAAACTTGTAAAGTTTGGGTTCAACATTTTCAAGCAAATTCTTGGTGGGAATTCAGAGTCTTAATGAGACTTGGTATCTCTTGGGCATCTCCCTCTTTTGCCTCTTTCAATAGTCATTAGCATCATCAACCTATTAAATGGGTTTTTCCTCCTCCTAGCTGGGTTAAAATTAATGTCGATGGAGCTTCAAAAGACAATTTTAGTAATATTGGTATGGAGGTGTTTGTTGTGATCATCATGGCAATGTTAAGTTTTTATTTGCTTCTAGTCTTCGTGTTACTTCTAATAACTATCTTGAGGCTATGGCCATTCTCCAAGATCTTCTAATAGTTAAGTCAAAGCACCTTATTGATATTATTTTGGAATATGATTCTATCATTTTGGTTGATCATTTTAGCGAAAATTCTTCCACTCAATTCCAATAGTGATAGTTGAATGACTTTAAGAAAGACATCAACATCCTCATTCAAGGTTTTAAGGGTGTTCAAAAGAACCATACTAGAAGGGAGGAAAATCAAGTAGCTGACATTTTGGCCAAATCAACCTCTAATTGGCATAACATCAAACTAGATATTGGAGTTAAACAAGAATAACTTGTTTGAGATCTGAACAGAGCTTTTAGTGAATTCATGAATGTTGACTTAATTGATTCTATAAACTCTTGACCCCCACTTGTTATTCTTTGACATTTCTCTATATAATTTTGATAGAGGATCAAATACTTATACCTTGTGTATGGGTATGAGAGGTACTTTCTCCTATACTAAATCTCTTTCTTCAATCCTTTTTGGTCTTTTTATTTTCTTTAATTTGGTTTACAAAATTTCTCTTTAAAATTGGCTAACCCCCTTTATAATATATTTTTTTATCTTTTATTTTAAAAAATCCATATAAACCCTTTTAAATATGTATGCAAGATACAATTATTTAACCCTCCTTTTTGAAAATATTAAAAATTATATTTTTTATTTTTCTTAAATATCCTTGAAGTCCATAACTATCTTTGAGACCTCTTTATGAGTGGAACATGAACAATATAATATCATCAACAAATAAGATTATAGAAATACATACTATATAAGAAACACTCATTTTATATCTAAAACATTTTTTTATATATCATTTATATATATCCATCCTTGTTTAAACCTGTATTTTATTTATATCACCAACATATTAAAGGTACTTTACCAATTATGAACTCATACAAGATCATTATAAGTGATATTATCAATTAAGTTAAAAGGTTTAAAGCTTTTTATTTATGGTTGGATTATTTGATATAACTATGTATTTTTTAGATGATTGTGTGGTTTCAGATCTTTCTTTCATAGATTAATGTATTTAAACATCTTTACTTTTGAAGGATGATCTTCCACTCTCTCCCTTAGATACTGCTGCTTGTATTTGTTGTTTGGTTTGAGAACCAAGTCTTTCCCCTAGTGTGAAGTTTGAACAGTGAATATCAACCCACTGCTTTATTATATAATTTTCATATATTATTATTTTTTGTAATATATAATATCTTGAAACATCCCAATAATAAAATCGCACACAATAACATAACCAATATAAATTGCTTAAAGTTTTACTGGGAATCTTGACCCTGACTTCTAGGTGGGGAAGATAAAATACAATTACCCTACTAACCAGTAAAGTTCACAGGGTAAACTTCCTCTTTATCAGGCTGAAAAAGCCCAAAGTGCTGCTCAATAATGTCTCCAGGCTTGAGATTCTCATTAAACAAAGCAAATACAAAAGCCTCCATGGGCTGATTAGGCCTCTTGGGAGTTCCTTGGCCGGAAAAAATATGCTTGATGAGGTTGTTGTTATAAGTCTCTGCATTGCTTACATTTGCACCGCCTTCAGCATTCCCATCAGAAGGCCAACCACTCTCAGCAATAACAATCGGAATGTTTCCATGGCCCAAGGCTTCCATGGCATAAATGAGGGCATCCACATTTGCATCAAACAAATTCTTGTACCCAACTTGGTTGGGTGTCTGGCTTTGGAACAATGCATAGTCCAGAGGAATGTCTTTGGGGTCAGAGATGTAAGCAAAATAGGGGTATACATCGGCCATAAAGGAGGAATTTGTCTTTGAAAGGAAGTTTAACATGGGCTGAATGATTGGTATAACTTCAGGGCTGAAGGAACCTGCAGAGGGAGGATAAGAATTGTTCAGAACAGACATGGGTATTGTTGTAGACACCTTGATGTGGGTCTGTAAATTCAAGGACTGTAATGAGTTGTAGATGTTTTGCATGGCAGGAATGAGGTTGGGGACATAAGGTTTATCTGGTAATATCTCGTTGCCGACTGAAATGTGTTTGATGTTGGTTGCAGGATAATGGGGCCTAATGTTGTTTGCTACCCACTGGTTTGCAACGTCTTGGCTGGATGCAATGTCTGGCAATTTCTCGTTGGGGATTCCCACTGTCACTTCTATGCCTGTGTTTTGGAATGCTTGGAGGACCCCTGAATCTGCATCGTATAATCTCATTTTACCAATGCTGTGGGAAGTGTACATGGCGGCCACTTCGACTGGAGATGGCAGGTTGTCTCCCAGTCTGCCATAGCATACTCCTATGGATCCTACACCTTCTGTGAAATAGTTACAGGAAAATATCAAGAAGCTTTTTTTGGCTCACAGTTAGACTCTGAAAATTGTTCAAAATCAAATAAATTCAATTAATCAATGCACTTATGCTTTACAATTTCCTGGTTCTAGAGGTAATGGACGAAAATGCTCACCAGAAAAAACTGAATCCATGGAAAGGATGATGATGAACACCATAGAAGAAATCAATTCCATCGAAACTGCCATAGAATTTTCTTAAACCTAATTCAAAGCAGAATATATGAAATTGGACGATTGGATTATATTGAATTGTGAGGGGAGGCCATGACGTGGATTCCGACGACGATTAGTGTCCAAACAGGAGTGGGAGCGATTAAACGTTAAATCCATTGTAGAAATTTAGGTCCTCATCGATTTTAGCCGACTTTATGTCGGCTTTTATTTGTATTAAAATAAACTGATACGTAATTTGAAAATGAGGGTTTTGGAGGTTTGCATGAAAAATGAGGAGAAGTCACGGGCTTTGGATCTTAAATCATATCGACATTGGAAGGCGTTCACACTACCAAAACCATTTTGTACTCGCGTCGCTTAAAATTCGCGACATTACCAAGGAAACAATCGCTTTTTTTAACTTGGTGGGGGTGGAGGAACACTTTATCTCTATATAGATATATAATTTTAAGAGTTGAGTGTATTTTAGATATAAGATTTAGGAAGTTGGGGATGATGTTAATATAGTTTAATAAAATGTGGTCTAACGTTTTAAAAATATTTAAGGTATTTTGAATTTTTGAGTGGTTGGAACAATCGGTGGTTTTATAGATCATTTGGTCTCGTGGATGTAATTAAACTTATTTCATTTTATTATCTAAAAAATTAAATTTAAATTATTCAAAAAAAATTAAGTAGGTTGTAGTTTGATGATGAAGATGATGGTGTAAAAGATGTTGCTTAATCATCCACTAAAATATAAATCTTAAGAGATACCAAAAGAGACATGAAGTTGGGATCATGTTTGAAACAAATTTGACAGAATATATACCTCTCAATCCTTGAAACTACGCTAAAGAAATATTATGTACACGTAATCTTATAAAAATAAGATTTGAATGAAAAAAAATACCATTCTAGAAAAAAAATCTATAAACTTGATCGTTGTCTATATAAAAAAGAAATTCAGATTGTATGAACTAAAATAGTCATCATATATCTTATACCCTAAAGTGGCTATCTAGTTTATAAAATATTATAAAACATCAGATATATATATATATATATATATATATATATATATATATATATATATATATATATATATATATAGTCCTAGATGTTGTTAACTAAGTATATATGTTGTACTAGATGTTGTTAACTAAGTATTTAAAATTGTATTAAGTTAAATGAAATTTATGGTGGTTTGTGTTGAGGTGGTGACTGACTCAACAATTATTAGTATTAATTAAAGATATGAAATGAAACCAAATCTTATGTGTTAGGACATGGATATTAATGTTGTCAGCACCATAGAAAATGTAAACTAGTGGGAAAGAAAAAGGTTTAACTACTACCCAAAACATTAAAACATTCATTGTTTCATTATTTGAACTATAATAATAATAAAAAAGAAATAGAACTTTTCTTTTTCTATTATTATTTTCAGAAAACATAAATTTAAAAAACACAATTCAAAAAGAGGGCAAACGAAGCATTGGTTTAAGATAATAGTTACACCAAATTTTAGAAGAGTCGCATAAAAAATAATAATACTTATTTCTAATACTTTATATAAAAATAAATAAAACATTCAGTTAGATAATACAACACTTTATCTTTATATTTATATATATATATATATATATATATATATATATATATATATATATATATATATATATTAAAACAAAAATAAGACAACAAAACACTAAACCAAATTAAAAAAACACTTTTTTATTAAAAATTAGACATTTTGTTTAAAATTTATTTAAATAAATTGATGTAATAAATTTATTTCAAATGTAAACAATACCTACATAAAAATATATCTAAACAAGTGGATTCAATCATGGATTATAGACAAAAATGAATATGGAATAATCAAGCCTAATATCATCAACTTTTATAATCTCTAAAATAGAATTATTTTTGTGCAAGTAAATGAAAACTTTATAATATAACTGGAAAGAGAAATAGGTATTCAGTATATGATTATAAATATAACTTACTTTTAACTATGAATCTCAGTAAACAAACATTCAAAACACTATAACATGATAAAAAAACTTAGTATATTTTTATTTTATATTGAATATATTCCTTGTTACTTTATAAATAATGAGACCCTGTAATATGGAATTACCGCAACGATTTTGCTTTGAATTTTTAATTTTTAATAATAGTTCTTGGTAAATAAATATAATAAAGTTTTTAATATAATAAAAAATTAATTATTAATTATTATTTATTATTAAATAGATTCATTGTTATTTTATAAATAAATTTCTTTATTCTTATTTTCATATGCAAAAGTATTGTAATCATCTAAATACCCTTTCTTTTACTTTAGATATTATTCTAAACTGTGCACTTATATTAGTAAAACACACAATACAATAGAAATAAATATTACATACTTTTCACCTACACCTTTATTTTTATTTATATACCTTTTATTTTCATATTAATAAAGGGATAAAAATATAGTCACAATGTTTATGATAATATGGTTTTTTTCATCACTACTTACATGTACATTTTCTACTATATACCACTATATGCTTGTACTATTTTTTTTTAACATATCAATTCATATAAATGATGACATCTATTACAAGGTTCTAACCTCTACATTTTTAAATTATGTGATACAACTTAATTTTTATATATTTTAATTGACATATTTAAATTTTTTTATTCACGTGGATCCTTAAAATCATGTTTTTTGTACCCTCAAATTATTTTTTATTATTGTATTTATAAAACACATAGTACAACATTAATAAACACTGCAAGTTTTTCACTTACACATTTATCTTGATTTCTATATAATTTTTTAGATATATCTATATTAATTATATATTTTAGGGAACTCTTCTGCTTGAGGTCACCTCTAAAAAAAATCTATGAATGAATTTTATTCTCCATAAATATGTATCTTAACTTTAACAAGTGAAATGTTTGTTATCCCCATTGGATTTGGTCTAATATGTTTTCTATTTTATGGTCATATTGTGTGGAACCTATGAAAGAGTGTTTTAAATGGGTCCTTTTTGCACACTAAACTTGTTTTAGGTTTGCATATGGTGAATATGGATATTGGAAGTAGGTAATGATTTGTTTATAGTACAATGTTGAGACTACTAAACAATTATTATTTAATTGTCCTCTTGTTATGTTGGTTGGTCCAAGGTCTTGGTTGTTTGGAATATTGATGTTCATAAAGAGATCTTTCAAAATGATAATATTTTTTTTTTAGCATTAAGTAATGATTTTATTTTTCACCTTTTCATGCTTAAGTTATGATTTATCATGCTTATTGAGGTATTGTAGTTTATTTTGAGAGAAATAAATAATTATGTGTTTCAAGTATCATAAATGGGGTTACTAACTTCAATTGTAAATTCATGGTTCATTTGCTTGTTACGTAAGTTAATGTATTGATGAAGATACCAAGGGAAGGACATAATTTTTTTCTTGTGTTTATTTTATATAGGTTGATCTAGACTTTATGAGATAGGTTGGAAACTTTACAAGAATTGGTATAACCTTTTATTGCCTGAAATATTTGGATATTAATGTTAAGGATGAGGAATCAATTTATTCCTAGTCGATTTCTAGTCACACAATCTATTTGCAGGTGGTCTCTAAGACTATAAACAAAGACAATCAGAATGCAATAATTGATGTGGGTAATGCCGCTATCAATATGATGGATTCACCTAAGGATATTTATCATGATGACATTTTGTGGGTGATTCATGACACTTTGGTGCTCATGGAGATCAAACAAGCTTGACTGAAAACCACCAAAATTTTCTATATTTTTGATAAAATTGAAGTGGATAAAGAAGATTCTAATGTCAATATGTTCCTATAAGTGTGTGACACAAGTTAGAATGTAGAGGCAAGAATAATTTCTACAATGAATAGGGAGACTCAAGAATGGATTATTATCTTGTTGAAGAGATATATTAATGATATCTCAATAATAAAGTATTAAAAATGAGGAACTTCTAAATTTATATAGTCTTAATGACTTGCATACATTTACTCTCCCATGCCTTCTTCCATCATTTCAATCATTGATTTTCTCTAACAGTATTCCATGATATCCATTTGACATGCTTTCCATTATACTTAGCATTTTATCCATTTAATACACATGTCTCATCCTCGTAATTTATTTGTAGTGCATTCCAGTCATAAAGAGATTTAAATTTCCATTTTCTAAGGCAAGAATTGATTTTTTGCTCCTAACAAATTCATAATGGCTTTTCCTTTGCCACTCTTTTTCCACACTTCTAGTCATGCACCACCTCCTATGTGAACTACTTTATCCTTATATTCTTCCACTTGCATGCCCATTATGTGCATGTTTCTCTCATGATTTATATTACACTTTCACTTGTGCTTCCACTTTCATTTTTGATTACATGCATACCCATCATATGCATTACTCTTCATCTATATGCCTTTCCCTTCATCTATATGCCTTTCCTGTGTGTAATTCATCCCAATTCTTACTTTATGTGCTCTAGAATTTCCTTTATCCATCTTTTAAAATTACCCCACACTAAAATATTATCATGGTCCTCCATGGGCATGATCAAAAATAAAAACAAAAGAGAAACTTGTGCTAAAAAGGGTAAAACTAATCTAATGGCACATGATTTATAGAGAATTATTAGAAACATTACATCGAATGATAGGGAGAAAGTTGACTACCATTAAAATGAACTGGAATAAATTGGCCATCTAACCACCTTAGCTTACATGCACCAGTGGGATAAATGCTATTAATGATAAACAAACCATCTCGATAGATGTGAAGTTTACCAGAGTGATGCAAAAACTTGGAATCATAGACCAATACATGCATACCAAGAGAAAAAGTTTTATTTTTTAGATGCCTAGCATGTCAAGCTTTATGCTTTTATTTTTCAACTCCTTGACTCCAGTTTGTGAGGAAGCATGCTTCATCTAATTGTAATAAAGCATCAATGTGTGCTTTGAGGGATTATTTATCATCGAGCCTTCTAATGTGCACAATATGTAAAGAAGGAACAAAAACTCCACCAGTAGAACAAATTCATCATCAAAGACAAAATGAAAAGGAGTATTCTTATTCAATCATTTGTATGTGGTTCAATAGGCCCATAAGACTGTAGAAACTCAATCATCCCAGTCATTGTGACCTATATTGTAAATATTTATCAATGTGTGGCCCATGATCTTGTTAAAAGCTTTAGTAGTGCTATTATCTTGAGTATGGTTTGAATTTTATTATGGTGCAAAATCATGAATTTAGCTAATAGGATGCACATCATTTCATTAAGGAAGTGAGTTCCACAATCATTTGTTAAACTTAAAGGGAATACATATATGGTGATAATATTTTCCCAAAGGAACCTAATAATGGTTTTAGTAGTACAATCATGTGTGGGAACTTCCTTAGCCTAACACGTGAGATAGTCAATGGCAATAATAATGTATCACACATCAGTTCATATTGTAGTAGGGGTAATGGGCCCAAACAAATCAATAGCCCATTTTTCAAAAGGTTCATGAACCAGGATTGGATGAAGAGGCATAATATCCCTATGATTTAGATTTCTTACTCATTGATAGATATCACATTGGTGTGCATAAGCTTTGGCATCTTTAAACATGATGGGCCACCATAAACTAGTTAGGAGTACCTTTTATGTTATTGCATCATCAACATAATGCCCTCTGACAACACCCTCATAGACCTCTCGAAGAACCTCCACATGTTCATGCTTCATGACACATCTACACAATACCTCATCCCTTCTTAATTTGTGTAGGTCACAACCAATAAGTTGGAAAGGTGCAAAGCATATAAATAGTTACTTTTTATCTTGGGTGTTAAGATGGAATGGTGCATAACCTATTGTAAGAAAATCATCTATTTCCTCCAATTATTAGGGCACATAAATAACTTGAAAAAATACATCAAGTAAATCATCTAATATAGCATGTGTTTGTTCATAAGATCCATGTGAGAGGTGGTCATGACCGTAATTCACTTTGTCATGTTTTATGACCACAGAGAATTAGAACTATTGAAAGAGAATAATCCACTGGAAAATTTATCCATGTAACACTAGTTTATTCATAAGGTTCTTGAGTGCCTCATGATCCATAAAGAATTTGAAAGGATTGGCTGACAAGTACTAGTAGAACTTTTGAAGTGCATATACCATGGATAAGGCTTGACTCTATATTAGAGTAATTCCTCTTTGCTAGTGTTAGTTTTTGACTAGAAAAATATATAGGATGATCCAAATTCCCCTCTCTAGGTTACATAAGGATATCACCCACCACCATGACAAAAGCATCAACGTGTACATGAAATGGTGTCATCCAATCGGGAAAGTAGAGGATGGGTGTAGTTACCAATTTTTACTTCAAGTTCATGAATGCTTGTTGATGACATTTGATGTAGAGAAATAGGCCAATGTGTTTAATCAATTATTATAATGAAGACGCTATGTTATCATAATTACAAATGAACTTATTATAATAAACTGTGTGACAAAGGAAAGCATGAAACTCATGCTAAGTGGTTGGAGGTCAAATTTGAATAATAACCTCTATCTTGGCTAGATCCACAAGCAACCCATCTTGATAAATTATTTTCCCTAATAAGATCCCAAAATGTGTGGTAAAGATACACTTTTTCAAGTTTAAGTAAATATGAAGTTATTGACAACACTCAAGCACGAGGTAAAAAATGGCTTAGTGGTTGTGCACACAAACCATAGATGATCCAATCATCTAGATAGACTTGAAGGAACTTGTGGATGAAATATTTAAAGGCCTCTACCACAATATGATAAAATATTACTAATGTGTTATTTAAACCAAATGGCATAACATTATATATAAAGGACCCCCATTTAGTGGAAAAAGTGGCTTTTTCCTTATCTTCCTCAGTAATTTGTACTTGATGATAGCCCAAAAATCCATAAGTGAAAGTATAGATTTCATAACCAGTGACACCTTCCAAAATATCCTATGTGAGTGGTGCTGGAAATGGGTCCATGACACACAACATTTAACTATCTATAATCCACACAAATGTCGATTAAACTATATTTCTTGATGCTAATCACCAAGGGGATATTCCATTTAGAGTCATCAATGGGGGTGATAATCTTGGCATGTAACATGCCATCAATTTCTTCTTTAACATGTATACATAGATTAGGATTCATTTGATATAATCACTTCCTTACTGGCTGAACACCCTCAACTAATTTGATGTGCATTTTTCCCAATGCCAGATGCACTCCTTTCATCTCTATGTAGTTATGTGGGAAAATATCTACATAATCCTATAGTAGTTTAATGATTTTAGCCAATTCTACTTCAGACAAGTAGTTTCATATAGTATCCATCTTGGGGGTGTCTTCTATGCCATTATTGTATTGAATTGTTTGGAGTAGTGCAAAATATGGTTTTTGTTCAGATTGCATATTATATCTTACCTGACATGCCCCATAATCCATAGGTAATTTTAAGTGATTAAATGGCATCTTTGGAAGGTCAGTGCTAGTCCTCTCATCAACTTGACATACAACCTTATACTTACCCTTCCAAATTTGTTCCTTATGGTTATCTTCAAACTATGAGTCAGGTTCTAATTTAATCATGTTAGGAGTATCAAGTTCTTGGAAGATAGCCAAGTCATCCTCAACTTCACTATGCATGGTCTATATTTTATCTTTAACTGGTGCTTGATCACCTAATACTACTTGAGGATCAATTTCAAGGATAAGTTCAGATCTAATTGGGGTGAAGATATTGCAAAGGTGGTGAGTAGACCATGTTTGATACATTCCTAAGTATTTGTATCTAGGAGCATCTCTTGATGAAAATACCACACTCTATCCCAAGCATAAAAAGTACCATAAAATGCATATACCCATAAGGATTCTGGAAGAAATGTCTCGATGGCATTCCAAATATTCTAAAAAAAATCTAAATGATTACTTGGGGACTAAATACCATTTTAACTAATTATGGCATGAATTCGGTTGTCATGGTAAAAAAATATGATGCAATATAGTGCTATTGATGAGTAGCCCACCAACAGGAAGCTATTCCTTGAAGTACAATATGGATTGCATGCATACATTTATATTCAAAAACATAGTAAAACTCTAATTGATATAAGTAATCTCAAACTTAGGTTTGACCATGAAATCAAGGTGCTTGATCCAACTAGAATGGTGGTGCATTCATTAGGCATCCACCAATGAGTAAAATAGACTTATAATGTTTAGGTAGCTAATGTGGAACATTTATTTGTCGACCAACTATAGTACAACCTCAACCAATGAGGTCATATTCTCCATGTGCAAAATGTTCACAAGCAATGCTAGTGGTGTCCAAGATGGATTGTGCATCTCCCCAATGAAGTAGATCATCAAAATTAGGATCAACATGTTCATTTCCTTGTGTCATGATGCTATAAATGTGGTTGAGGTCCTCATCAATATTAACTAATTATATAAAAGGGGGACCTTGATCATTAGTGAGATAAATGACTATGCATTGGGTGTCATTCTCAAAGATGATATAACACTTCTTAAAATGCAAGTCAACATTAATAGCATAATACCATGATTGACCCCATAGAGCTAGAAAATAATCAACTTCATCTAGTTGAGTTACTTCAAAACCACCTTTGAAAGGAACACCCATAATGTTAATGGTGGCATCTTTGAGAACTCCTATAGGCACTACTCAAGTCTTGTTGGACATAAACATAACATGTGGGGAGGGTTGTAGAGTGGGGTTCCCCATCTTCCTCTAGGAATACTTCATGAGAACATTCACTTCTACATTGGTATCCACCAGTTTATATTGGATCATCCAGCCATCAATATATGCATTTACCATGATCTCCTTATCACATTTGGTATCTAGTTAGCCATATGCTTCTTATCAGCATACATGGTTCAAATGATGATCTTTAAGAATCTTGGTTTTTTGTTGTCATAAATAATTATTTAAAGGGGAATGATGTTTTCATTAAAGAGTAGCTTGCATAGATCTCAAAATTAATCTTACATAGATTCTATTGAGATAGTTTCTATTGTGGTTGCATCTCTTTCCTTTAAAAACTCAGTCTCACCTTATAAATCATGTACCAAGGCCATTATATCTTACAATACCTGTTTTTATTTTTGAGCATTAGGGCAGTGTTGAGAATGTGGTTTATCATGTTGAAACTTATCCATAGGTGAAACTAAAATGAGTTGGGAATGAGCACTACTTCATGCCATAATGTTTACCTTATGTCCCATTGCTAGGGTGGTAAGCCACGATCCCCATTGAGCATTTGGAGTTTTGTAAATATGAATCCTTTTAGTTCCCTTCTCATTATGCTAATTGGTGATCTCCATATATATAAGTTGGGGTATTCTTCTAGATGATGCTCATTCTTAAAAAAGGCACAAGTTGGGTAAATTGGGCAATCATGCTGATAGTGGTCTAGAGATCCACACTTGTAATAGGCCTTGCATGTAAAAAAACCACCCCCATGCCCATTGCCACATCTTTGACCCCAAAAAGATCATCTTCCACCAGACTCTTGATTATTAGCAACATAAGTTTAGCGAGTGCCTCTTGTGCATTATTCATGGATCTCATTGATGACTCGATAGTCATTGGTATCATGTGTGTATGCATCACATATTTTACAATTTAGTGACACTTTATCTCGAGTAGTGCACTAGAACAAGGGACAATTAATTACATCATGATCCTCTTCGCATATTTCACAAGATTGTTTTGTTATAGCACAAACATTCCTTTATGGGTAATTATTCCTATTATGGCCCTCTACCTCATAATAAACACATCATAATCCATTTTGGGTTTCATGAGCATTATTAGTCATTAACTTCTCCAACTGAAAGGCCATAAGAGTAATTTGATCCTCCATAAAAGGGGTGATCCCCATTTATATACTCCACACAACTTTGGCATAGAGAGCAGCTTCCAGTGCCTCATGCAGGTCAGTAAAGGTCTTTTGGGAGAGAGCTTAATGAAATGGAAGTAAGAACCCTCCCACAAACCATTGAGCATGCTATGTGGAGTTAATCTCAAATGACATTTTTGAAAGAATCATCTTAAAATGTGCATCATATTTGTGCACACTCTTAGTGAGCTCTTTATTTATGTATTTTAAAGCAATGATACTTTGTTTTTTACACTCAGGAATGCCAAACTCCTCAATGATTGTAGTTTTCAATGTTTCATAGCTCACAATTGCTTACTGAGGGTTGAATTTATAATACCATTTTTGTGCATGATTGAGCAAAGTAGTGGCAAACACTGTAGCCTTTCATTCTAAATAAGTGATCCCCCACACTTGTCAAATGAATTCACACTTGTGATCATGTTCCACCACATTTTCAACACCTTGATATTTGGGGAGATAAAGTGTCATCTCATACTACACTATTGGTGTACTTAGTCATTGTAGTGGACCCTACTATGGAATTAATCCAGTACCTCTTAAAATTTATGGTGGAGATAAAATACCACATCCAATGCCACTTCCTAATCCTCCTTCAACAAAACTACCTTTGGTACTTCTTCCCACAACTCCTACAATAATAGGTGTACCAGAAGTAGTGGGCACTAATGAAGGTTAATTTGATATGGTTGGGCTTGTAATTTGCCCACTACTGATAATAGGTATACTTGGCATTCTATGTTGGTCCGTAGGTCATATTTATAATAGAAAATTTAATTCTAAAGGTGGATTGGTATGTTGAATTTGTAATCCGAAAGATTCCTCTATTGGCTTAGCTTAAGACTCTATACTGTCACTATCCTTTCATTGACTTTTTGGTTCACTACATCTCATAGCCCTAAGCTTGGTCTCATCATACTTTTGCTTACATAGTTCCCACAACTTGTCTTACATGTTGAACTCCCAATCTCATACCAATGCATACCCCACCAGTTCCCCACTAGTCACGATGCTCATGTAGAGAGAGTTTATCCATCCATGGAAAATATTTCAAGTCCAAAATGAAAAATAAAATTTTCAATCTCTAGAGGAAACTATTTGATATACCTTTCTCACATATCTCTTAATAAGTTGAACTACACTTCTTTTGGGCAATAATATGTAAAAAACACATATTCCAAAATATAACTTTGAAGTGTTCCTCTCCACCAGACATTTACTATGCATGTCCAAATAACTTATAACTATCCAGGGTCATTTGACACTCTACCAAATAGGAATCCTTCTTCCTATAATTTCTTAAATGGTTTTGCGCATATACTGAAAGCCAAACATTTAAGTGCATGGGTAATTCTACAAAGAATGTTTCATATAGAGAATCATATAGGTTATGCTCTACCCATGTTCATGAAAAAATTCCTATTTCAAGGTATTAAAAAGAAAAATTCTCTTCTACTATACCAATCCAATGCTCAATATTCTCCAAATAAATTTTCTAAACCATTTTCCTTCCATTGTGATAACAAGTGCAATGGGTCCTAGAAACAAAACCAAAATGTTAGGTTCTTTTTATTTAATTTAGTATTACTTATTTTGGTCACATGCGTAAAGAGAATAAGCAACCCAATTTTCTAACATGTTGGATTATCACGTAGGAATTGGTCTCACATTTTCATATGAAGTGCGCAACTTAAGACTAGTTCCTATCAATTCTATTCAATGATGGTGCACACATTGGTATTTCTATAATAAAGTCATTGAATAGGCACTTAGTTCTAATTAAAAATATCATAGTTAAAATAATTCATACCATGCAATCATTCCATACTTAAAATATTTATCACAAATGAAGAGGGGTGCAATCAAGAAAAAAAAAATTAGTACAATTAGTTCCATAACAAGTTTACATTTATTTCAATCAACACAAGTATTCTATTTTATTATGATAGTGGTTGCCATACACAAGTCTTGTTGCATATCAAGAACATAAGCTCATGATTACATTTACCATTATACAATAACAACCAACAATATCAACAACAACTTTATCAAGTAAAACTAGGGGTCTTTATACATGATTCTAACCTGATCATTCAATTACAACATTAATATAAGAATGATGACTTGTCAATGATCGTTAATCAATAATGAGTCATGGTTCATCATTACATTGAATTCCTATAGATATGGGCCTAATTGCCCCTATATACACAATTTATGCTAGATATATGATGTCGTGCACCTATCTTCTCATGGGCCAGTGCTAGATCTATGCTTGAATTATTCTCCTTTAATGCTCGTACGAATCATTTTCTTAACTATTTCTGCCTTATGCATCATTATCCAAGTAATATGCAAATTTCTTGAGTCTTGTGCCCTTGGTTCTTCCATGTTTCTTGGATATTTCTTATTTGTGACTTGTTTCTTCTGCACTAAGGTCTTCCATGCCTTGGCCTGATTTCATGCCCAAGTTTACTTTCACATCCATCTTGTGAAAAAATACTTAGAATAAAGTAATAAAAAATTTAGGGTCCAAAAAATGTCTCGTACAAAATCCTCACCAAAGATCTGGTAAATAAACTCTACCTTATTCTTCCTACCATTATTTGATCTGAGCAAACCAATTTCATTAGATGGAGATATATTTTAGATAACCTTATTACTGTCTAGAAGGCATTGAATGGGCTGGAGTTTCTCATCAAAGAACCATTTTTATTAGGCTCAAATTTGAAAAAGACTATGATAAGATGGCGTGGCCTTTTATTTTGGCCATGTTAAAGGCTCTAGGTTTTGGCCAGTTATTCATTTTGATAGTCTAAAATTTACTATTAGATGCCTCAGCTTACCTCACCATTAATGGATTCAAGTCTGATAACATTGACCTACAATGCTCCATTAGGTAGGGATGTCCTCTAGCTTTAATGTTATATGTTCTTTCCATGAATGATTTAGGATATTTCCTTGCCTCTAGAGTTGAGTGAGGTTTGGTTCATGGTATCTCTTTTCCTAATCACTCATCCCATCTCATTAATGGGCATTTTATAGATTATACTTTCCTGACACTTGAAGAACAAGATTGAACCTTCTTCCCTCTAGAGTTGAATGAGGTCTGGTTTGTGGTATCTCTTTTCCTAATCACTCTTCCTAACTCACTAATGGAATTTTATAGAAGATACTTTCCTCACACTCAAAGATCAAAATCAAACATTTTGGGAAGCTATGAATGCCTTGATATCTTTGTTTTGGCCTCAAGGTCTAGTTTACAGTTGAGTAAGACATAATGCTTCAGACAAAGTATGATGCCTATGCCCGAATGGATTTTCCATTATAATTTGAAATGGATCATACATAAAGAATAGTTATTTTACATTTTGATTCTTTACTAAGTAAACTATTTGATTATCTATGGATATTTATAGTTGATAAATTTGAATTTGTCTATTTTAACTAAGCTTTGAGATATATGTTGTTATGAGAGAGTAGGATATTGCTTAGGTTACATGTTACTTTGCTATGAATTAATTATAGGATATATGTTACATTATAAACATGGTGATTTATTATTTCAATTATATTTTATGATGTATGTATATCATGTTTTTATGATCTAACTACCTACTTGTGAGGTTGACACATGAGAACTCATTCCTTAGAGCATGATGGAGGGAGAGCATCATCAGAGAGGGTGACGTAGATGGAGATGTTGGAGGATGACAAAAAATTGGCTAGAATCTTGCATGTACTATATTAACTAGCACATGTCAGAATGCATAATAAAATGGTTAGCATAATGTGTTTTGATATTGTTTGCATTAGATAGTCATTTACAGATGATTGCTAACATAGTTTAAATAGTTTTTCATCTTGTATAACCTGTGTATATGTTCATTAATGTTTTAATATTTGTGTAAATAGAACAAGTTTAAGTTTATTGATTGAGTTATCATTAAATCATTTTGACACACACACACACACACACACACACACACACATATATGTCAAAATGGTTTAATGATAACTCAATCAATAAACTTAAACTTATTCTATATATATTGTTAATTAGCAAATATGTTCTAATAAATGTTAAAAAATAGAAAAATGAAATAAAATGGATTAAAATTAAATAAGAGGTAAGCTTTTTGAGAAAGGGGAAAATCTCAAAAAAAAAAAAAAAAAAAGATAAAACAAAAACAAGAAAGAAATGGAATAAAATAATAATAAAAGAAAGGAGAAAAGAAAGAAAGAAATAAAGATATAAAGCAAGCTGCACTTTTCTCGTGGAACAAGAAAGAATTGGGGAGAAGAAAAAAAAAAGGATATTTAAGGAGATAAGAGAGAGGTGTGTAACACAGAGAAAAGAGAGAAAGCAGTACAAAGAAGAAGCGTATTTCTTGAAAGGAGACCAAAGAAAGAGTAGGAGATTGGGAGGCTTTGATAAATTACTTTCTAATGCAGAAATCAGGTAGGAAATGTAATTTATTTTTGTATACTCATGTTAAATGTTATAAAAATATGGTATTATTCAATGACCTATGAGAATTTATACATTTAAAAAACTAAAACTTTTCATAATAATAACGACTTCTATGTCTATAGATCAACAATATGTTAGAGATAAAACCCTCATTTAATGCATATGTACAATAATGTTTGCATAGAGGCACATAAGTATGGTGATCCCTATACTTATATAGGGATAAGTCCTTAAGATTTTTTTTTTTTTTGAGAATATCAAATTTTTAAGGACTCTTACAAGATACACACACACACACACACACACACACACACACACACACACACACACACACACACACACACACACACACACACACTTTTTGAGATTGTTATATAAATTCCAATATGAACTCTAATGAGACTTGTATATTTATATATTTTGCTTAATATATATTGAATTGTATTTTTACCAAATAGGGCAATTTTCAACAGTAAATTAGTTTATAACAATCTGACTATGTGATGTAGAAATGCTAAGAGGGATGTAGCAAACCTGTATATATAATATATATTAGATATACTTTTAACCAGTGCTCTAGTATAAGTTGTCAATGGTTGAATTAATAAATTCTATTATTTAATGGTGAATGGTCTTATTGGATGGTGCAAAATGTTTAAATAGTGATTATATTTATTTTAAGCAACGATTTGATATGTGTGATATATATACAATAGTAGGTGGCATAGTGCAGTGATTTGAGTGGTTACTATTATATGCAATAGTTATATTAAATACATCGATCCAATTATTTGATTATATAATTAATATGTATTAAAACAAACTAAATTAATGTTTGATTAATTCACCATGTTTTTGGGTGTAGCAAATTGGTATTATTAGGCAGTGACTTGAGATACTTATGCAACCACTTGTCATGTGGAATCAAAAACTTAATTTATAGTGTTGTTAGTTACATAAATAATATACAATGATTTACTTTAATAGATTTCTGATATTTATACATTGAGAGTTTATTTACAACACTATATCTATTCATTCACTGTGCATTAAGAATAAAGTAATTCTTAAGCTGAGTATGTATTAAATCACTGAGTATTTATATGCTAACAAGATATTGGAATCACTAAGAATGTATTAAATTAATGAGTATGTATTAAATCACTGAGTATGTATTAAATCATTGTATAAAATAGGTTTTATTGAATAATAGCACCATCCTAGTCCTTGAAAATATCTTCAATACCATGATAGAGTTCATATTAATTATATTCTAAGCAATCTAATCTTATAATATACTGTCAAGTGGTTCGAATGTATAATATAGAATGATATTAACTGTGATATTAGTGGATTGAAGTTTTTTATTTTATATCTTGATTTCTAGCGTAATATAAAGAGTTGTAAGGGACACAACATAATTTTTATTTGATAATTAGGTGGTAATAACATGTTGGAATATTATGGACATTACGTTAATCCTAAAGATCCCTTAGAAATGTAAAGGAATATAATGTTACATATTGGACTATGCTTAAATGATTAAATACAAGCCTTATATGTTAAGGACTTAAAATCAATAGGATATATTAATAAAAGTTCTCATAATAGCTTATGTTTTATCATGTAAATAATCAGACTGATTATGTGATTATACTAGCATATATGTAGATACAAGCATATTGATAACATAGTATAGTTTGGGTAAAGCATATGAGACATATATAGCTAAAGTGTAATCTTTTGTTATATCATGATAAGCTTATGATTAGGAATCACTTTTTATATATAGCATGGGAAATAAAGCATGTAGTGTGGATATAACACTAATAATAGCTACATATTTATGAATAAATAATGGTATGCTTAATGTGAATATAGGCAAACATGTGCCTAATTAGTTTATACTTGTACATAGTGGGGTGTACTTCTAATTATAGTTCCATTGGTGGTCCAAAGCTATTTTATAGATATCTGTATAGTAGGACCATATATATGCGTGCCTACAACCCCCGTGAAAGTATATAAAATGCTAGAATAGAATAATATATGTTTCATGTGAACTAAGACTTTATTTATTATAACTGGTTTTTTGAATCGAAGCTTATGCTTTCATTGATTCATAGCTATTTTATTATGTCAGGTAGTGGTATTTAGTAGTTATGCTTAACAACACTAGACTATGATAATATGGGTTGTCATAGGGTGCAGTATATTTTGAGATCTATTTAGGTAGGGATAAAATATATGAAGGATAATTAGATTATTAAACCCCTTATTTTATAAAGATCATCATTATATTTTGTGAACAAGAAAGTATAATGATTGTTAAAATCATATGAAGTTCTTGACTTACAAATATAGTTGACCATTGATATAGTATTTATATATTGTTTGTGTGCTTATATAAGATACATATTATGTTGTAAGATTATTTGTATATAAGGAACATATTTATTCACAAACTTATGCAATCATATGAAAATATTACATATAAAGGTATATTGGATCATATACCTAAAATTATAGTTAAATGGATGGTTATATTGAGTGATAAGATGTCTAAGGAACCAAAAATATAATCATATGAAAATAGTCCATATAAATAACAAGATTGACTATTCAAATGAAAAAACATAGATTCAAATGAAAGTCTATGGTATAACTTGGTTATAAGTTATTTGACTTTTTAAAAATAGCATGATTGACTATACATATATATTCATATAGTAATGAAAACTAGTGTGTGGTACATTTTTTGAGTAGATCTAAAGGTACAAGTGTTTAGTTATATATAACATATATTAGTGCATCATGATGTGTATCTATAAGTTATGTTTTTTTTATTGCAAGTATACAGTTTAATCATCAGATATACCTAGTTAGTATAAATTATATTTGTCTAATATTTAAGATTATGGACATTTAATTCTAGAAATTATAAGACTGATTATTCATGGTTGAGTAGTGTGCTCATGTATAATAAACTATGATATTATAGGATGTCATAAAATATATTTTATTTAAAAACTACAGTCTAAACATAAGTTATATTTGGGTGGTACAAACTGAAATTAATATGTTTAGATTCATTCATACATTTGATAGACTAAATATATGCATGTTGGACATTTCTAAGAATAACATGTTTTATGACAGTTAGTAGAGAGTACTATATTGTGTCTACTTCCAAAACATAGAGTGTGTAGTCTAATATATAATATATTTGGGTGGTATAATCTAAACTTGTTTGTTTAATATATTTCTATTATGAGATAGATATATTTGTGAAATTCATTTATACATTTAATAGAATAAATATATACTTTTTTATTATTCATATGCTTAGCATGTTATGCGATTGCTAGTAGGATGTAATCTATATAAAACTATTGGCTATACTATGTTAACCACATCTCACATTGGTGTTACTGATTAAGTAGTGAGATGGACTTCACCAGCTTACTAGCATCACAATGCTAGATGAAAGTA
Organism: Torreya grandis; assembly: GCA_037957365.1. Taxonomy (NCBI): domain Eukaryota; kingdom Viridiplantae; phylum Streptophyta; class Pinopsida; order Cupressales; family Taxaceae; genus Torreya; species Torreya grandis. The sequence goes on along the minus strand of JARHVA010000674.1, from coordinate 4,435,975 downwards.
ATCTGAATAAGTGGTGTGTATGAAATTGAATGATCTATTTATCATTTATTAATTGAAAACTTTGGCTAGGTAATGTTTAGTGAGACATTATCATTTCATGAGTATGATTTAAATATTTGTGTGATATCTTGCAATAAAATAGGTTTCTATGATACACCACATGTTTAGTTATAGAAATCATACAACACATGGTTACTATCTTGTCTCTTTGGATCCCATGCCATCACTATCTACTTATTTATGAAAGGAGGGTCATTCCTTGATGAAATTAATGTGGGGGATCATTGGTTTGTGGTTGGTGTGAAAAAGATCTTGGATATTGCTCTACCTCCCCACAATAGTACTACTTTTGAGATGACACTTTTATAGATACTAGAGTCTGGAGAACTAATGCACTAGAGAGCCATGTATCTTATATAAGTACATTGTATTATATTATATTTTTCATTGAAATATTATCATGATGAGTTGTAATTACTATTTATTGTACATTAACAGTAGTGGCTGTAGGCATGTATTAGTTGTGATTAGTTAATTGTTATTACTTTTTATGTTCGTATTATGATGTGTTTCTTATGATTATAGTGATCGATGATGTATGTTGTAATAAGATTCATATATAGTTATTACACTTAGGGTATTTTATATGATTGATAATTAGATTATCGTGGTATATATATTTAAAATATATGTTGATTTAAAAAAATTATGTATTTCTAGGTAGATCCTAGTGGAGATGTTACATATGGTATCAAAGTTATGACTCAAACTCTAGGACATAATGAGCCCATTAGCATTTTTATATTCTTTTGTTTATCAAAAAGAAGAATTGTGAATGTGTGTGGTATATTGAGTGTGTATCGTAGGAGCATTCATACCCTTTTAGAGTTGTTAATGGGTTGGTTTATCGAGTGTCTTAATGGTGATGGTTGTAATTGATGTTTGGTAGGTAGTACATAGCATAGTTCATGAGTTATGAACAAAATATTTCTATCATATTTTGATCATTTATATCGAACACCTCGAGAATGATTATATCCTTACTTGTTAATTCAAGTCACCTCAATCATTTGTGTTTTGTGTTGTGAGGTTTAAAAAGCATGGGATGCTTCTCACTTAAGTATGTGTGTATTAGGTTTGTGTCTTATACACTAATATTAAGAGTGGTAAATACTATAAGACCATTTTAGATTGGCACCACTGAATGTAGTGGAAATTCTCCTTGTCATAGAGTGTAGTTATCTAGTAGATAATTCCTATGTGATAGGAGTTTTTTCATGGTTGAGCACCCTTATGTTTATGTGGACTAGGGAGGAGGATCATCTCTCATAAATAGTATGGAGGTGAGTTATTACTCTCTCACCCTTATTTGACATCGTTAAGCCTATTAAAAGGATTCATATTTTCATAGTGTTTATTTAGTGTTCTCTTAAATGAAAAATTATTTTTGAAATGTTATTTTGATTATATTCCCTAGAGTTTGCGGGATAATGTGTTTTACTACTTATTGATAGATAAGTTGTAAAATAGAATGGATTGATGCATATATGTGGTTAGTATTTTTCCTTTCAATATTGGAAGAAGGTTATGATACTACTTTTACAAGTTTGGTAAGTAGGTAGTGATTATGGAAACTTGGGTTGTGGTGTTTTCTTTATAACATGTAAGGGTATTTAATATTTTGTAGATGAGATGTTAGTTCTCTACTATCCACTAGTGACTTTTTAGAGTCATACTTACCAATCTACTTTATATAATTTGGTAATATAACCACATAGAGTGGTGTATCATAGATTTATATTGGTTCTGGATTAAATTTTTTAAGTCGATTATAATTTCTATAAATACCCTTGATTAGATTTATGTTATTATTATCTTGATTAAAAACATGTTTTGATGAGACATTTTTTTACCTTTCCTCAGGAGTGAGTAGGGTATAGAAAGTGCAAAACATCTTGTTAATCTGAAAGGGTTGAGATAAATATTTACTTGTTGTGTACTACCTGAGCAAGTAGGGAGACACTATCTCATTTGTTACCTTTATAATTTTGTAAGGATGGTGTGATCCTTGGAATTTTTATGTTATGATAATTTTAACATTATTTCTTCTTAACTATGAATATAATACTATAGGTTAAACTGTGAAATATGATACTAGTTATGTTTGGCTAGTGGAAACTTAATAAAATTATAGGAGATTGTATGCTTTTTCTTGTAATGTATGTTGGTACATTTAAATTATTTAGTATATATCATTACTTTATGGCATCTATTAGTATAGATTTATGTTTCATTGAACCTTGTACACATTGTGAAGATCATTAGGTCATAGAGACCTAAGAAAAGAGTGGTGATTTAGAAACGTGAGTACTAAGAGATGAGAGTGGATCCTATTTAGTCTCACATTGACTTGGTAATTACTAAATTTGGATCTAAAAAGGGGAGATTATCGAATTTAGGATTTGATAGATGGACTTGTTAGATTTATTAAGTTTAGATATGACAAGAGGAGCTTGTCAAATCCAGGATTTGATAGGCAAACTTGTCAAATTTAGTCATATAAAAATACATATGTATATTATGGAATGAGTACACTTTAATTTTGTAAACATTGAAAATGTAGTATTTACAGTTCATATTCATCATCATACTTGTTAGGGGCTACATGGAGTAGCAACAATATTGACATGTTATACTTATGTGAAGCTATGTGAAGTAGCAATGGTATTAACCTATTCACATCATTTTTTTCAGGTTCACTAAATATTTTCTCTAGAATGAGAAAAACACTCTCTAGGATAGAGAGATGTGTAGAGAAATTGAAAGGCTTTGTGGAACTATCCTTGGCCATTTATTTTTGACTTTTATGATGATCTCATATGCTTTTGTAAAATTAATGAAACTTTCACTAAGATATGTGGGAGAATTCGAGGTATTGGAAGTGGTCAATATTATAGTATATAGACTTGTATTTCTAGTTCTAGATCCTGAGGTGGTCATAATAGAGACAATTAGATTAAGTGACACTCACAAACTTTGTTTGCATAATAGGAAGATGTCACAGTGTAGGGTCTTGTGAGACCAATACTCTGAGAATAGTATTACTTAGGAGGACTATAATGAGTTATATAGGCAAATTTCATATTTATTTGCATGATTTGATACTTTATATAATGTTATTTTTCTGTTGAATATTGTTTTAATTTAGAACTTATGTTTGAATATGAGTCATCTGGGATGATGACTAACTTTAGGGGGGAGCATGTTACATCTTGATTACTCATTAAGCAAAGTATCTGATTATCTGTGGATATTTATAGTTGAAAATTTTAGATTTGGCTAGTTTAACTAAGTTTGAGGTATATGTTATTATGGAAAAGTAAGATATTGCTTAGGTTACATGATACATTGCTATGCGTTAGTTGTAGTGTATATGTTATATTACGAACATGTTGATTTATTATTTTATCTATATTTTATGATGTATGTATATCATGTTTTTATGGTCTAACTACCTACTTGTTATGATGTTGACACAAGAGAACTCATCCCTCATAGCATGATAGAGGAAGAGCATCATCATAGAGGGTGATGTAGATGGAGATGTTGGAGGATGACAAAGAAATTGGCTAGAACCCTACACACACCACATTAGCTAGCACATGTTAGAATGCATAATAAAATATTTAACATAATATGTTTTGATGCTATTTACATTAGATAGTCGTTTAAACATAGTTGCTAGCATAGTTTAGATGGTTATGCATCTTGTGTAACATGTGTGTATGTTCATTAATATTTTAAGATTTGTGTAAATAAAATAAGTTCAAATTTATTGATTGAGTTATCATTAAACTATTTTGACATGCTAATTAATATATATATAATTTTTAATTAGCAAATATGCTCTAATAAATGTAAGAAACAGAGAAAAAGTAGAAAAAAGAAATAAAATGGAATAAAACTAAAGAAGAGGCAAGATTTTTGAAAAAAGGGGAAAACCTTTATAAAAAACAAGAAAGAAATGGAATAAAATAATAATAAAAATAAAAGGAAAAAGAAAGAAAGAAAGAAAGATAGCTACGCTTTTTTCATGGAATAAAAAAGAATTGGGAAAGAAGAAAAAAAAGGGATATTCAAGGAGAGAAGAGAGAGAGGAGTAACACAAAGAAAAGAGAGAAGACAGTATAGAGAAGAAATATCTTTCTTGGAAGGAGACAGAAGAAAGAGAAAAAAAATATTGGGAGGCCTTGACAAATTGCTTTCAAATATAGAAATCAGGTAGGAAACGTAATTGATTTTTGGGTATTCATGTTAAATGTTATAACAATCTAGTATTTTTTAGTGACCTATAAGAATTTGTACATTTATAAAAATAAAACTTTTGAAAATAATAACAATGAATTTTATGTCTGTATAACAATGATAGGTTAGAGATAAAGCCATCATTTAACGCGTATGTATAATAATGTTTGCATAAGGGCACATAAGTATGGTGATCTATATACTTATATATGGATAATTCTTTAAATAAAAAAATATTTTTGAGAATATCAAACTGTGAAGGACTCTTACACCACACACACACACACACACACACACCATGAGATTGTTATATAAATTCTAATATGAACTTCAACGAGGCTGGTATATTTATATATTTTTCTTAATATATATTGAATTTTATTTTTTTACCAAATAGGGCAATTTTCAATAGTAAATTAATTTATAACAATTTGACTATGTAGAAATGCTAAGAGGGAGGTAGTATACATACATACATACATACATACATATACACAAACTCTCTCTCACATACATACATACATATATACACACACACACATACATACATATATATATACTCTCATTGGATGGTGCATCAGGTTTTAAATAATGATTATATTTATTTTGTTAAGCAATGATTTGTTATGTGTGATATATATACAATAGTAAGTGGCATAGTGTAGTGATCTGAGTGGTTATTATTATATGTAGTAGTTATATTAAATACAATGATCTAATTATTTGATTATATAATGTGTATGTATTAAAACAAACTAAATTATTGTTCAATTAATTCACCAATTTTTTGGGTGTAGTGAATTGGTAGTATTAGGTAGTGACTTGAGATGCTTATATAACCACTTGTCATGTGGAATTAGAAACTTACTTTATAGTGTTGTTAATTACATAAATAATATGCAGTGATTTACTTTAATATATTTTTGATATTCATATATGGAGAGTCTATTTAGAGCACTGTATATATTCATTTGCTATGCACTAAGCATAGAGTAATTCTTTAGCTGAGTATGCATTAAATCACTGAGTATTTATATGCTAACAAGATAGTGGAATCATTGAGTATTTATTAAATCATTGAGTATGTATTAAATCATTGTATAAAATAGGTTTTATTGAATAATACCACCATCCTAGTCCCTGAAAATATCTTCAATACCATGACAAAGTTTGCATTAATTATATTATAAGTAATCTAATCTTATAATTTACTATCAATTGGTTTGATTGTATAATATACAATGATGTTAATTATGGTATTAGTGTATTGAAGTTTGTTATATTGTATCTTGATTGCTAGTATAATAAATAGAGTTGGAAGGGATGCAACATAATTTTTATTTGATAATTAGGTGGTAATAACATGTTGGAATATTCTGGATATTAAGTTAATCCCAAAGATCCATTAGAAATGCAAAGGAATATAATTTTACATATTAGAATATGATTAAATGATTAGATAGAATCCTTATATGTTAAGGACTTAAAATCAATGGGATATATTGATAAAAGTTCTCCTAATAGCTTATGTCTTATCGTGTAAATAATCAGACTAGTTATGTGCTTATATTGGCATATATGTAGAAATAAACATATTGATAACATAGTTAGTATATTTTGGGTAAAACATGTGAGACATATATAGCTAAAGCGTAGTCTTTCATTATATTATCATAAGCTTATGATTTGGAATCACTTTTCATATATAGCATGGGAAACAAAGCATGTCGTGTGGATATAACACTAATAATAGCTACGTATTTATGAATTAATAATTATATGTTTAATGTGAATATGGGTATACATGTGCCTAATTATCTTATTCTTGTACATAGGGGGTGCACTTCTAATTATAGTTCCATTGGTGGTCCAAAACTATTTTATAGATATTGTATTGTAGGACCATATATATGCATGCATACAACCCCCCTAAAAGTATAGAAAATGACAGAATGGAATATTATATGTTCCATGTGAAACGAGACTTTATTTTTATAATTGGTTTGCTTGAATAGAAGCTTATGCTTTCATTGATTCATAGCTATTTTATTATGATGGGTTATGGTATTTAGTAGTTATGCTTAAGAACATTAGACTGTGATAATATGGGTTGTCATAAGGTATAGTATATTTGAAAATCTATTTAGGTAGGGATAAAATCTATGAAAGAGAATTAGATTATTGAACCCCTTATCTTATAAAGACCATCATTATATTTTGTGAACATGGAATTATAAAGACTATTAAAATCATATAGAGTTCTTGAATTGTAAATATAGTTGACCATTGATATAGTATTTATATATCATTTGTGTGATTATATATGGTACATATTATATTGTATGATTATTCATATATAGGAAATATATTTGTTCATGGACTTATGCAATCATATAAAAATATTACATATAAAGGTGTATTGGATCATATGCCTAAACTTATAGTTAAATAGATAGTTATATTGAGTCATAAGGTGTTTGAGGGATAGAAACTATAACCATATGAAAACAGTCCCTAGAAATAGAATTAAGTTATTTAAATGAAAGTCTATGGTATAACTTGGTTATAGGTTATTTAACTCTTTAAAAATAACATGACTAATTGTTGATATATATATTCATATAGTAATGAAAACTAGTGAGCGATACATTTTTTGAGTAGATCTAAATGCACAAGTGTTTAGTTATATGTAACATATATTAGTGAATCATGATGTGTGCCTATAAGTTATATTTATTCTTATTGCTAGTATGCAATTTAATCATTGGATATACCCAGTTGGTATAGACTATACTTGCTTACCTAATATTTAGGATTATAGACATTTAATTCAAAAAATTATAAGACTGGTTGTTCATGATTGAGTAGTGTACTCATATACAATGAACTATGATATTATGGGATGTCATAGAGTGTATTTTATTTGAAAACTATTGAATAAATATAAGTTATACCTATGTGGTATAAAATGAAATTAATATGTCTAGATTCATTCATACATTTGACGGACTAAATGTATGCATGTTGGATATTTCTAAGAATAACATGTTTTATGACAATAGAGATTAATGTATTGTGTTTGCTTATCAAACACAGAGTGTGCATCCTAATATATAATATACTTAGGTGGTATAATCTGAACTTATTTTCTTAATATATTTCTATTATGGGATAGATATATTTGTAAAATTTATTTATACATGTAATGGAATAAATGAATATTTTTTAATTATTCTTATGCTTAGCATGTTATGTGATTGCTAGTATGATATAGTTTATATGAAACTATTGGTTACACTATGTTAACCACATCTTGCATTGGTGTTACTAATTAAGTAGTGAGACGGATTTCACCACTTAAGGACTATTTTAGATAATTTAGACTTATGTCCTTAAACTAGATGGGAGATCATCCTTGAAAATGAATAGTTTTTAGGTTTTGCACAATTTGCATATAGAGAGTATGGTAATAATTTAGATCTATTCTCCATTTATTATATTGGATAAAATTTAAAATAATAAAATTTTGAATAATGTAGGCATATTATTGATATATATTTTTCAATTGAATTATAGATAAGTCTAAATCATCTGAAATAGTTCCTACTTTACTAACACCATAATGCCAGATGAAGGTAATCCGACCAAGTGGTGTATATGAATTTGACTAATCCATAGACCATAATTACTTTCTATGTTCATATTATGATGTATTTTTTATGATGATAGTGATTGATGATGTATGCTATAGTATGCTTTATTTACAATTATCACACTTAGGGTCTTTTATATGATCATAAATTAGATTCTCATGGTGTAATATATTTAAAGTATATTTTGATTTTATTTTTTTTGCATATTTATAGGTAAATCCCAGTGGGGATGTTACAAGTTCAAATTTATTGGCATCCCTTTTGCCTTTGATTATTCTTCAGATGAGCTATGAAAGTATGTAATCAAAATATTGGAGAAGAAGGTTGAGTACTGGATTACCAAATTGTTATCCTTAGCAGGAAAGTTCCAAAGTTATACCAAGCTTTTGGTGACCACCCATGTTTATTATTCTTCTTGTTGGGATCCCTCTAAAAAGGCATATGATAGTTTAGCCAAAATTCTCAGGGATTTTATTTGGTATAATTACAAACATGCCAAGGGATCCCATCATGTTTCTTGGGAGATTTGTTGCCTCCCTCGAGACAAAGGAGGCATGGGAATTGCCAACCTTTACAGGCAGAGTACAAATTTATGTGTTAAATGGATGGTTCATGCCATTGAAGGTAATGAGGCTTGAAAAATATTTCTAAGGCACTATTTATATTTTGGGGTCCCCTATGGTAATCTAAGTTGGAAGAATATAGGTTTCCACTCCCTTCTCATCACTACAGTTCCTATCAAAATTGAAGGCTCCTTGGTTACCAATATCATAAGGAAAGCCTTCAAAGTTGTCAATCCTCACATGAAGTGGATTGGGGATGGTTTTCATACATGTTTATATTTCAATGATCATATCATCTACTGGTCTCCTATTATGACAAGAGATAGTGTTTTGCTAGTTGAATTACCAAGAATCAAAGGCCTCATTCTTTTTTGGAAAGGTATTTTTACCATTTACGATATGGTTTCTGCTAGGGACTAGATTTCTTGGATTGAATTAAAAGATAAATTTCAATTGAATAATGTGGAATTACCTTCTATGATTCATAATCAAGATATGCTTCTTGATGTTATGCTTCATAATCTTGGATTAAAACCTCCCTGAGCTTGGTGGAAGGACTAGCGTTGGAATTGTGACACCCATTTCAAGAATTACTCTCTTGACCTTCTATATCAATTAATGAGCCCATCTCTCCCAATATATATAATTTCAATAGGCTCTAGAGACTTAAATCCTCTCCCATAATTTGGCTTGCAAGACTTGACAAAATTTGGTATGTTGAGATTGAACCTAAGCTCGCCCACTTTCTATGGTACCTTGTCTACCAAGGCCTCCCACTCGAGGAGTGGCTCTCTCACATAAGCATCACTCCACCCAAGTGTCTTGTATGCCACCGACCTGATTCTTTCAAACACTTATTATAGTTTTGTCAATGTGCCCAGTCTACATGGAAATAGATCCATAGTATACTCTAGCCTTATCACCTTGAGCAATTTTCTTGGTGGTTTGCTCTTTTGGAGGAATCAACCAATTAGATGGCTTCTATTACTTTTCTATGGAATTTTTTAGAGCTATCATTCTTTTCCAATTATGGAAGGATAAAAATAATATTATTTTTAACAAGGATGCTTGATTTTTTTATTTCACACTTAAAGATAAGGTCTTTATTATATTTTTAGCCTATATGCAGGTTTAAGCCCAAACAAATAAGGTTGTAATGGAAGTTTGCCACCTCTAAGAGGTGTTGGATCATTGGGGAGTGCCCCTTGCGCTATAAGGCATGTGCCACTAGAAGTTACGCTTCAAATACCACTACTACCACATCCCAAAAGGCACAAAAGCCATTCATGAAGCTACAACTACTTCTCCCCTTGCTTTCATCCAAGAATGTGGGGCTCCCTGCTACCAAATGGTAGATATAACATAGATACCTTGTGTAGAGTCTCTCATGCAAGCACTGATACTCAGATGTAGACTACTAATAGTTGGGATATTGATATGACTATGGATCCCCTAGATGGTTGGGTGGCTTCAGATCCTCCTTCTACATAGCCTTTTGCTTGGGTAAATCTACCTTCCAAGGATGATCTTTTTCCCCTCCCTTGGGTGACATTACTTATGCTTAATATTGGTGTTTATTTTTTAATGTCATATTTAGTCTAACTTTGTTTTTTATTCCCGCTTATGTTTTGAGTTGAATCTTTTCCTTAGGCATGGATTTTGAGTCATGAATACCAACTGACCGCCTTACTATGTAACCTTCATGTATTATTATTTTTTGTAATATATGATATCTTGAAGCATTATAATAGAAAATTTGTGTGTTAATAATCTTACATATATAATTATTAATAAGAGGTGGTTTAAAATTCATTAATTATATTAAAAAAATTATTGATAAAATGAAAGATTAGAAGGCATGATGCAACTCACTTTCCAGTCCAATTAAAACTTCCTTAAATATTTATCATAGAAAAACTATTTCATATTAGCAAGAGTGGCCATGTTACTTTTCCACTAATTCTTAGTTCGATAGCATTTAAAACCAGTGCCAGTACCAATGCCTGATGAAGATTTGGAACAAGTTTCTTTACCTACAAATACGTTATGGAAAAAATAGTGAACAAACTTGGTCATTACAAGATGCCAATAATTTTTTTCTATCATACAAGAAGCATAACAAAATTTTCACACGAATCTAGCATATGAACATTTACACAGTATTAACATTGGTCTTTTCATATCCAACAAACAACTCAATAAAATTTAATTTGATCATGTACAATATTTAGCAACAATTGTCTCCATAAATCCATGGGGAAATTTAATCAATTCCATCTCATTCTAATGAATATTATGACCATACATGAAGCCCTATTAAGAAATATGTTAATAGATCCACAATTTATAGTGGATCAAATGGACTAACATCATTGTTCATCCACATTTGATTAGACACATTTGTAAGCATCTAAGTTATCAAGCTGATTTTTCATCATATCTTCACAAGCTTCAATCCATCAATGCACAATATACATTCATAGGACTTGCAATGTTGTCACCAACCAAGCACTTGTGCACAGTTGTTCTCTCCTTTTATATAAAAACATATATAAATATGCCCTCCAAGAAAAGGTCTCCTTCATGTGGCATCTTTGGAGTGATTCTCTCTCTAAATTTCCATCATTCCATTAGATCCATGTATACATAGATCCAATTTTTTTTTTAATCCCATGCTCCATCTGCTAGGGCTTCATCACCATGTGCAAAAGCTTCTATAACATCATTCATAGTCCATAAAATGGACCCAAATAAAACAACTATTAAGATTTATTTTTCCTCATTCATCCACCATTCCATCCCAATGAGAATGTTACAATTGAGAATCAATCGCCAAGCACTCATTGAATTTGCGTTCAAACAAATCATTTATAGGTAGTCAACATTGTTTAAAATTTTACGTTATTGGACTCCACCTCAAACAATCACATGGCGTAGTTAGCTATAATATGCCTTTCTTACCAATGTGGCCATATTTTCCTCATTTTGTCTATTTTTAAAAAAATCCATGCATTTTTGTTTTTCAGTGGAAGTATATTATAGTTTGTGTAAAATTAAAATATTGTACAAGGGAAACCAATAGTGCACTAATAATTAGTCTTAGAGATAGTTGTAAGACAATTCAAGAAAAGTCAATTTTGAATGTGTAATTTTTTTTTAAGGTTCTAGCGAAATATTTTCTCCTACATGAAGGAATTCTAAAAATGATTAATAGTTAAAACTTCTTAATGATAGGAACTAGAGTCTTTCAATGATTAGAGAATAACATTTTAGCAGCTCTTGATTATCTTCCATAATTGTGTTATTACCCACTAGAATAGAGTGCAAGGGTCAATTTAGAGATGGAGCACACTTACAACCTTCATAATCTTTAATATTTGGTATTGCAAAAACAATCACTCTAGGAAAGTATGCCTATATCTATTACCTTATTTTCATTCTAAAAATTAGTAAAAAAATCTACCAACAATACTTTCTTCAACGCCTACTCTTGAAAACATTCCTACTTATAGACAAAATTTTCACCATCTACATGCTTCAAGGATTTTTTGTTCAAGCTAAATTTAAACTTGACCAACACAAACCTATTATACATGCTGAAATAATAAACTAAAATCAAGGTATATTAATTTATTACTTCCCACCTCAAACGCATATCTTTTTTTTTTTTTTTTTAGTATTTCAAATATATATATATATATATATATATATATATATATATATATATAAACACCAAACTAATTCCTATACTTTTTGTTATTTTACAAGTAAATTTTAAATGCCTCATCAACCCACACCAATTTTTAGACTTGGTTTTAAGTGAAATACCATATCACATAATATAACACTCTATTGAAAAGAAACTATTTATCAAAAGAAGTATTATAAGACAATGTCAACTATATGTATACTTGAATTTATATAATATATATAATATTTTATTACAAAAAGATTATTTAAACCATATATTAATTTTTGTCTTTACATTATTTTTTTTTGCTAAAAAAATTTTGCATCTCTATATTTCAACTATCATATGAATTTAATTAGTGTTTTATTCTCTTATACTTCTATTTTACCATTGAAAAAAAATCAACTAACCAATTTTATAATAAAAATTATAAATAACATATTAATCAAATGCTAAATATATTAATATGTAAATTTATTTAATAATATCACTAATTCAACAAATCCAACAATAAGGACCCGTTGCTAATATGCCACATTTTTTCAATCAACTTATTAATTTAATCTCCAAAATTCCTTTTATCTTCCATATATTTTTAGACATAACACACTCTTAAATTCTAGAATTGCAATACATTTTGAGATTAAAATTTTCAATACAATTAACACAATACAAAGACAAGTAGGGACGCCGCTATTTTCAAATTGTATAACTTTTACGCTAAATTTATGATGGGAATAAATTCACTCCTACATTCTGAGGTGTAAGCCAAAATATTCTGAGGTGCAGGTCTGAATATTCTTAAGTTAAAAGCAATAATCACAAGGGCAATGAGAGGAGAGGTGAGTGTGAAAAAAAGTAAGATGCCATTTTAAGCTGCAACTGCACACATTTTGATACAATTCCATTTTATGTGCAACAAGCTACAATTCATATAAACAATAATGAAGCTTAGAGAACCGCCAAGCTATTTTTCCACCATATTTTGGCTTAGGATATCTTTGCAAACTTTTTTAGACCCAATTCACATAAATAAACAATAATGAAGCTCAAGATAGCTATTCAGAGTATTAAAATGCATATAATGTTATTCATTTTTATTATGATGACAATAGGATATAAATAATTCTTCGTTGCCGCGGATGAGATAATTAAAATTCAGACATTTGTAAATCTGAGTGTAATGTATAACCTCTGTAATTTAAAAATAGAACAAAAAAAGGCCACAGATTGTCAAATTCGAAAATTGAAATGAAATGTAGTTATGGCAAAACCTGTCAAAATCCAACAAGTATATTAACAAAAAAAATTAGCCAACTCTATTCAAAGAAAAATCACTAAATCGGTGTTCTGTTCTACTTAAATAGAGAGTTACTTACTGCATAAAAATGATAATGAATTTGTAAATTATTGATTAAAACAAGGCAGGATCAGTTTGAACAATGTACTGTTAACCATTCACACAGTATGAATCAAAGAATAAGGTCTCTGTTGAATGAATAAACATTATACTCGATGGAAATATGCAGTCATTTATATTTAAGACGATGATTAAAATATTGAGGGCTTCAATATATATTATTATATATGCATGAAGTTATGTACTCTTCATGCAATATAATCACTCTAATATATCACTATGTTACTCAGTTTAAAGTATATGGAACTGGATAGACTTGAGTTTCATTTGGGTAAAATAACCCAAATTGTTGCTCAGTAATGTCTCCAGGCTTTAGATCTTCATTAAACATGGCAAACACATAACCATCCATGGCCTGATTAGGCCTTTTGGGTGTTCCCACATTACACAAAATCTGTTTAACGAAGTTTGTGTTGTAAGTCTGAGCATTTTCTATGGTGGCAGCATCATTACCAGCAGAAGGCCAACCAGTCTCAGTGACAATGGCTGGAATATCTCTATAGCCCAAGGCTTCCATGGCCGAAAAAATGGAATCCACCATTGCATCAAAAACACTGTGATAGATGAGGTTCCCATCTACAACAGGTATTGCATTGGGCCTGAACAAAGCATAGTCCAGAGAAATATCTTTAGTGTTTCCAATGTAAGGAAAATAGGGGTACACATTGGCCATATAAGGAGCCATTGTTTGTGAAATGAAGTTTAACAGAGGTTGCATGAATGGTGTGACTTCAAGGCTGAAAGAACCTGCAGAGGGAGGATATGAATTGCTGAGTACAGACATGGTATTGTGGTAGATACCTTAATTTTGTCTGATAGATTTTCTGACTGAATTGCACTATAGAGATTTTGTAAGGCAGGAAAGACATTGTTAGCAAAAGCTGTAGAGGGCAAGATCTCATTCCCTACTGAAATGTACATGATATTTGAGGCAGGATAAAAGGGCTTGATGGAGGTAGCGAACCAATTGGCAGCAGCATCTACACTCCCTGCAAATGCTGGCAGTTGGTCGTTGGGAACACCCACAATGATTTCTATACCAGTATTTGCAAAGGCCTGGATTATAGTGGGCTCTGCATCAAACATCCTCATGCGGGTAATGCCTTTGGATTTATACAAGGCTGCCACTTCAGTTGGAGGAGGTAGATTATCTGCTACTCTTCCATAGTTTACTCCAATGGAATTCCCATCTGCACACAAATGTAACGGATAGCATTTTGATTAAAAAGCATGTTTATATCACTTCAGTAAATAACAAACAAAAAATGACTAAGCAATTATAATTATCACCTGTAAACATTGATTGAAAGAAGATTATTACTATGCATATTTTTACACATTGTAATATGGTATAACAATCCATAGTGTGACTAGATTCTGTCTTTGTGAATGAAGTTGAGCAGAGGTAGCATGCACAATTTATAGGCTTTATTTGTATAATTTAATGGGAGTTAATTATTGTTAGAGACTCAAGTTGAATTGGAGTTAATTTCTCCACTCCTCATGCAAGCAAGCAGTTAGTTGCAGTTAAACATTCAGTTAGGATTCAGTTAGTAAACTGACAGTTGAGCAATCAGTTAGTTAACAAACAATTAGTTAAACTGTTAGAGAATTTGTTAGAGAGTTAGTTTGCATGTAAAGACTAAAATTAGTCTTGAGTTTGTTTTTCTAATTATTGTATGGATTCAAATTTATTTAAAGATGCTTGGGTGCATCATTGTAAGCAAGGAAAATTGAAGATCAATAAAATCTCTTTCTTTCAAGAAATTGTTGTAGCAATTGTTCAGTTCTTATTTATTTGTATGAGTTCTTGTTTTTGCATGCTCTCTTGGATTCTGACAAATTGGTATCAGAGCCTGGTAAAGATTTGTCCAACAGAAGCACAAGGAGAAGAGGAGATTGCAGAAGTGCACAGTCAGCAGAAGCGCGCAGCAGCCGCAATCAGAGAGTGAAGGAAGAGCCAGCAGGGAGCATAGAGACCGACATCGGCCGACTCCAAGACCAACATCGGCAGTTTAACTGACGTCGACAGTATTAGTGACCGACATCGGCAGTTTAACCGACGTCGGTAGTATTAGTGACTGACATCGACAGTTTAACCGACGTTGGCAGTATTAGTGACCAACCACGGCAGTTTAACCATCGTCGGTGACTGTGTTTCAGAAATAGCAACCAAAAAGTCATTCCAGCGTGAGAAATGGCAGCGAACAACAGTATTTCACAGCCTCAAATTCCTGTTTTCAATGGTAAGAATTATGATTTTTGGGCAATTAAGATGATAACTTTATTTTGCTCACAAGATGTTTGAGATTTGGTAGAGAGTGGTTTTGTAGAACCGCAGGATGAGGCAGCCCCTCTGGCATTAAATCAAGCACAAAAAGACCAGCTTAAAGAGAATAAGAAAAAAGATGCAAAAGCTTTATTTCTCATCCAATAGGCATTGGATGAATCTATATTTTCCAGAGTTGCAACAGCAACAAGATCCAGAGAGGCATGAAAAATCTTGAAAACTACTTATAGAGGTAATACAAAGGTAAAAATTGCTAAATTGCAATCTCTTAGAAGAAGCTTTGAAATTTTGCCAATGAGTGAATCAGAATCTATAGATCAGTTTATGGGTCAAGTTTTGAATGTAGTGAATCAAATTAGATCTAATGGAGAAACTATGACAGATCAGAAGATCATAGAGAAAATACTCAGGTGTTTACCCAGTAAATTTGATGTAATAGTTGTAGCCATTGAGGAAACCAATGATTTGGAACAATTATCTGTAGATGAATTAATGGGTTCTTTGTTAACACATGAATCCAGAATGAATAGGAATAACACTTATCTTGAGAATGCCTTCAAGTCACAGGTATCAGTTAGTAGAGGAAGAGGAAGAGCCAGGTCAAACTTCAGAAGAAGAGGCAGAGGTAGATATGAAAGGAACAATTCAGATGAAGGTGAGAACAATAATCAAAACTATAGTAGTAGAGGACGTGGCAACAATCACTTCCAACAAGGTCCATAGAGGTTTGATAAATCTAATATTTAATGTTATTATTGCAAGAAATATGGTCATTATGCAAGTGACTACAGAAGTAAACAAGGATATGTGTACAAGAAGAATGCGAATTACACACGTGAATCTAGTTCTAATCCAGGTGAATCTAGTTCTAATCCTGGAAGCATGTTTCTTACTTGTAATGTTACTCAAGAAAAAGCTAAAGATATTTGGTTTTTAGACAGTGGATGCAGTAATCATATGACATGGAATAATTTTTTTTTTCTAGTCTTGATGATTCTGTAAGATCAAAAGTGAAATTAGAAAATGATATCACTGTAGATGTCATGGGTAAAAGTGTCATAAATGTTTTGGTCAAGAATGGTGAAAGAAAGTTTATACCTGATGTTTATTTTGTACCTAGACTAAAACATAATCTTTTGAGTATTGGGCAGTTAGTGCAGAAAGGTTACAGAGTATCCTTTATGGATAATGTTTGCACAATTTTGGACAAGTTTCCAAGTGACAGGTTGATAAAAAAAGTGGAGATGACCAAGAATTAGACGTTCCCTCTTCATATTCAGTGCATCAAAGGAGAAGAGGAAGCCCACTTCAAGACCATGCAACTAAATCAGTCATGGCTATGGCACTTAAGGTATGGACACTTACATTTTGGAGGTTTAAATTTATTACAAAATAAAAATATGGTGAAGGGTTTACCACCAATAGAAAACCCAGAAAGTTCTTGTGACAGTTGTATTCTGGCAAAATAGCATAGAGAGAGTTTTCCAGTAGGAGGCTCATATAGAGCTAAGGTAATATTGGAGTTAGTCTATAGTGATTTATGTGGACCAATGCAAAATCCATCATTTGGAGGTAGTACTTATTTTCTAACATTCATTGATGACTTTAGCAGAAAGACTTGGATATACTTTCTCAAAAATAAGTCTGAAGCCTTTGGAAAGTTTAAAGAATTCAAGGCAATGGTCGAAAAGCAGAGTGGCCGTTATATCAAGGTCCTCAGATCAGATAGAGGAGGTGAATATATGTCTAATGCATTTCAATATTTTTGCAGGTATCGTGGCATCAAAAGGCAATTGACTACTAGGTACACACCACAACAGAATGGTGTAGCAGAAAGAAAAAATAGAACAATCATGGAAATGACAAGAAGCATGTTGAAAGCTAAACACTTATTAAATGAATATTGGGCAGAAGCAGTAGCATGTGCAGTGTATATTCTAAATAGAAGCCCAACAAAAAGTGTCAGAGATCGAATTCCACAAGAAGCGTGGAGTGGTAAGAAATATAGTGTATATCATTTCAGAATTTTTGGTTGTGTTGCATATTCTCTTATACCATCTAAATTGAGAAAGAAACTTGATGATAGAGGTGAGAAATGCATTTTTATTGGCTATTCTGAAGAGTCAAAAGCTTATAAGCTATATAACCCTATTTCAAAGCAAGTGATTATAAGTAGAGATGTTGAATTTAAAGAAGCAAAAACATGGGATGGTAGCACCATCATAGTTGGAGCACAAATTCCACAAGATGAAGAAGTTTCTGAAGAAAAAAATTTGCAAGGTGGATAATCCTCTCCACAAGCAGGCACAAGCACACAATAAGAACACCTAGAAGGTTTGAACAAGGTGAATCATCTAGTCATGCATGTCACCATACTCCAAATTCACAAGTAAGTGGTGAATCAGATCTAACTCTTGCTACTTTAAGATCAAGAATTAAAGGTAAGAAAATGAGAAGTTTGAATGAGATTTATAATCAAGAAGAAGAGAAATTAGATTTGGTTTCAAATTTTACTCTTTTCACTCATGATCCTATGTATTATTAAGAAGCAGTTAATGAGGAACATTGGCTAAAAGCAATGGATGAAGAGATGAATGCTATTGAAAGAAATCAGACATGGGATCTAACAGATTTACCTGAAGGTAAGGATTGTATAGGAGTCAAATGGGTTTATAAGACTAAATTTGATACAGATGGAAATGTTGAAAAGCACAAGGCAAGGTTAGTAGCAAAAGGTTTTTCACAAGAACAAGGAGTTGACTATAATGAAACATTTGCACCAGTTGCTAGATTGGATACTGTTAGAATGGTATTATCAATAGCTACTAAAAATAATTCATATGTATATCAAATGGATGTAAAATCAACTTTTTTGAATGGTTTTCTAGATGAAGAAGTATATGTGAAACAGCCCATAGGTTATGACGTACAAGGACATGAAGAAAAAGTTTACATATTGAAGAAGGCTCTTTATGGTCTGAAGCAAGCACCAAGAGCATGGTATAGTAGGATTGATTCTTATATGATAAATAATGGATTCATAAGAAGCGATAGTGAGCCTACTTTGTACACAAAAATTAACAAAGAAGGTCAGATTTTGATTGTGTGTTTATATGTTGATGATTTGATTTTTACTGAAAATTTGTCTATAGACACTTTTAAATCAGCAATGAAGAAAGAATTTGAAATGACAGATTTGGGATTAATGAAGTATTTTTTAGGAATAAAAGTTGTACAATTAGAGAAAAAAAATTTATCTGTTAAACAAAATATGCAAAGGATGTGTTAAGGAGATTTAAGATGCTGAATTGTAAACCAACACCTACACCAGTTGCTACAGGGACTAAACTTAGCAAAGAAGACCAAGGGTCTAATGTTGATTCTACAATATTCAAAAGGCTAGTTGGTAGTTTGATGTATCTTACAGCGACTAGACCAGATATCAGTTATGGGGTTAGTTTAATCTCAAGATTCATGGAGTCACCAAAAGACTCACATTGGCAAGTTGGAAAAAGGATATTAAGATATGTGGCAGGAACTATAGAATATGGAATTTTATATTCCACAACTAATGATTTTAGTTTGATTGATTTTACAGATAGTGATTTTGTAGGTAGCGTTGATGATAGGAAGAGTACTTCTGGATATGCCCTTCTTTTAGGCACAGTTGTGGTCACATGGGCATCCAAAAAGCAACCTATAGTGACACTTTCATCAGCTGAAGCAGAGTATGTGGCAGCCACATCAACAGCATGTCAAGCAACTTGGATGAGAAGAATATTGAAAGATTTATTACAAGCATAGAAGGAGTCAACACCAATCTTCTGTGATAACAAATCAGCAATTGCTTTATCAAAAAATCATGTGTTTCACAAGAGAAGCAAGCACATTGATATAAGATTTCACTTTATCAGAGAATTAGTGAATAATGGAGAAATCCATCTGGACTTTTGCAGATCTGAAGATCAACTAGTAGATATATTTACAAAGGCATTACCAAAAGAGACCTTTGATTTTTTGAGACAAAATTTAGGCATTGTAAATGCTAAAATTGTAAGTGGTAGAAATTAACGGGGAGTGTTAGAGACTCAAGTTGAATTGGAGATAATTTCTCCACTCCTCATGCAAGCAAGTAGTTAGCTGCAGTTAAACATTTAGTTAGGATTCAGTTAGTAAACTGACAGTTGAGCAATCAGTTAGTTAACAAACAGTTAGTTGAACTGTTAGAGAATTTGTTAGAGAGTTAGTTTGCATGTAAAGACTAAAATTAGTCTTGAGTTTGTTTTTCTAATTATTGTATGGATTCAAATCTATTTAAAGATGCTTGGGCACATCATTGTAAGCAAAGAAAATTGAAGATCAATAAAATCTCTTTGTTTCAAGAAATTGATGTAGCAATTGTTCAGTTCTTATTTATTTGTATGAGTTCTTGTTTTTGCATGCTCTCTTAGATTCTAACAATTATATAAAGATTTTTAGTTTACAAGTCAAACATGAGATGCTTCTGTAAAATGAATTATGGATTGCGTGGAATTAAGATTTTTCCTGGATTACATGCTGAAGTATGTGAATAAATAATTGATCCGCATCAGCTGGGTGCTTATCAGTTGGAGGGTTTCTACCTTTTTTCCATATATATATATATATATATATATATATATATATATATATATATATATATATATATATATATGAATGCTTTATATGTAGCAAATGGTTATACCCAGAAGATGCGTCTATTTATTTTTTTTAAACTTTTTATTGAAATATAGTTATATTAAATATTACATACTATTTATTAAAAAAAAAAGTAAGTGGTATAAAAATATGTTTCAAAGTCTAACACACTATGCCTAAAATAAAAAGGTTTAAGATGGTAGAAATATTTTTTAGAAAAAAGGATCATAAGACTGTTTGCTAGTTTAACACATTATTAATGAAAGCAAAAATGCCTAAAATAAAAAGGTTTAAGATGGTAGAAATATTTTTAAAAAAAAAGGATCATAAGACTGTTTGCTAGTTTAACACATTATTAATGAAAAGAAAAACTTAGGCTGTCATAATGAAGAGTCTAATGGTAGGGAGAGGATTGTGGCTATCTAATTGATGCAAACAATATACTAGAGGTCATCACCCTTTGATAAGTGATCCCAAATTGATGTTTGCATTATTTATTGTTTTCATGTTTTCTTAATTGGTTATTTCATTGTCACATGGACTGGTTCTTAATAGCAAAATGCCCAAAACTAAGTATGAGAAATTTACAGAATGAAGAGGATCTTAAACACGATGTTGCACTAAAGCGACAAGTTCCTTTGAGGTGAATACCGACGAGATTAAGAGGGAAGCACTTGAGCAAAAATGCAATTCACATTGCCCCAATGATTTAGCAATGTCTGAGATACCCCACCTCTAAAATTAACTAGTTAACCAACACTTGAATTTACATTTTTTGTTTGAAATTTCACCATGTAAACTTGTTATATGTAGAAAACTTAGTATCGAATATATAATTAACAAAAATAATTGTATATATTTCTTCCTAGATAAAAATAATAATTAACTTTGGGAAAGTATACCAAATCCATGTGAATTTTAAAGACAATACCTCACAAGCTAGTATTTAAGGAGAATATTTAGGGATATTTAAAGCTTTGGCTGTTCAAATGTCTAGTTATAATAATTTCAAGAACTAAAGTATCATAATCCTAATTATGTTTTGTTTGAACATGATACCTCATTTATACGTTTCAGTGTATTTTTAGAACTTATATATATGTATAACTAAAGTCCTACTCTTTCAGAGTTCATGATTTAGTTATAACAAATATTATCTCTATAGACATACACCAACATATATCAATACATATTATATATGCATATACATTTGCATAAATTATTTTACTCTAAGAATGTTCTATACACATGCTTTCCAATGGAAAGTAATTTCTACATTAAACTCCTACAATCATTTATATTTCCAATAAGGTTTTCATGAGATTTTTCAACAATCATTATAAAATAGATTGACTATCTCTTATAAGTCTTATACTTTTGGAAATATTAATAAAAACTCTTCTTAGTCAACTTTGAGGTTAGTATTTTTTTTCTAACAAATCACCATTTAATTATGACTACCAAACATTCGAAGTCTCTTATATCTAGTTAAGCATATTAAGCATATTGTCCTACCTCTTACTATAAGATCTAATCCATTGATCCCTTTTTGCATAAGTTTTGTCCATATCTTTATACACTCATGAATAAATCCATTCATATGGACACACACATCCTAAGTTACATTTATGAGCTTTATATATACGAATAAAAGTATATACATTCTCAATAGCATTCTTTCAATCAACTCCTTAATACATAGCCTGATAAAAGAATTCATTCACACACAATGTTATATTTCTCATGCTTTCTATGAAAAGATAAAACATGTATAAAAACTCATTATAAAGTGATGAAAGAATATGTTAAGCTATGCATGCCTCATATACCAAACCCAACAACTGTGTTATAATTGGAATGTCAGATCCAGCTAGGAAATATTCTTGCTTATTTAACTTAGCACTAAACATATTTGTTTAGATGAGTTCATATAAAATATTATGGGTATCACCATATATATACATTATGCCTAAAATAAAGGTTAATATAAAATGTTAGAAGGATAGTGACTCGTTCTGCTAATGTTACAGCATCTTGTAGATACATCAAGCCATACAACAATTATTTCAATATTTCATCTTCACCCTAAATTAGAATGATAACTTCTAGCCAAAGGATGCCCTTAAAGCTACGTTTTACAAAACTCAGCTATGAATCGAAATAATTCCATTCCTTACTATGGCAATGACATGACTGGTGGATCACCGCCTAGAATAGCACATTCAATATGTAAGATATCATGCTTTTAAAACCAGAAATAAATGAATATTTCATATGGGCAAATAGTAAAATAACGGAACGCTTAACCTTTCATTCTTGTCTTTTTTTCTGCTTCAGATCGCCTAGTTTTATTATTATATGAAATCATTCTTTACTGGGGTCACCGCCTAATACACAGTCCATAAATTCTATCCTATAGTCCAATACATTCATAAAAGAATGAGTCAATGTTGTCCTGCATTATACTTAGTGAGGTATAGGTATATATACTTCTAATATACAGATGAAATTAAATATATATTATACAGGTTGTAGATTCAAAAATCTAATATTTGTTTTACCTCAACTGTATTTCATTGAATATTCTTTTTAGCTTCAATGAATATATATAATTCGGGTTTAAATAGATGCACATAGTATTAATATAAAACGTTGTAGTATCATATCAGATCGCTACATATATATCACCGAATATACCTCTATTTTAATATATGTTTAGAAATGGGTCATCGTATTCTTGTAGATCATCATATACTCTTATTGTGCACAGTCACTGCATATTTATAATATAAACATATTCTCATATGGTAATGTCTAGAGGTTCCAATCATTACAGATCGCCATAGTCTCTAATACAAATCGCCTAACTTTTAAATATATTAGGTCAGATTTACTTGTATATTTAGTAAAAATATATTCTATTCTCTTTAT
Organism: Torreya grandis; assembly: GCA_037957365.1. Classification (NCBI taxonomy): domain Eukaryota; kingdom Viridiplantae; phylum Streptophyta; class Pinopsida; order Cupressales; family Taxaceae; genus Torreya; species Torreya grandis. Next base: position 4,412,445 of record JARHVA010000674.1, on the reverse strand, counting down.
ACATTTACCCGTAGCATCATCGTATAGAAATATTGCTCTAGATGATCTAATAAGTAATAAAATCTGTTATTACTTTATTATCGTGGAGTATCATCATATAGGTCCGACCATATCCTAGGTTAAAATTATGGATCTAGAGCTATGACACTTGTATGTTTCTACTAGTTTGCTAAGCATATTACTTAATTCGCTCATATTACATAATAGAATATGTATATATTGCAGAGTTTCCTAACTTTAATGTATATATAAGTCACTATCCATACTTCATTATTTGACTTATTGCTTTTCGAAGTGCATTAATATATTCACAAAACATAAAATATACATAATTCGATTGCATTGCCTACCTGAAAATATGCACAGCGGCCCCTTTTGATTCCATGTCTTCTCTTCTCCTCCAATCTCCCCTCTCCTCTATACTGAGTTCCTCTTTTATGTTGTGCATGTCTTCTCTTTATTTTTCTCCCTTTTAAAAAGTAAGGCGCTTTTATTTTTGTTTGATTATAAAAATAATAAATTTACATTATCTTGATTTCTTTATATGTGTTTTATCTCCTTTTATATCTGCTATGATTCCCTGAATATCTTTCTCCTTTTCATGATTTTTTAAAATATATATTTCTCCAATTATATTAATAATAAATGACTATTTAGTAAAATAGTTATTTATGATAAATCAATAGAAACATTACAATAATAAACACATAGGATTAATTTCACATCATCGTTACACTAAGCTATTATTCACTATGCATCTACCATGTCTAAAATATTCTGTTATATACAGGGTTCTAGTTGATTTCTTTATCATCCCCTAACAAATCCATATATGTCACCCTCTTCTATGATTCTCTCCCTTTGTCATGTTCTAGGGGATGAGTTCTCCAGCGTTAAACTCACAATAAACAGGGAGTTAAACCACAACTATATGATATACATACATCATAATATATAACTAAAATAACAAATCAACATGATCATAATATAAACACATACACTATAGCTAATTTATAGCAATGTAATAATGCAATCCTAAACAATATCTAACTATCTCATAATAACATATATATTAAAGCTTAGTAAAAAATAATAAAATCAAATTTGCCAACTATAAATATCCATGGATAATCAGGTAGTTTTTTTAGTGAGGAATCATAATGTAACATTCTTTCTCCTTAAAGTTAGTCATCATCCTGGATGAATCTTATTCAAACATAAGTTCTGAATAATAATAATAATAATAATAATAATAATAATAATAATAATAATAATAATAATAATAATAAAAAATAGAAAAATAACATAGTATAATCATCAAATCAAATAAATCAATGTGAAAATTATCTATAGAATTCATCATAATCCTCTCAAGTAGTTTATTCTTACAGTATTGATCTTAAAAGACCCTGATCGGTGACATCTTCCTATTATGCAAATAAGGTTTGTGAGTGTCACTTACTTTGAATAGTTCTGTGATGAACATCTCAATTTTTAGAATTAATAAGACAAGTTTGTATATTATATGAGTGACCGCTTCTAATACCTCAAAGGGCCTCACATATCTCGATGAAAGTTCCTCGAACTTCCCTAATTTAAGATTCAACTAAAAGCACATGAAATCACCATAAAATCTAAAATAAAATGATCAGGGAGAGTTCCACAAAACCTTACATTCTCTCAACACATCTCTCTAACTTAGAGAAAGTTTTTCTCATTCAGGACAAAAGTGTTTAGGGAACCTAAAAAGAATAATGTGTATAATTTAATACCATCTCTACTCTATGTATCTCTTGATAAGCATAACATGTCAATTTTTTTTCTACTCCACATAGCTCCTAACAAGTATGACAATGAATAGGAATTAAAAATACTACATTTCTAATGTATATAAAATTAATGAATAAACATTTCAAAATATACATGTTTATGGCTATATGATTGAATTTAACAAGTCCATATGTCAAATACTAGACTCAACAAGATCTTTTTATTGGATCTAAACTCAAAAACTACCGAGTCAATGTGAGACTAAATAAAATCCACTCCCATCTGTTAGTACTCATGTTCTTAATTCACCACTCTTCCCTTAATTTTTCATGACGTAATGATCTCTAAAATGTGCACAAGGCTCAATAAATCACAATTCCATACTAACAAATCATATAAATAATAATATATGCTAAATAATTCTAGATGTACCAACATACATACAAAAAACATCATACAATCATTCCATAATTGTATTAAGTTGCTACTAGCTAAACATAACTAGTATCATATTTCACAGCTTAACCTATTCTGTTATATTCATAGTTAAAAAATAATAATGTTAAACTATCATAACATACAAAGGCAAAAGATCCCACCATCCTTAAAACCTTACAAACAAACCAAGTGATACAATGTCTCCTTGCTTTCTTGGCTAGTCACACAACAAGTTATAGGTTTATCTCAACCCCTTAGACTAACAAGATCTTCTATACATCCTATTTCATACTCACTCTAGGTGAAAGCTACATCAATGACTCATCAAATCAACATGTTCTACACAAAATAAGAATAATACCAATCAATTCAAGGGTAAATATTAGCATAATTATAAACAATGAGCATGTAATAACCCAATTGGGTTTGACATAGATAAACATAATTTTTTTAATCAAAATATAATTCATAACCTACAACCAATATAAATTTGAGGGTCACCACTCCACACAGACAAATTTCACAAGTTAGATACAATAGCACTATAAATTATGACTCTAAAAAGCAACAAAAACAAAATTGATAAATACCCTCACATGATATAAAGAAAATATCACAACCCCAGTTGTCATAAACACTACTTACTTACATAACTTGTAAGAGTATAACCTATTTCCACAACCAGAAAAAAATACTAGCCACATAGATGCATCAATCCATTCCATTTATACAACTTCTCTATCAATAAGAAGTAAAACAAACTATCCCATGAACTCTAGGGAATATGGTCGAAACAATATTTTAGAAACAATTTTCCATTTAAGGGAATATTAAATCAACATCATGAAAATATGAATCATCTTAATAGCTTATAATGATGTTGAAGGAGAGTGAGAAAGTAACCACTCACCTCTATGCTATGTGAGAAGACACCTCTTCCCATTCCATATAAACATATGGAATGCCAACTCATGAGCCAATGCCTAACATAATAGAGACCTCAACAAAAATGACTATACTCCACCACAAAGAGAATTCACACCACACTAAGTGGTGCCAATCTAAAAATGGTCTTATAAGATTTTTCACTCTTAGGATTAGTGAATGTAAAACATAAAACTAATACAAATATATTTAAGTGAGAAAAATCTCATGCTTATTAAACACTCACAACACAAAACATAAATGGTGAAAGTGACTTGATTACTAAGAAAGTATGTAATCATTCTCAGGGTGTCAATCTAAATGATCAAAAATATTGAAGGAATCTCTTGTTTAAAAACTATGTTATGCACTTTCCTACTCAACATCGTACATAACCAACACTATCGAGACACTTGATAAGCCAAACCTTTAACATATTTAGAGGGTATGAATGCTCTTAAGGGCACATACTCAATGTACCACTCACCTTTCATGGATGACTATTACCTATAATAGTCATCAAGCCATATATGAGGATTTACTAACTCTCTTAACTCCAATCATGGTATAACATGATTCTACATTGAGGCAATACAAGTTTAAATTGAACTTAACTTAATCAGTGCAATACTACATGTCACTAGCTTTACACTACTGAATAGAAGGATACAAAAATATTAATAGACTCATTAAGTCCTAAAGTTTAAGCCACAACTTTGATACCACATGTAACAACCCCACTAGTTTTGACATAAGTAAAAATGAATATATTTTTTAATCAACATATTGCTATATTATATTTCACTATGAGATTCCAATTAGTGATCCAGATATAACACTCTAAGTATATTAACTATAAATAACTATGTGACATCTAATAGTCACTGATCACTATCATTAGATAAAATACATCATGACTAATATGAAAAATAATTACAAATTCCAACTACGACTAATACAATATTACACCCACTGTTGTCAAAGTATAAATAAGTATATAATTACATCTCATCAAGTTAATGTCTCAATAATAATGAATACAATACAATGTACAATAATACAAGATACAAATCTCCACGGAGTAGGAGTTCTTAAATTTTATTATCTCTAGTAATATCAGGGGTCATCCCAAAATTAGTATTACTACAAAGAGGAAGAGTATCATCCAAGTGCTTTTCTATACCAACTATAGACCAATGATCCCCTACACCAATACCATTAGGGAATGACTCTCCCTTCATAGATGAGTAGATAGTGATGACAAGTGAATCTAGAGAGATAAGATTGTACACATTTGTTGTATGATTTCTAAAACTAAACATGTGATGTATCATAGAAACCTATTCTATTTAAGATATTGTACAAACATGTAAACCATACTCATAAAATGATAATGTCTCACTAAAAATTATTTTAGTCAAATTTTTAAATAATAAATAATAATTTAAAGATTAATCAATTTTATACACATCACTTGATCAGATTACCTTTATCTATTTTATATATATTAAGATGCACACTTTTTTTTTAAGTAGACACAATATAGTATTTTTTATTAATTGTCATAAAACATGTTATTCATAGAAATATCCAACATGCATACATTTAATCTATCAAACATTTAAATAAATCTAGACATAATAATTATATTTTGTACCACCTGGGTATAACATAAGTTTAGACTATAAAATACCCTCTATGACATCTCATAATATTATAGGTCACTACACATGAGTACACTGCTCAATCACAAACAACTAATCTTATGTCTCATATTATTAAATAATAGGCAAACAAGTACATATTATACCAATCGAGTACATTCTATGTTTATACCATATAATCTAATCTTTGTAAGTAGATTCAAGTATATAATATAAGTAGTAGTCACATAGTCCACTATTTTTATTTGCATACTACTTATTTCCAAGCAATTAGTCATAATATTTGTAAAAAATCAACTGACTCATAAACCCATTATAATCTTTCATTTAAACAATTCATTTCATTACAAGGAGACTATTTTCATATGGTTGTAGTTTCTAGTCTCTTGGAAGACTTATGACTTATTTTAACTATCTATTTATCTATAAGTATAGGCATATGACCCAACACATCTATTTATCTTATATATTTATATTGCATACTTAAATTCATATGAAGATATACTTCCTATATATATACATCTGTGTACATATTAATTGTATTTGTACTATGTATCGCATACAAGTACTCAATAATATAAAAAATATATAAACATCAATAATCATATAAAATTATAATTATCATATATAGTTTTAAAATAAACTACACCTTATGATAACCCATATTATAATAGTCTGGTGTTCTTAAGCACAACTACTAGTTACCACAACCAGTCACAATAAAGCAGTATAAATCAATGGAAGCATAAGCTTATATTCAAATGTCTAATTATAATAATTTCAAAAACTAAAATATCATAATCCTAATTATATATTTTTTTAATATGATACCTAATTTATACATTTTGACATATTTTTAAGAACTTATATAGATGTATAGCTAGAGTCCTACTCTTTCAGAGTTCATGACTTAGTTATAACATTTAATAGCTCTATAGGCATACACCACCATATACCAATACATATTATATATGAATATCCATATGTACAAATTAATCTACTCTAAAATTTTTTTGTACGCATGCTTTTCAATGAAAAGTAATTACTGCATTAAACTCTTACAGTGATTTATATTTTCAATAAGGTTTTCATGAGATTTTTCAACAATCATTTTACCGAATATATTGACTATCATTTGTAAGTATTATACTTTTTAGAATATTAATAAACAACTCTTCTTAGTCAAATTTAAGGTTAATTTTTTTTCTTCTGACAAATCTCCATTTAGTTATGACTACCAAACATCTGAAGTCTCTTATAACTAGTTAAGCATATTGTCCTACCTTTTATTATAAGATCTAATCCATTTATATATTTTTGCATAAGTTTTGTCCATATCTTTATATACTCATGAATAAATCCAATCATATGGACACACACATCCCAAGGTACATTTATAAACTTTATATATATGAATAGGAGTATCTAGATTCTCAATAACATTCTTCTAATCAACTCCTTAATACACAGCCTAATATAGGAATTCGTTCACACTATGCATTATATTTCTCATGATTTTTATGAAAAGATAAAACATGTATAAAAACTCATTATAAATTGATGGAAGAATACGTTAAGCTACACTTGTTTCATATACCAAACCCAAAAGTTGTGTTATAATTGGAATGTTAGATTAGGAAAAGAAATATTCTTGTTTATTTAACCTAGCACTAAACATAGTTGTTTAGTTGAGTTCATATAAAATATTATGGGTATCATCATATATATACATTCTACCTAAAACAAAGGTTAATATAAAATGTTATAAGGATAGTGACTTATTTTGCTAATGTTAAAGCATCTTGTAGATAGATCAATCCATACAACAGTGATTTAAATATTTCATTGTCACCCTAAATTGGAATGATAACTTACAATCAAAAGATGCCCCTAAAAATATGTTTTACACAACTCAACTGTGAATCAAAATAATTTCATTCCTTACCGTGGCAATGACCTGACTGGTGGATCACCACCTAGAATAGCAAATTCAATATCTCAATTGTGGAAAGTTATAAGATATCATGCTTTATAAAACCATTAATAAATGAATATTTTATATGGGAAAATAGTAAAATAATGGGACACTTAACCTTTCATTCTTGTCTTCTTTTTATGCTCAGATTGCCTAGTTTTATTATTACATGAAACCATTCTCTATTGGGGTTGCTGCCTAATACACAATCCAAAAATTTTGTCCTATAGTCCAATGTATTCATAAAAGAATGAGTCAACATTATCCTACATTATACTTAGTGAGGTATAGATATATATACTTCTAATATACAGGTTGTAGATTAAAAAATCTAATATTTGTTTTACCTCAATTGTATGTTGTTGAATATTCTTTTTGGATCCAATGAATATATATAATTTGGGTTTAAATAGCTACATATAATATTAATATAAAATTTTGTAGTATCATATTAGATCACTGCATATAGATCATTGAATATACCTACACCTTAGTATATGTTTAGAAATGGGTCATCATATTCTTGCATATCACCATATACTCTTCTTGTGCACAGTCACTGCATATTTATAATATAAACATATTCTCATATGACAATGTCTATAGGTTCCAATCATTGTAGATCACCATAGTCTCTAATCAAGATGTCCATATCTTACAAATCCCATATATTCAGTAAAAATACTTTTTAATCTCTTTGTAAATTTACCCGTAGCATCATCTATAGAAATATTACTCTAGAGGATCTAATAAGTAATAAGATTTGTTATTTATCTATTATCCTAGAGTATCATTGTATAGGTTTGACCATATCCTAAGTTTAAATTATGGATCTAGCTATGACACTTATATGTTTCTACCAATTTGCTAAGCATATTACTTAATTTTCTCAGATTACCTATCATCTTACATAATATAATATTTATATATTTCTAAGTTTATTAACTTTAATGTATATAGGTCGTTGTCCATACTACATTATTTGACTTAATGTTAATCACTTTTTGAAGTGCATTAATAGATTAACAAAACATAAAATATACATAATTTGATTGCATTGCCTACATGAAAATATGCACATCTACCCTTTTTGATTCCATGTCTTCTCTTCTCCTCCAATCTCCCCTCTCTCTTATGTACTACCTTCCTCTTATATGTTGTGCTTCCTTATCTTTATTTTTCTCCCTTTTAAAATATGAGGTGTTTTTCTTTTTTTATTATTATAAAAATAATAACTTTCCATTATTTTGATTTCTTTATATGTGTTTAATCTCCTTTTACATAAATCATGAGATTTAATTAAAAATTATATTTTCTTATTTTTATTTTTATCCAAGTTCTAAATCTGGTACACTTTCCTGAATATCTTTCTCCTTTTCATATATTTAAGATCTCTCTCTCTATGTGTGTGTGTGTGTGTGTGTGTGTGTGTGTGTGTGTGTGTTTTATCTCCTTTTGCATAAATCATGAGATTTAATTAAAAATTATATTTTCTTATTTTTATTTTTATCCAAGTTCTAAATATGGTACACTTTCCTTAATATCTTTCTCCTTTTCATATATTTAAGATCTCTCTCTCTCTCTCTCTCTCTATATATATATATATATATATATATATATATATATATATATATATATATATATATATATATATATATATATATATATATATATATATATATATATATATATATATATATATGACTATGTAGTACAATAGTTAGCCATGATAACTTAATAAAAAAATTACAATCATAAACACATAAGAGTAATTTCATATCATCTCTACACTAAGATAACCATTCACTATGCATCTATCATGTCATAAATATTTTGGTGTGTGCAAGGTTCTAGTTGATTTCTTTATCATCCTCCAATAACTCTGATGCAGGGGCATCCCTCATGGAACATGATGATTACAAGTTTTATCTAATTTAAGTGAATAGAGAGTTAAAATACATGTTTAGGGTGTGGGATCAATGTTAGGAGTCTAAAAATGCACTATGAAAGGCTTCCACATGATTAAGAGTGTCTAAGAAGGTTTGAGAATCAAATTGGAACGTCCCACCAATTTGTAATTTTGAATATCATGGCTTAGAGAGGGTAGTGTAGAGAGTGGTTTAGAAGCCATAAATTTGTCCAATCAATATAAAATGTTAACTAAAGACACTTTAGGCCTATAAAAATAATCATGGTCACACTTGTATGGAACATCCACCTTGAAGTGTGTGCAAGGTACAAACTTACTTGTGGTGCCCATTAAAAGGTAGTTATCCTACATATAAAGATTGTAGTTTTTGGTTTTTTGGATTTAGTTTTTGAATGTTGTATTCAGATTTGAAAGGGATATAGACCCAAGAAATGAATAAATAATTCTAAAAAACTAAAAGGAATGTCTATAGTTCTATATGATTTCTGTATGTGTGAATGTGGTAAGACTATTATCAAATACTCAATGAAAGAAGATGCAACAATGCAATGTTTTTATGCTTGATTTGAAGTTGGTAAGTAAATTTCATATTATTTAATGCATTTGAGGTAATTCATATCTCAACTTGTATGTCATTTGGTTCGGTATTTCAAACATCCCTGTTTGTGATACACTTGCATAAATAGACCAACACAAAACTTTGGTAACAGTGCTACATATAGGTATTGGAGGTAGAATTAATCATTTGAGATAGGTTTGAAAGTTTTTATAAAATACTTATCAACCTTGGAGTTTTTAATAAAAACTATTTGATAACATAACATCCTCAAGATAACACTAATAGGCCCTGCATCTTGTAACTGTGTGTTATGCAGACAATGAGCCTTCACAGTGAGAGAACAGAGGACACAAATTTTTGATATTGAGTGATTAATGGGGCTAAGATGTATTTGATGTTGTTATAAACCTTTAAAAAAAATTTAGAGTTTTGGGATAACCTTCCTTTTAAATCTAAGTCCTCAAATGAATGTTTCTTAACCTATGAACTGTGATTGTGTGAGCCAAGAAAGTCATAAAGAAGTTGAGTAGAGAAGGTTTTGTGAATAAATGATGATTGAACAAGGTGTATTGAGTGATTTTGGAACCTTATAAATCATTAATTTAGTTTACAAACCCTTTGAGATCAAACTAACCCCAAAGGAGTACTTGCATACTTGTTTGTTGTAATTATGTAGGCAAAGTAGTCAAGAAAGTCATAGAAAAGTGGAACAATAATTTATATTTAAGATTATAGTGGTTTGGGAAGTTGTATTAAGGTAGGAAAGAGATTAAATAACAATTATAGTGTCTTTAAACCATTTATGGATTGAATAAGAGAAACCAGTATGATCTTGAGTTTAAACAAAAGCTATAAACCCTTGTCTAGGGTTTTGAACTAGAAACTCAATTTCCTAGAGATTGAACTAGTGAAAATCCTCCAAATTTGATCATTAGAGAGGTCTATTTAAGACAAATATATTTTTGAGTTTTCAACTTTATTTCATATAATTACATATTGTAAGAGAAGATTGAGAGGAACTACAACTTGGATAGACCTATTTATGACTAAAGAAAGCCAAATTGAGACTAGAAACTTGCCTTGTAGTTAGAGTTATCCTTTAAAATTTTATACACAATTCAATGAGGATATAAGGTATTTTAAAATACTTATGGTTTTGAGGAACTCAATATTACAGAACCATACATACAATTTTAGCCGAGAAAAAGGCTACAAGGAAATGATTGAGTAAAGGAAAAAGTTGTTAAGGTGGACAAACAAGTATAGAAGTGTGTTTCTAATGATATAAGGGGTCTCAATAGACCTAAAGAGAATTTTTATTATTTTAAGAACATATAAATCATCTAAAGAATCCTAGAACCAAAAATTTCATAGTGAACTAGTTAAACTATCAAGAAGAGAGAGAACATTGTAAAGAAGGAGTTTTATGAGTTTATTGATCATCCTCTACATCATTTGGTATCAGATCAAGTTTTATATTGGTGGTGGGTGATTTTTGATAGGTGAAAAGAATATAGGACTTGACAAGGCAAAAAAAAGAGGTTGACATCATGTGTTTATAACTCAACTATAATACGGGAAACCAAGAACAGTGTTCCATGGAGTAAAGAGTGAACAGAGTTAGTAGAGATCAAGAAGATTTGGTCAAGAATGTGGTTTACCAGGTGACACAATTGATTGCACCATTTTTCATAAGGATGAAGGTTATTTAGGATGTTCTCAAAAAGAGAGAACAGAGAGCAGTGATAGAGAAAGAAGAAGGAAATGGCAGTCAACAAGGTCAAGAGGAAAATTTGCAACCAAGGTTAGTTGGAGAAGAGAATGGAGAAGCTATCCAAGAGGCCATAAGGCCACAAAATTATGTTTTATTAGTTTAAGAAGTCATAAGGCCTTAAAACTATCAACATGAGGGAAGTCCATTTGCATTTGATAGAATAAGAACTAATGATAGTTTCTTGAGAAATAGACAAAAACTAGGCTTTCAAGGACAGTGTTGACATTGCAATAGAGAAGGACATAGGGAAATGGAATGTCTCTCATAAATTTTTAGGGATGCTGAAAAAAATTTAAGAGGACTAAATGAAGAAATTAGACAAGAGATAAGAGAATATTTTCTCAGGAAAAGAGTTTTGTTGCAGTAGAAAGGACAAATACAAGAACTAGTTCAAAGGAGAAGTTTGTTTAGGAGCAAGTGTAAAAAAAAGAAAAATGTTGTAATGTAGTTATTGATAGAGGAAGTATAGATAATATTTTGTTTTAGGATATGATACCAAAGATAGGAATGAAGAGGATTCCACATCCACATACTTACAAGGTAGCATGGGTTCAAGAAGGACATCAAATCATGGTAAGTGAACAAAGTTTGATTGATTTTCATATAGGTAGATATAAAGATAGAATCTTATATGATATAATTTCTATGGACATTTACCATTTGTTTCTAGGAAGGCCATGACAATTTTATAGGAAGGTTGTTCATGATAGGTAAGAAAATATTTACATAGTAGAGAAAGATTTCTTTTACCTTTGAAAGGTGATGTAGGTAAAATGGAATAAAGAGTGATGTTGATGGAAACCAAACAGTAATTTGGTAAGGTATTTGAGAGTATGAGTTTGATCAAATTCCCTAAGAAAGAAGAGAATACAAGTTGTCTTGAGATGGTGAGTATGGAGAGGTATGAGTCCACAAAGTTGGATGTAGAAGATAACCAATAAGAGAGAAGGTTGTTGGACAAGGTCACTAAGCTGAATAGAAGAAGTGATCTTTGTGGGAAAGCATTTATATCAAGAGTGAAATGCAAGAGTGAGGGGATCAAAAAAAAAGAAGGTAGAGAGTATACTATAAGAAAAGGGAAAAAATTACAACTGAGATGGATAAGAAGTGTCTTGAGAATGACACCAAACAAGACAAGGAGTTGGACAATGAAGTGTCCAAGAAGGCAGCATAAGGCAAGCCATGAGGGATCCAATTTTTGATGCTAACAATGTGTTTTGTGATGTATATATACATGTTACACAAAGGCATCCACCAAGTAAGTCTTGAAGATAAGGAAACTATAGGTGTTTGAGGTTAAAGAAGATAGGGTTGATGTTATACATCCTAAAACTCATCAAGAAGTGTAGAATAAGGAGGGATAACCCTGCCTAAATATGTAAAACAATATAAAGGAACAAGGTGAGAGATAATAAGATGCAGTATGTACAAAGTTTGAAGACAAGATGGAGACAAGAATGCAAGATCAATAGTCATTATAATTCCATGTGAAGAGGGAAGAGAAAACTTGTGACAAGGAGAATATCAATGAATATGAAAGCAAAAATGATAGTTCAACTAAGCATGATATCCAAAAGGAAAATCTAGGAGCATATTAGGAAAATAAACTCCATGTAATATCAAGGATCAAGAAAACATTATGTGGGATAAGGTATGTAGAAGTCAAAGAAGTGTAAATATAATTGATGAATTTGTATTCTTATGTGTGAGTGAGAGTGATCTTGCAAATGATAAGTGTCAAGGGAGTAAGAGATCAAACCAATAATATGGGAAAAATTAAGAGGGTTCATACAACACTATAAAGATGAGAAGAGATCATGAAAATATTGTCCAAGGACAAAACATGAAAGAAGAAGATACTCAAGGTACATTCATGAAAGCTTTTAAAGTTTATACTTTTTATGTTGACTCTTGGCATAGTGGTAGATCTGCAGTATGCACAGGTGATATGTGGAGGAACCATAATGAAGCTCAGCATTCAAAAAAGTAAATAAATGGTAATGAATTTTAAATTGATCAATTTTTAGAGGGTGACAAGATAATCAAGTCCAAGGAAGACATATGGGAGATTGATGGATAAGAATCAAAAAGAGTGTTTCATGTTGACTTGCCAAGATAAGATACCAAAACAAGGGTATATAACAGTTTGGAGATTACCTTTATAAGACTAGCAAGTTTAGATGATGCATTGCATCATGATATGAGGTGTGCGAATGGTTACCAACAGTCCTTACATATTGATTTGCATGTAAAAGTACATTGTTTACTGTTTGAAGAAGCAATCTCTAGATGAGATGGCATGAGTCAAGCTAAATATGGTTTGAGAACACATTATATGATGGAAGAGATAATAAGGATAGTACACTTCAATAATTACAGAGCTCAAATGGTGGAATACTCAGCCATAATGGAGGCTAAACATGTGAAACAACTCAAAGAATAGAACATAGGTCTATATTCTTACTCAAAACATGATTATGATGTTGCAAGTGACTAGAATAAGTAGGTACAACAACTAAATGAAGGAAGGAGTGATCAAGTGGAAACACAAACTCAAGCATTGAAGGAGATATGCAAGATTATAGAAGTTGTACAAAGGAGAGGAGTGATTTGGATCTAATATGAAGAAGTAAGTCATTTTAAACAAGATAATGATTTTTTTGGTTCTTTCTTGCCTTCAAAAGGTTTGCATGAGGTTGGAAGAAGGAAAAAAATGATACATAAATAAATAAATAAGAAAAGTTGATAGAATGTAACATAAGAAGCATTTTTGGAATTGGAGAAAGAGGAAGACACAACAAATAGATCATATCAAGCTAGGAGTTTAATTCCTTAGTTCTAACCATGCATGTGAGCAAGAATTGCATAGTGGTGTAAGCATGTTAATCATTTTGAATGCTTTAGATGAAGAAATAAATGTGTAAGTAGCAAATAAATTGGCTAAAATAGATTCAGGTTGGGCAAATCAGTTTTCTCAAAACAATTTTACTAAGACAACATGCATCTTGGACACAAGACTTGGAACCAGCAGGATGACAAGTTTGGGAAGCCATAGTTCATTGAAGATATTACAAGGAAGGAAATAAATACATTAAAGACACAAAGAGAAAGATATAAAGGTTCATGGATAACAAACTCTCTTTGATTTTCATTTTATTTTTCCCCTTGGGTGTATGATCCAGGGGCATCCTTCATGGAACAAGATGATTGCAAGTTTTATCTAATTTAAGTGAATAGAGAGTAAAAATACATGTTTGGGGTGTGGGAGAAGTGTTAGGAGTATAAAAATGCATTTTTGAATGCTCTAAACATGATTAATATTTTCTAATAAGGTTTGCGAATCAAATTAGAGCTTCTTGCCAGTTTGATCAATTTGAAATTTTGATTATCATGGCTTAGAAAGGGTAGTGTAGAGAGGGGTTTAGAAGTCATAAAGTTTTCCAATGAATATAAAATTTTAACTAAATAAATTTTGGGCCTATAAACATAATCATGGTCACACTTGTATTAAACATCCACCTTGAAGTGTGTTCAAGGTGCAAACTTACTTGTGGTACACATTACAAGGTTGTTATGGTAGTTATCCTAGATATAAAGATTGTAGTATTTGGGTTTTTGGATTCAGTTTTTGAATGTTGTATTTGGATTTGAAAGGGATGTACCCCAAGAAATGAATAAATAAGTTTAAAAAATTAAAAGGAATGTATGCAGTTTTGTATGATCCCTGTATGTGTGAATGTGGTAAGATTGTGATCAAATACTCAATGAAAGGAGATGCAACAATGCAATGTTTTGATGCTTGATTTGAATTTGGTAAGTAAATGTATTATTTTTGAATGCATTTGAGGTAATTCAAATCTCAACTTGTATTTCATTTGGTTTATTATTCCAAACATCCTTGTTTTTGATATACTTGCATAAATAGACCAACACAACACTTTGGTAACAGTGCTACACATAGGTATTGGAGGTAAAATTTATCATTTGAGATAGGTGTGAAAGGTTGTATCAAATAATTATCAATAATGGAGTGTTTAATAAAAAACTTTTGATAACCTAACATCCTCAAGATAGCACTAATAGGCCCTACATCTTGTAATTGTGTGTTATGCAGGCAATGAGTCCTCATAGTGAGAAAATAGAGGACACAGAGTTTTGATATTGAGTGATTATTGGGGCCAAGATGTATTTGATGTTTTTATAAACCTTTCAATGTTGTGTAAATTTTTGGTATAACATTCATTTTAAAGTTAATCCTCAAATGAATGTTGCTTAACCTATGATATGTGACTATGTGCTATGTGTGAGCCAAGAAAGTCATAAAGAAGTTGAGTAGAGAAGGTATTGTGCATAAATGGTGATTGAAAAATATGTATTGAGTGATTTTGGAACCTTATAAATCATTCATTTGGTTTACAAACCCTTTGAGATCAAACTAACCCCAAAGGATTACTTACATACCTGTTTATTGTAATTATGCAGGCAAAATAGTCAAGAAAGTCATTAAAAAGTGGAACAATAATGTATATTTAAGATTCTAGTGGTTTGGGAAGGTGTATTAAGTTAGGACAAAGACTAAATAATAATTATAGTGTCTTGAAATTCTTTTTGGAATGAATAAGAGCAAACAATATGCTCTAAGGTTCAAACAAACGCTGTAAACCCTTGTCTAGGGTTTTAAACTAGAAGCTCAATTTCCTAGAGATTGAACTAGTGAAAATTTTCCAAATTTGTTCATTAGTGAGGTATAATTGAAGATAAAGAGATTTTGAGTTTTCAACTTGATTTCGTACAATTACGTACTGTACGAGAAGACTGAGATGAAACCAAAGAAAACCAAATGAAGACTAGAAACTTTCCTCATAGTTAGAGTTAGCCTATGAAATATTATACACAATTCAAGGAGGATAGAGGGTATTTGAAAACACCTAGGGTTTTTAGGAACTCAATAGTATGAAACGTACATATAGTTTTAGCCAAGAAAAAGGCTATAAGGAAATGATTGAGTGAGGGAGAAAATTGCTAAGGTGGAAAAACAAGTATAGAAGTGTGTTACCAATGATATAAGGGGTCTTGAAAGACCCTAAAGAGAATGTTCATGATGTTAATAACCTATAAATCATCTAAAGAATCCTAACACTAGAAATTACATAGTGAACTAGTTAAACTATCAAGAAGAGAGAGAACATTGGTAAAGAAGGAGTTTTGTGAGTTTGTTGATCATCTTCTGCATCAAAATTTATCTATGTCATCCTATCTAATGATTCCCCCCTCCATCACACTCTGAAAGATGATTTCTCTTGCATCAAACTCACAACAAATAGGAAGTTAGACCACAACAATATGATATATATGCATCATAAAATATAGATGAAATAACAAATCAACATGATCATAATGTAAACATATACACTACAACTAACACATAGCAATGTAATCATGTAATCCTAAGTAATATCCAACTATCTCATAACAACATATATATCAAATCTTAACAAAAAATAACCAAATCAAATTTGCCAACTATAAATATCCATAGATAATCAAGCTTAGCGAGGAATTGGGATGTAAAATTTACTTTAACCATCTTAGATGAAGTCAAATAAATGTTGTTATGTTTAATATTTTCACCACTTATCTAGAACTTTGCCTTAAAGGGACAAGGGAACTAGCATTCTTGGATGGCATAAGATGAAACCATGAAAGTATGTAGAAGGATAGGGCCAAAGGTGAAAAAATACTTTTTTATGGGGAAATAAAATCTCAAAACTCAAACCTTAAGATAAAAATGTGAAACCCTAGAAAGAATAAATAAACTATAAGGGAAACCTAGGGTTTGGTAGTGCTTAAGCAATACACAGATTCAACATAATGTTTTCTCGTATTTTAGATTAATGATAACACTTAATAAGATAGAAAAGTATATGGATAATTTAGATTATAACATATAACAATTAAACATGAATCTAAATGTAAAGGACTAAACAAGGGTTTAATAACTACACTTACTAAATATAGCAAGTATATTATAAGGATAATATACCAATTAATTGATCTGTGAATAAAAGAGACTATGCGTAGGTGGCAGGGTACATATAAAGCTAGACTATGAGTTGCTTAGATCAGGAGATGGAGTTCTAGCCTTTCTTAAATGTTATTATTAGTCTCGGTCACTATTGTCAGTCATTATATTCTGAGTTTGATAGTTATGTTTTTAAAATATTATATTTATGTTTTTGTATAAGCTATTGTGAGTGCTTTTGTTATGTCTATGTGTGTAATCTTGAAGTTTGTTTGTGTGCACAATAATTATAAAGTTATCTTCTTCACTTGAATCCCTATGTCCACTTGTAATGATAGATATAGGTCTACAAAAATGGAAGAATGGTGGATTGAGTTGACCCCAACCACTCCCCATCGAGTGATAGAGAGTACAGTTTGCATATCCAATACTCTAAAGAGGAAAGTCAAGCTACATGTAGTTCTCCCCATTAGGAAAATGTATGAAATATTACTCCTTAAATGTATGCAAATTTTAATCTAGCTATAGATACATAAAAATCAAAAACTTTTAATTTGGTTTAAGGTGTTTGAGACTTGGCTAAGACCTGTTCCTTATGACTGATTAGTAAATTGGGGAGAATATGGCAATGCCTTTGAATATAAAAGTGTTTGAATATGCTTTGATAGATTCTTAAAAATGGGTTACAGGCTTACATCTTTGTATTTATATGAGAATTTTTGGTTAATTTATTATTCCAATAACACACTAGATGGATGCACTGGCCCATAGGAATGATTTTTATTTGAAATCTGACCATTGCTTGGTTCAAGACTAAACCATCAGATTTAAAACACTACTGTCAAATGGTATGTTCTGAGTCTGACATTACTGTGTAGGAGATAAGAATGCTAATATGATGATCTAAAGCTATCCAAATAAGATAAACAACTGATTTGACATAGATTGTGGGATTCCTTGAAAGTGATTGATAGTAAGTGGAGATAATTAGACCTTTAAAAGGAATGTGGATTTGAGATATTGACAACTGAGAGTCATGTAGGTACACATAAGTCATGTAGACTGAAGGCAAGCCAAAACTAATAGTGTCAAGTATCAATTAGAATATTTTAATTTCTACAAAGTTAAATTTACATTTCACAGACATTTTGAAAAAAATATTATCAACTTTGTAAGACCTTGGTGGAAAGTGGTATACTAAAACTTCCTTCCTTAACTATACTCATAGAAAAGGATATGACTAACTTTTTTTTAATTTTCCAATGATTAAAAAAACTCAAAAATTGATGGTCACTATACTTGTTGCTCATACTTGGACCAAAAACATCAAAAAATTTTGAACTCCATTCTCGAGCCCAAGCTTTTGCATTTTTCCAATGTTTACTTTAACAAGGATTACCTTTTGGGCATCATCTTATGAATTTAGGCATTTTGTAGCCTAAGTGTCAGTTTTGTGGCCATACTAAGACTATCAAGTATTTATTTTGGTTTTGTAACAAAGCTCTATTAACTTAGACACAAATCCATGATTTTTCCAGGCCTTTGATTGGCCAAAGCCTTTCATATCCCTAAATATTCTCCTTGAATACTAGCCTATGAGGTACTATCTTTAAAACTCACATAGATTTGGTATACTTTCTAAAAGGAAATTATTATTTTTATTTAGAAAGAAACATATACAATTGTTTTTGCTAATTATATAGTTGACACTAAGTTTTCTCCATATAACAAGGCTACATGGTGATTTCAAATTTGTTTATGCATATTCAAGTGTAGGTTAACAATGTAATTTTAGAGGTGGGCTATCTCAGACCTTGTTGGATAATTGGGACAACATGAATTGTATTTTTGTTTTAAGTGCTTGCCTCTTAATGTCGTTGGTATTCACCTCAAAAGAACTTGCCACCTTCAGTGCAGCGTGGCATTTGGGGTCCTCCTTATCATTCTGAAAAGTTCTCATGTTTAGCTTTGGCATTTCACTACTAAAAGCCACTAACCATATGACACTCAAATAACTAATTAATGAAATATGAAAACAATAAATAATACAAACATCAATTAAGATTACATATTGGAGAGTGATAATCTCTAATATGTTGGTTACATCATTTGAATGGCCACAATCCTCTCCCTATCATTAGACTCTTTATTATAGTGACTTAAATTTTTGTTTTCATACTAATATGTTAAACTAGCAAAAAATATTGTGAACATTTTTTTTTTAATTATTTCTACCATCTTAAACATTTTATTTTTGGCATAGCATGAGAGACTTTAAAATGTATTTTTATACTACCTATTTTTTATTTTTTCAATAAATATTATGTAATATTTAATATAAAATAATATAACTATATTTAATATTTAATATAAAATAATATAACTATATTTCATAAAATAAAAATAAAAAAATATATCCAAATAAAAACATCTTTTGCCCTCTCTAACTCTATTTCATAATGGAAATAAATTTAAAAAAAAAAAAAAAAAATCAAAATAGAAAAATCTTTTGCCCTGTTTAACCATTTATATATGTGTGGAAATTTGGAAAAACCCACGAAAAATATTATTTCCACGCACCCAGGTGACACGTATCAGTTATATATTCACATACTAATCCAGGAAAAATCTTAAATCCATGCAAATCCATAATTCATTTTATGGAAACATATGATGTTTGAGTTGTAAACTAAGACTTTTTAAATTAATTAACTCCCGTTAAATTATACAAAATAAAGCCTATAAATTGTGCATGCTACCCCTGCTTAACTTCATTCACAAAGACAGAAACTGGTCACGCTATGGATTGTTATACCATCTTAGAGAGTGTGAAAATATGCTTAGTAATAATCTTCTTTCAATCAGCTTTTAAAGGTGATAATTATAATTATAATTACTTAGCCATTTTTTTGTTTGTTGTTTTTTGAAGCGATACAAACATGCTTTTTAATTAAAATGCTGTCCATTACATTTGTTTGCAGATGTGAATTCCATTGGAGTAAACTATGGAAGAGTAGCAGATAATCTGCCTCCTCCAACCGAAGTGGCAGCCTTGTATAAAGCCAAAGGCATTACCCACATGAGGATGTTTGATGCAGAGCCCACTGTAATCCAGGCCTTTGCAAATACTGGTATAGAAATCATTGTGGGTGTTCCCAACGACCAACTGCCAGCATTTGCAGGGAGTGTAGATGCTGCTGCCAATTGGTTCGCTACCTCCATCAAGCCCTTTTATCCTGCCTCAAATATCATGTACATTTCAGTAGGGAATGAGATCTTGTCCTCTACACCTTTTGCTAACAATGTCGTTCCTGCCTTACATAATCTTTACGTTGCAATTCAGTCAGAAAATCTATCAGACAAAATTAAGGTGTCTACCACAATACCCATGTCTGTACTCAGCAATTCATATCCTCCCTCTGCAGGAACTTTCAGCCCTGAAGTCATACCAATCATGGAGCCTCTGTTGACCTTCCTTTCACAAACAAAGGCTCCTTATATGGCCAATGTGTACCCCTATTTTCCTTACATTGGAAACACTAAAGATATTTCTCTGGACTATGCTTTGTTCGGGCCCAATGCGACACCTGTTGTAGATGGGAGCCTCATCTATCACAGTCTTTTTGATGCAATGGTGGATTCCATTATTTCGGCCATGGAAGCCTTGGGCCATAGCGATATTCCAGTCATTGTCACTGAGACTGGTTGGCCTTCTGCTGGTAATGATTTTGCCACCATAGAAAATGCTCAGACTTACAACACAAACTTTGTTAAACAAATTTTGTGTAATGTAGGAACACCCAAAAGGCCTAATCAGGCGATGGAAGGTTATGTGTTTGCCATGTTTAACGAAGATCTAAAACCTGGAGACATTACTGAGCAACATTTTGGGTTATTTTACCCAAATGAAACTCAAGTCTATACAGTTCCACTTACTTTAAACTGAGTAACATAGGAATATATTGGATTTATAATATTGCATAAAGGGCACATAACTTCATCCGTATGTAATAATATATATTGAAGCCCTCAATATTGTATTCATATTCTTGAATATAAATGAATATTTTCCTGCATATTTCCATCTAGCATAGTGTATGTTTATTCTGTGACTGGTTAACAGTGCATCGTGCATTGTTTTAATCAATAATTTACAAATTCATTGTCATTTTTATGCAGTGAGTATCTATATTTATGTAGAATAGAACACCGATTTAGTGGTTTTTCTTTGAATAGAGTCGGCGTGGGAATTTAACAGGTTTTATGTTTTGCCATGGGGCAATTTTAATATACAGGTTGTGTATAATAGTTCTCGAATATGATGGTATGTTTGAATTACATAAATTACACCAGGTTATAAATTATACTCAGATTTACAAATGTCTGAATTTTAAATTATAGTTAGAAAGTTACAAATTACACTCAGATTTACAAATTGCGCTCAGATTTTCAATTGAATTTTAAATTTATTTTATATCTGTGTAGTCATGCAATTATCCCATCCGCGGCAAAGAGGAATTATTTGCTCCTGAACATTTATGTGAATTGGGTCTAAAACAGTTTGCAAAGAAAATGGTGGAACATTAGCTTGGTGGTTGAATTGTAGCGTGTTGCATTTAAAATGGAATTGAATTTAATTTAAGAATATTCAGACCTACACTGAGAATACCTGAGGATATAATTTATTCCGTAGAAGTTAAAACACAGAAAAAAAAATTAATATACTGAAGTATTTAAAATTGATTTCTAAAATAACATAAAGTATAAGAATAAAATATTAAAAAAAGAGAAGATGTGTGTTTCAGATGGGAAGTAATGAATTAGTGTACTTTGATTTTAGTTTATTATTTTAGAATTTGTTTGTAGAGAGTAATGTTTTCAAGAGTGGGCCTTGAAAGTAATGTTGGTATTTTTTTAATAGTTTTTAGATTGAAAATGAGGTAATAGATATGGGCATAGTTTCTTAGAGATTAGTTTTGCAACATCAAATATTTTAGATTATGAAGGTTGTAAGTGCCCTCCATCTCCAAATTGACGTGTGCACTCTATTCTAGTGAGCAACAACACAATTATGAAAGATATTCAAGAACCATTAAAATGTCATTTTGTAATCATTGAAAGACTCAAGTTCCTCTCATTAAATAAGTTTTAACTATTAATCATTTTTAAAAAGTCCATGCAGGGGAAAATATTTGGTTAAAACCTTAAAAAAAATTGACACTCTAAAATATGACTATTCTTGAATTGTCTTACCTTGTCTCTAAGATTAATTATCAGTGCACTATTGGTTTCCCTTGTATAATATTTGGATTTTACACATACTATAATATACTTCCATTGAAAAATAAAAATGCATGGATTTTTTAACAATAGACAAAATGAGAAAAATATGGCCCCATTGGTAAGAAAGGCAAATTATAGTTGATTATGGCATGTGATTATTTGAAGTGGAGTCTAATAAAATAAAATTTTAAACAATATTGATTACCTATAGATGATTTGTTTGAAACCAAATTCAGTGAGTGCTTGGTGATTGATTCTCAATTGTAACATTCTCATTAGGATGGAATGGTGGATGAATGTGGTAAAAAAAATCTTAATAGTTATTTTCTTTGGGTCCATCTTATGGACTATAAATGATGGTATAGAAGTTTTTACACATGGTGATGAAGCCCTGGAAGATGGAGCATGGGATTAGAAAAAATGTTGGAGCTATGTATATATGGATCTAATAGAATGACGGCAATTCATAGAGAGAATCATTCTAGAGATGCCACATGAAGGAGACATTTTCTTGGAGGGCATAGTTATATATGTTTCTATATAAAAGGAGAGAACAACTATGCACAGGTTGCTTCGTTGGTGACAACATTTTAAGTCCTATGATTGTATCTTGTGCATTCATGGATTGAAGCTTGTGAAAACATGATGAAAAATTAGCTCGATAACTTAGATGCTTACAAATGTGTCTCTGCTCAAATGCAAATGAACAATGATGTTAGTCCATTTGATCCACTATAAAATGTGGATCTATTAGCATATTTATTAAAAGATCTTTGTGTATGGTCATAATATTCATTAGAAGGAGATGGAATTGATTAAATTTCTCCATGGATTTATGGAGACAATTGTTGCTAAATAGTGAACATGATCAAATTAAATTTTTCTGAGTTGTGTGTTGGATATGAAAAGACCAATGTTAATACATGTGTAAATGAATATGCCATTTTTGTGAGAAAATTTTGTTATGTTTCTTGTGTGATAGAAAAAAAATTAATGGCATCTTGTGATGACCAAGTTTGGTCCATTATTTTTGCCATGATGTATTCGTAGGTAAAGAAGTTTGTTCAAAACCCTTATCAAGAATTAGCACTGGCACTAGTTGTAAATGCTATCGAACTAGGAATTAGTGGCAAAGCAACATAGCCACTCTTGATAACATACAATATTTTTTATATGATAAATATTTAAGGAATTTTTTATTGTACTAGAAAGTGAGATGCATCATGCCTTTTAATCTTTCATTCTATCAATAATTTTTTTAATATAATTAATGAATTGTAAAACACCTCTTATTAACAATTATATATGTAAAATTATTAACACAAAAATTTACTATTGGAATGCTTTAGGATATCATATAATACAAAAAATAATAATACATGAAGGCTACATAGTAAGGTGGTTGGTTGGTCTTCACGACTAAAAATCCATGCAGGAGTAAAAGACCTAAGTCAAAACAAAAGTGAGAACAAAAGATAAAGTCAAAATAAATACAAAACTAAAAAATAAACCACCAATATTAAGTATAACTAATGGCACCCTAGGTAGGGGTAGAGGATCATCTTTGGGAGGCATAGTTGCCCAAGTAGAAGGCTATGCAAAAGGAGGATTTAGGGCACCCAACTATCTAGGGGATCCATAGTCATATCAATAGCCCATCTTTTAGCAGGTTGCATCTAAGTACGAGTACTTGAAGGAGAGACTCTACAAGAGGGAGTTGTGTCATATTTTCCACATGGCAATGGGGAGTCCCACCTTCCTAGATGAAAGCGAGGGGAGAAGTGGCTAAAAATTCATGAATGGATTATGTGCCTTTTAGGATGCATTGGTGGTGGTCCCTAAAGTGACCCATCTAGTGCCACATAGCTTATAGTGCAAGGGGAACTCATCGATTGGTCCAACAGCTCTTGAAGGTGGTAGACTTCCATTGAAACCTTATTTATTTTGGATTAAACTTGCATATAGGTTGAAGATATAATGGAGACATTATCATTAAGTGTGAAATCACAAGAGCAAGCATCATTGTTGAAAATAGAATTATTGATGTCCTTTTATAATTGGAGAAGAATGATAGCTCTAAAAAATTTAACAGAAAAGTAATAGAAGTGGGTTAGTTGGCTAAGTCCTCTAGAAGAGCAAGCTTCCAAGAAAAGGGCTCAGGGTGATAAAGTTGGAATAGGCTATGGATCATTTCAAAGTAAACACAACATGTAGAAAAAACTAGAATCAGCATTTGAAAGAATCCTGTTGGTGGCATGCAAGACACTTGGGTGGAACAATGCTCATATGAGAGAGACATTCCTTGAGTGAGAGGCCTTTGGTAGACAAGTCACCATATAAAGTGGGTGAGCTTAGGTTCAATCTCAGCATGACAAATTATATCAAGTTTATAATTTCAAGTTTTGGGAGAGTATTTAAGTCCCCAAAGCCTATTGAGATTACAAAGATTAGGAGAGAAGGGATCATTACTTGATACAAAAGGTTTGTAGAGTAATTCTTAAAATGGGTGTCACAATTCAAACTACAGACTTTCCACCAAGATTGGGGATGTTGTAATCCAATATTATGAAGCATAACATTAGGAAGTATCTCTTGAATATGAAGCACAGAAGGTAAGTCCACATTATTTAATTAAAATTTAATTTTTAAGTCAATCCAAGGAATCTAGTCCTTAGCAGAAAACATTTAACAAATGGTAAGGATACCTTTTTAAAAATGCCTAAGGGATTTGATTCTTGGTAATTTAGTCAGCAAAACACTAGTGCTTATCATAATAGGAGACCAAAAAACTATATGATAATTAAAATATAATCTATACAAAACCATCCCCAATCCACTTCATGTGAGGCTTGACAACTTCAAACGCTTTTCTATATGAGTTTGGAAACAAAGGAGCCTTCAATTTTGATAGGAAATATAGTGATGAGAAAAGAGTGGAAACCTATATTCTTCTAACTTGGATTACCATAGAGGACCCTACAATATATACATTACCTTAGTAGGATTTTCTAGGCCTCATTACCTTCATTGGCATGAACCACCCATTTAACACATAAAGTTGCACTCATCCTATAAAGGTCAACAATTTCCATGCCTCCTTTGTCTCAAGGGAGACAACAGATCTCCTAGGTGACATGATGGAATCCCTTAGCATGTTTTTAATTATACCAAATAAAATCCCAGAGTATTTTGGCCAAACTATCATATGCCACTTTAAAGGGAGCCAAACAAGAGGAATAATAAACATGGGTGGTCATCAGAATCTTGGTACAAATGTGGAAATTCCCTACTAAGGATAATGGTTTGGTAATCCATCACTCAACCTTATTCTCCACTCTTTTGATTACATATTATCCACTTCATCCAAAGAACTATCAAAGACAAAAGGGATGCCAATAAATTTGAATTATTCTCTGTGTGCAATCCATTTCCTATTATAATGGAGAATTCATTTTGGCATAGGCATCATACTTTGTCTGAAGCATTGTATCTTACTCCACTACAAACTAGACTTCAAGGCCAAGCAAAACATATCAAGGCATTTCATAGCTTCCCTAAAGGTTTGATCTTATTCTCTAAGTGTGAGGAAAGTATCATCTACAAAGTGGCCATTAATGAGTTGGAAGGAGTGATTAGGCAAAGAGATACCACAAACCAAACCTTGCTCACCTCTAAAGGGAATGAAATATCCTAAAACTTTCATATAAATGACATAGAACACCATATCTAGAGGACATCTCTATCAAATGGAGATTTATAGGTCAATGCTATCAGAATTTAATCCATTAATGGTGAGCTAGGCTAAGGCATATGATATCAGAGTTCACACTACCTAAATGAAGAACTAGCCAAAACCTAGAGCCTTTAACATGGCCATAATAAAAGGTCATTCAATATTATCATAGGATTTTTCAAATTTGAGCTTGATAAAAATGGTTCTTTGACAAGAAACTCTGGCCCATTCCATGCCTTCCCAAATAGTAATAAAGTTGTCTAAAACATGTCTCCATATAATGAAATTGGTTTGCTAAGGTCAGATAATGGTAGGAAGAATAAGATAGAGATGATTTACCAGAGCTTTGGTGAGGATTTTGTATAAGACATTTTTTGGACCCTAAATTTTGTTTTACTTTATTCTAAGTGATTTTTGATGAGATGGGAATGATAGTAAACCTAGGCACAAAAGTAGACCAAGGCACATAATACCTTAGCATGGAAGAAGCAAGTCGTGAATAATAAGGATGCAATAAACATGAAGGAATTAAGGGCACAATACTTGGGAAATTGTCATATGACTTGGAAAAAGGTGCATAAGGTAGAATTAGTTAAGGAAATGATTTGCACAAACATCTGAGAATAAGTCAAGCATAGATCTAGTATCGGCCCATGAGAAGATAAACACATCACATCATATATCTATCATAAAGTGTGTATTTAGGGTTAGTTAGGCCCATATCTAAAAGAATTCAATGTAATTATTCACCATGAATAATTATTGATTAAAGGTCTTTGGCAAGTCATCATTCTTATATTAATGTTATAACTGAATGATTGAGGTAGAATCATGTATAAATACCCCTAGTTTTACTTTAGAAGGTTGTTTTTGATGTTGTAGGTTATTGTTATATAGTGGTACATTTAATTGTGAGCTTATGTACCTGATATGTAGAAAGACTTGTATATGGAAATTAGTGACATAATAAAATGGAATACTTGTGTTGATTAAAACACATGTAAACTTGTTATGGAACTAATGGTACTAATATCATTTTTCTTGATTACACCCCTCTTTAATTGTGATAAATAGTTAAGTATGGTATGATTGCATGGTATGAATTAGTTTAACTATGATATATTTAATTACAACTAAGTTCATGTTCAATAAACTTAGTATAGAAAGACCAATGTGTACACCATCATGCAACATAACTGACGGTAACTAGTCTTAAGTCGCATGCTTCGTGTGAGCATGAAAGACTAATTCTCACATGATAAGCCAATGCACTAACTAATTGGGTCACTTATTGTATTTACACACGTGACCATGAGAAGTAATGTTAAACTAAATTAAAATAACCCAACATTTTGGTTCTATTACCAAGGCTCATTGTACTTGTTAGCATGATTGTAGGAAAATGGTTGAGCAACTTTCTTTGGAAAATATTGAGCATTGGATTGGTATAGTAGAAGAGATTTTATGCTTAAATACCTTGAACTAGGAATTTATGCATGAAAATGAGTAGAGAAAAACCTATATGATTCTTTGTATGAAACATTCAGAATTACCCATGCACTTACCTACTTGGATTTTGGCATATGTGCAAAACCATTCAAGAAATTACAGGTGGAAGGCTTCCTAGTCGGTAGAGTGTCAAATGGGCCTAGCTATTTTATAATTTATTTAGACATGTATAGTATATATCTGGTGGAAAGAAACACTTCAAATTTATATTTGAGAATATGTGGTTTCTTCATATTCTTCCCTAGAAGAAGCGTAACTCAACTTCTTAAAAGATCCATGAGAAAGTTATATCAAAAAGTTTATTTTTAGATATTAAAAATCTTATGCTTGATTTTAAATTTGAGAATTTTTCCAAGGATGGATAAAATCTCTCATGCATGAGTAGTACGAGTGGTGGGGTATGCATTAGTATGAGATTGGGAGTTTAGCATGGAAGTTGGGCTACGTGAATAGTGCAAGTGAAAATATGATGAGGCCAAGCACAGGGTTATGAGAGGTGGTGAACTAGAGGGTCAATAGAAAGATACTAGAAGTGTCATAAGAATTCATATGAGAATGGAGAGGTATAATGAGTACCCCCTACCCATAGGTTCACACCCTCTAATAACATAGGTACATTTAGAAGAATAAAGATAGGTACTAATAACAACATCCAATCTAGATAGACCTAGTTACCCTACCACAATGCATGCTTATGCATTTGAGTTTGATAGAATTTTTGTAAGAAATTAGGCTAGTGATAGTGCATAATCTAAAGAGTCTGAAGCCGAGCCAATAAAGGAATATTTGGGAGTACAATTTCACCATAACAAAGAGGTGGTTTTTTTGGAGGAGGATTAGGAGGTGGTGATGGAGGTGGTATCTAACCTCCACCACAAATTTCAATAGGAACTAGAGGAACTCCATAATAGTGTCTACTACAACCACCAAGTACATTGACAGTGTACTATGAGATGATGCTTCATCTCCTTGTATAACAAGGTGTAAAAAATGTGGTGGAACACATTCACAAGTGTGAACTAATTAGGTGAGTTAGGGGGATCACTTATTTAGATCAAAAGGCTAGTCATATTTCCACTACTTTGTTTGATCACACACACAAATAGTACCTTAAATTTGACCCTTAGTAAGCAGTTGTGATCTATAGAATTATTTACCAATTTTGACCCCTAAGTCAAAAGGGGTCAACCCCTATTGTTTGAAACTTTTCATAGGTATCTCTAAGATTATAGATCATCTTGTAATTGTCTTGTAATGTCTTATAAGTGGTCAATTAATCCTTGTTTAGTGGCATATTTAAGATTATTCAAACCTACACCTAAGAATATTGGATTGAATTTATTTCATAGAAATTATAGTAGTTGGTCCCTATTAATTGTATTAAAAAATAGGGATTTCTAATTCGCTGAATTAGCAATATTACTAAACAAAATCATATATTAATATGTCTTGCATTCCATTAGCTATTACTTATTAATATATCTTGCATCCCATTACCAGTTACTTATAACTCTTATCATGAGATTGGTTAATTGTTTTTTTTTTCAATCATAAGATAAAAGTATAAGAGATAAAAACATTAATTGAATTGATATTGTTACTTATTAATATATCTTGCATCCCATTAGCAATTACTTATAACTCTTATCATGAGATTGGTTAATTATTTTTTCTTCAATCATAAGATTGAAGTATAAGAGATAAAAACATTAATTGAATTGATATGATAGTTAAAACATAGAGAGAAAAAATTAATATGCTGCTTAAATTTTAAAAAAATTGATGTATCATATACATTATATAAATTCAGGTATATAGATAGTTGACATTATCTTAGAATACTTTTACTGATATATAACTTCTTTTCAATGGAGTGTTATATTGGATGATATGGTATTTCACTTAAAATTAAGTCTAAAAATTGTTGTGGGTTGTTAAGGTAT
Source organism: Torreya grandis (assembly GCA_037957365.1). Taxonomy (NCBI): domain Eukaryota; kingdom Viridiplantae; phylum Streptophyta; class Pinopsida; order Cupressales; family Taxaceae; genus Torreya; species Torreya grandis. The sequence continues at coordinate 4,382,921 of JARHVA010000674.1, read as the reverse complement.
TTAAAATTGACTTTTAAGATAACAAAAAGTATAGGAATTCGCTTGGTGTCTGTATATATATTTTTTAAAATATTAAAAAAGAAAAGATGTGTTTGAGGTGAGAAGTAATGAATTGGTGTACCTTGATTTTATTTTATTATTTGTTTTTAGGTAATAATGTTTTCAAGAGTGGGCCTTGAAGAAAGTATTGTTGGTATTTTTTTAGTAGTTTTTAGATTGAAAATAAGGTAATAGATAGAGGCATAGTTTCCTAGAGTGATTGGTTTTTCAACATCAAATATTGAAGATTATGAAGGTTATAAGTGCCCTCCATCTCCAAATCGACATGTGTACTCTATTCTAGTGAGCAACAACACAATTATGAAAGATAATCAAGAACCACTAAAATGTCATTTTGTAATCATTGAAAAACTCAAGTTCCTCTCATTAAAAAAGTTTCAACTATTAATCATTTTTAGAAAGTCCCTCATGTAGGAGAAAATATTTGGCTAAAACCTTAAAAAAATTGATACTTTAAAATTTGACTTTTCTCAAATTGTCTTACCCTGTGTCTAAGATTAATTATTAGTGCATTATTGGTTTCCCTTGTATAATATTTGGATTTTACACATACTATAATATACTTCCATTGAAAAATAAAAATGCATGGATTTTTTAACAATAGACAAAATGAGAAAAATATGGCCCCATTGGTAAGAAAGGCAAATTATAGTTGATTATGGCATGTGATTATTTGAAGTGGAGTCTAATAAAATAAAATTTTAAACAATATTGATTACCTATAGATGATTTGTTTGAAACCAAATTCAGTGAGTGCTTGGTGATTGATTCTTAATTGTAACATTCTCATTGGGATGGAATGGTGGATGAATGTGGTAAAAAAAATCTTAATAGTTATTTTCTTTAGGTCCATCTTATGAACTATAAATGATTGTATAGAAGTTTTTACACATGGTGATGAAGCCTTGGAAGATAGAGCATGGGATTAGAATTTTTTTTGGATCTATGTATATATGGATCTAATAGAATGATGGTAATTCATAGAGAGAATCATTCCAAAGATGCCACATGAAGGAGACATTTTCTGAGACTTGGCATAGTTATATTTGTTAATATATAAAAGGAGAGCAAAAATATGCACAAATTGCTTGGTTGGTGACAAAATTGTAAGTCCTATGATTGTATCTTGTGCATTTATGGATTGAAGCTTGTGAAGACATGATGCAAAATTAGTTTGATAACTTAGATGCTTACAAATGTGTGTCTACTCCAATGCGGATGAACAATGATGTTAGTCCATTTGATCCACTATAAATTGTGGATATATTAGCATATTTATTAATAGAGCTTTGTGTATGGTCATAATATTCATTAGAAGGAGATGGAATTGATTAAATTTCCCAATGGATTTATGGAGACAATTATTGTTAAATAGTGAACATGATCAAATTAAATTTTATTGAGTTGTGTGTTGGATATGAAAAGACCAATGTTAATACATGTGTAAATGAATATGCCATTTTTGTGAGAAAATTTTGTTATGCTTCTTGTATAATAGGGAGAAAATTATTGGCATCTTGTGATGACCTAGTTTGGTTCATTGTTTATCTATGATGTATTCATAGGTAAATAAGGTTGTTCAAAACCCTCATCAGGGATTAGCACTGACACTAGTTATGAACTCTATCGAACTAAGAATTAGTGGCAAAGCAACATAGCCACTCTTGCTAATATGCAATATTTTTTCTATGATAAATATTTAAGGAAGTTTTTATTGTACTGGAAAGTGAGATGCATCATGCCTTCTAATATTTCATTCTATCAATAATTTTATTTTAATATAATTAATGAATTTTAAAACACCTCTTCTTAACAATTATATATGTAAAATTATTAACAAACAAATTTACTACTATTGGAATGCTTTAAAATATCATATAATACAAAAAATAATAATACATGAAGGCTACATAATAAGGTGGTTGGTTCATCTTTATGGATAAAAATCCATGTAGGAGTAAAACAAAAGTAAAAAATAAATTTGGACTAAATATGACACTAAAAAACAAATACCAATATTAAGCACAATTAGCAGTACCCCACGGAGGGGCAGAGGCTCATCCTTGGAAGGAAGAATTGCCCAAGTAAAAGGCTATACAAAAGGAATATTTATGGCCATGAAACTATCCAGGGGATCCATAGTCATATCAATAGCCCATATATCAGCATGTTACATCTAAGTACATTTGCTCGTAGGAGAGACTCTATAAGAGGGAGATGTGTCATATTTTCCACATCGTGATGGTGAGTCCCACATTCTTAGATGAAAGTGAGGGGAGAAGTGGCTAAAACCTCATGAATGGATTATTCACCTTCTAGGATGCATCATTGGTGGTCCCTAAAGCAACCCATCTAGTGCCACATAACTTATAGTGAAAGGGGAACTCACCCGCTACTCCAACAGCTTCTGAAGGTGGTAGACTTCCATTGAAACCTTGTTTATTTTGGATTGAACTTGCATATAGGATAAATGTATAATGGATACCCTATCATTAAGTTTGAAATCATAAGATCAAGCATCATTGTTGAAAATAACATTATTTATGTCCTTTCGTAATTGGAAAAGAATGGTAGCTCTAAAAAAATTCCACAAAAAATTAATAGAAGTGGGATAGTTGGCTAAGACCTCTAGAAGAAAAAGCTTCCAAGAAAAGTGCTCAGGGTGATAAAGTTATAATAGGCTATGGATCCATTTCAAAGTAGACAAGGCATGTGGATAAAACTAGAATAAGATTTTGAAAGACTCAGGTTGGTGGCATGCAAGACACTTGGGTGGAACAATGCTCGTGTGAGAGAGACATTCCCTGAGTGAGAGGCATTGGTAGACAAGTCACCATTGAAAGTGAGTGATCTTAGGTTCAATCTCGGCATGCCAAATTCTATCAAGTTTGTAAATCCAATTTCTACGTGAGTATTTAAGTCCCCAGAGCCTATTGAGTTTGTAGAGATCATGAGATAGGGGCTCATTACTTGATACAAAAGGCATGTAGAGTAATTCTTAAAATGGGTGTCACAATTCAAACTACAAACCTTCCACCAAGATTAGGGATGTTGAAATCCAATATTATGAAGCATAACATTAAGAAACATCTCCTGAATATGAAGCATAGAAGGTAAGTCCATATTATTTAATTGAAATTTAATTTTTAAGTCAATCCAAGGAATCTAGTCCTTAGCAAAAAACATTTCACAAATGGTAAGGATACCTTTATAAAAAGGCCTAAGGGCTTTGATTCTTGGCAATTCAGCTAGCAAAAAACTAGTGCTTATCATTATAAGAGACCAACATATGATATGATAATATAAAGATAAACTATACAAAAGCCATCCCCAATCCACTTCATGTGAGGCTTGATAGCTTTAAAGGCTTTCCATATGAGTTTGGTAACAAAGGAGCCTTCAATATTGATAGGAACTATAGTGATGATAAAGGAGTGGAAACCTATATTATTATAACTTGGATTACCATAGGGGACCCCATAATATATACATTACCTTAGTAGGAATTTCTAGGCCTCATTACCTTCAATGGCATGAACCACTCATTTAACACATAAAGTTGCACTCTACCTATAAAGGTCAATAATTTCCATGCCTCCTTTATCTTGAGGGAGACAAAAAATCTCTTAGGTGACATGATGGAATCCCTTGGCATGTTTTCAATTAGACCAAAGAAAATCCTAGAGGATTTTGGCCAAATTATCATATGTCACTTTAAAGGAAGACAAACAAGAGGAATAATAAACATGGGTGGTCATCAGAATCTTGATACAAATTTAGAACTTCCCTACTAAGGATAATGGTTTGGTATTCTATTATTCAACCTTCTTCTCCACTTTTTTTATTACATATTATCATAGTTCATCTGAATAACTATCAAAGGCAAAAGGGATGCCAATAAATTTGAACTATTCTCTGTGTGCAATCCATTTCAAATTATAATAGAGAATCCATTTGGGCATATGCATCATACTTTGTCTGAAGCATTGTGTCTTACTCCACTGCAAACTATACCTTGAGGACAATCAAAATATATCAAGGCATTTCATAGCTTCCCTAAATGTTTGATCTTATTCTCTAAGTGTGAGGAAAGTATCATCTACAAAGTGCCCATTAATGAGCTGGGAGGAGTGATTAGGCAAAGAGATACCATGAACCAAACCTTTCTCACCTCTAGAGATAAGGAAATATCCTGAAGATTTATTAGAAATAACATATAACACTGAAGCTAGAGGACATCCCTACCAAATGGAGCATTATAGGTCAATGCTATCAGACTTTAATCCATTAATGGTGAGGTAGGCTAAGGCATATGATATCAGAGTTCAAAATACCTAAATGAAGAACTAGCCAAAACATAAAGCCTTTAACATGGCCATAATAAAAGGCCACTCAATCTTATCATAGGATTTTTCAAATTTGAGCTTGAGAAAAATGGTTCTTTAACAAGAAACTCTAGCCCATTCCATGCCTTCCCAGATACTAATAATGTTGTCTAAAATATGTTTCCATATAATGAAATTGGTTTGCTAAGGTCAGACAATGGCAGGAATAATAAGATAGAGATGATTTGCTAGAGCTTTGGTGAGGATTTTGTATAAGACATTTTGGACCCTAAATTTTGTATTAATTTATTCTAAGTGATTTTTGATGAGATGAGCATGATAGTAAACCTAGGTATGAAAGCAGGATAAGGCATAGAATACCTTGGCATGGAAGAAGCAAGTCGTGAAGAATAAAAATGCAATAAACATGAAGGAATCAAGGGCACAAGACTCAGGAAATTGGCATATGACTTGGAAAAGGTGCATAAGGTAGATGATGTTAAGTAAATGATTCACATGAGCATCAGATGAGAATAAGTCAAGCATAGATCTAGCACTGGCCCATGAGAAGATAAGCACATCAAATCATGTGTGTGTGTGTGTGTGTGTGTGTGTGTGTGTGTGTGTGTGTGTGTGTGTGTGTGTGTGTGTGTGTGTGTGTGTGTGTGTGTGTGTGTGTGTGTGTGTGTGTGTGTGTGTGTGTGTGTATTTAGGGATAGTTAGGCTCGTATCTAAAAGAATTCAGTGTAATGATGCACCATGACTCATTATTGATTAATGGTCATTGGTAAGTCATCATTCTTATATTAATGTTGTAACTGAATGATTGAGGTAGAATCATTTATAAATACCCCTAGTTTTACTTTAGAAGGTTGTTGTTATATAATGGTAAATTTAATTGTGAGCTTATGTTCCTAAAATGTAACAAGACTTGTATATGGAAATTAGTGACATAATAAAATGGAATACTTGCGTTGATTGAAATACATCTAAACTTTTTATGGAACTAATGGTACTAATATTATTTTTCTTGATTATGCCCCTCTTAACTTATGATAAATATTTTAAGTATGGTATGATTGCATGGTATGAATTAGTTTAACTATGATATCTTTAATTATAAATAAGTTCATGTTCAATCAAATTAGTATAGAAAGACCAATGTGTAGACCATCATGCAACATAACCGATGGTAACTAGTCTTAAGTCGCATGCTTTATGTGAGCATGCAAGACTAATTATCATGTGATAAGCCAATGCATTAACTAATTGGGTCTCTTATTCTATTTACATATGTGAACATGAGAATTAATGTTAAGCTAAAGGAAAATAACCCAAAATTTTGGTTCTATTGCTAGGACTCATTGTACTTGTTAGCATGATTGTAGGAAAATGGTTGAGTGACTTTGTTTGGAGAATATTGAGCATTGGATTTGTATAGTGAAGATATTTTATGCCTCAATACCTTGAACCAAGAATTTATGCATAAAAATGGGTAGAGTAGAACCTATATGATTCTTTATATGAAACATTCTTTGTATAATTACACATGCACTTACATGCTTCGATTTTTGTGTATGTACAAAACCATTCAAGAAATTACATGTGGAAGTCTTCATGGTTAGTAGATTGTCAGATGCTCCTAGCTAAGTTATAATTTATTTGGACATGTGAAGTAGATATCTTGTGGAAAGGAACACTTCAAAGTTATATTTTGGAATATGTGTTTTCTCCATATTCTTCCCCAAAAGAAGCGTAGCTCAACTTCTTAAGAGATCCACAAGGAATTTATATAAAAAAGTTTATTTTTAGAGATTAAAAAGCTTATAGTTGATTCTAGATTTGATAACTTTTCCAAGTATGGATAAACTCTCTCGTGCATGAGTAGTACGAGTGGTGGGGTATGCATTAGTATGAGATTTGGAGTTTAGCATGGAAGTTGGGATGCGAGAATAGGGCAAGTGAAAATATGATGATGCCAAGCATAGGGATATGAGAGGTGGTGAACTAGAGGGTCAATACAAGGATACTAGAAGTGGCAAAGGAATTCATAGGAGAATGGAAAGTTATAAGGAGTACCCCTTGCCCATAGGATCACACCCTCCAATAGCACAGGTGCATTTAGAAGAATAAAGATAGGTACTGATAACAACACCCAATCTACATATACCTAGTTCCCCCACCAAGTACATGCTTATGCTTTTGATTTTGATAAATTTTTTGTAAGAAATTATGATAGTGATAGTGCAGATTCTGAAGAGTTTGAAGTCGAGCCAATTGAGGAATATTTGGGAGTGCAATTTCAGCATAATAATATACCTTTAGCATTGAATTTTCCTTTAAAAATATTACCTATGGCTCAACTTGGAATGCCAAAAAGACCTAATATCAGTAGTGGGAAAACTATAGGCCCAACCATATCAAATTAATGTTCTTCAGTGCCCACTACTTATGGTGCACCTATTGTTGTAGGAAGCATGTTAGGAAGCACCAAAGGTGGTTTTTTTTTAGTAGGATCAAGAGGTGGTATCAAACCTCCACCACAAATTTTAATAGGCACTAGAGGAACTCCATAATAGGGTCCACTACAACCACTAAGTGCATCGATGGTGTACTATGAGATGATGCTTCATCTCCTCGAATAACAACGTGTCAAAAATGTGGTGGAACACATTCACAAGTGTGAACTAATTAGGTGATTTTGGGGGATCACTTATTTAAATCAAAATGCTACTCATTTTTCCACTACTTTGCTTGATTATACACATAAATAGTACCATAAATTTTACCTTTAGTAAGCAATTATGAGTTATAGAATTGTTTACCAATTTTGACCCCTAAGTCAAAAGGAATCAACCCACATTGTTTGAAAATTTTCATATGTATCTCTAATATTATATATTATCTTCTAATAGTATTGTAATGTCTTCAAAGTGGTCAATTAATCCTTATTTAGCATTGTTTAATGTTTGGCCTCTTATGTATTTATATAGTCTTAAAGGTCATTCATGAGTCAATGTGTTTTTCATGTGTGTTCAAGGTTTTAATATTGGTATGACTCATTAGATGAGGTTTTTTTTATGTCTTAGAGTTCATATAGTCATACACTAATCTTTTACCATGTTTATTATGCATCCCAAAGTCTTTAATTCCTCTTCTAGGCTAAATTTGAGGAAATGTATGTACCAATCTCAAGGAAAAACATTTAAATAAGTCTTATAATGTGAATTATGTTATAAAATGGTCATATAATAGTCAATGTTAGAATAAACTTGCAGACCAATGCCTAAAGATGGAAAATCATGCAAAAGACATAGTTTTAACTCAGTTGTATAGCCAAGAGGATCCATATTCAGATGAAATGTGTATGAAATTGTCATTTCAACTTATCCAAATTGTAAATGAACTTTCATATGTTTTTGAAGGTCAAAAAATGCATAGAAACAATCAGTGGTTTAGTCGAGCTCTTCACAAGCTCAGGAAAGTCAGAAACTTATGCTTGTTTCATGAACGTATGAAAGAGTTGGAGAAAATGCTCCTAATAATAAGAGTTAACCTTCATGGGATTAAGATACATGAAAATATTTTAGGATTAGAGGGGCTGAGCTTTATGAACCATCACTAACAAGTTAGCTAGTCAAAAATAGCTAGTCAACCCCACACGTTCATGTCTTTCACAATTTTCATGTAGTTTTAAGATTTTTGAATCATGGTAGGTGTTTTAAAGGGTATATACAAGTATTCACATACATTTCACACTTGTATTCAATATATTCACACATGTGAACTTCCATGGGATGAAGAGAAGCCTCCAAAAAAGAGATGTCATAGGTATACCTTTGAGTTTTTAGAGAGTTTGATAGTTTCCAGTGCATATAGGTGATGGTTGAGTTTTTTACATCTATTTTCATCCCATTAAAATCTGTATACTAATCCTCCAATGGTATTCATGTTCTATGTTAGAAGACTGTATTTTGGTGTTGCCTTTAGAATAGAGTCAAGAGGTCCTACCTTGCATAGTTAAGTGTTGTATGATGGTATTGAATTCATAATAAAGGTGATAGATCAATTGAATAATGAACTCCATTTCTATAATATCAATATTGCATCATGTCAAATCCTAAAGCACAAAAAATGTAGACCTATAGGTCTAGATTTCATGAGAAATGTGATGAATTATACACCAAATATTCAGTTTGAAGACCTAAAAATGGATTCAATGCAGTGTTTCTATGCTTGAATGGTTCAAAACCAATAGATAAAATGTGTTTTCAAGTCCAATGTCTACAAACCTGTAGGTCTACATTTCATGAGAAATGTGATGAATTATACACCAAATCTTGAGTTTGAAGACCTAAAAATGGATTCAATGCAATGTTTATATGCTTGGATGGTTCAAAACCAATAGATAAAATGTGTTTTCAAGTCCAATGTCCAAGATACTAAATGATGACCTATAGGAATAGCTAAGGTTATTTTCATGTATGGCTAAACAAGAAAAAGTGATAATAATCCTACAAAGAACTAGGTTGAATATGATAAATATTTAAATTAAGTTCAATCACTATCAAAGTGCCAATGATCTAGCTCAGAAGGACAAGTTTTAAACTCCAAAATTTAACCAAGAACTCAATCACCACTGACAGGTAGGACATGAGAGATAACATGCATGGTCAAGCAGAGGAAGGTGGTAATATATTATAGAGAGTCATATTTCAATGAGAATAACTTTATAAAGATCAATTAATATCAATGTCTCTATAGTCTAGTTTAAAATTCTTGGTTTCAAATCCTGATATTCAACAAACTATAAATGACCACTTATAGCCATGTCTCAAGCAGACATGGGAGAGAGAGAAAGGGTGCTTGTGGAGATATGAGGTCTTGAGAGAGTTGAGAAGGTTCAAAATAATATATCTAAACTCCAAATATTATGATGAAGTTTATTGAGGTGTTTGATAAATTTTAGAAGAGTTTTAAACTCTAATATGCAATCAAATCCTAATCACTACCTACAGGTTTGCTTAGGCAGCTCAAGTGGTTTTCAAACTTGAGAAAAGATGCAATATAGAATACTGAGTTTAAAACTTAGATGAATGGGAAGGTATTAAAATTCATTTGAGGTCAAACATACTCAAATTAATATCAAATAAGGAGATGACAAAATAGGACTCAATTGAACCTTTCATACACAGTCAATGAAACCTATAAGTCTATCTGGAGTGAGAAGTGCCTATTTGGTTTGAAGATAGAGTAGTCTGAGGGGAAGAAGCAAATCATGAGAATTATATTCTAATGTTGTTATAACCTCCATATATCCTTTAAAATCAATAAAAATGATACCATTGTTGATAAGATTGTTTAGGCTTGTAGAGCCTAAGAACACATATACATACTTATATGTACAGTCATGTGAAAATTAGTTAGTTGTAGGTGTTGTGCATGGGAGCTAGCCCATAATCTAGAGATTCACCTCTAAGAACTATTATCCACAATAGATGAGGTGTTTCAACATTATCCTAAATTTAAGTAGGCTAGAGAATCCCTCCTTATGGTGTAAATTTGGGCTATAACAAGAACATTAAAAACCACATTCCTTCATGAATTTGACATTATTGAGATTGAGAAACAAAACATCATTTATTTTAAAGACATAAATAAAAATATCATTGAGACTGTACATGAATATGATGCACATTTTAAGATTATTCTTTCAAAACTATCATTTGATATTTACTCAACATAGCATGTTCAATGGTTTGTGGGAGGGTTCTTACTTCGATTTCATTGAGATCTCTCCCAAAAGACCTTTATTGACCCATGTGAGGCACTAGAATTTGCTCTCTATGTCAAATTTTTGGGGAGTATAAACACATGGATCATCCCATATATGGGTACTTAGATTTATACTATGGACTCTTATTTGGATAAGATAACAATTAATAATGCTCATGACACCTATAATGGCTTATGATGTGTTGACTATGAGGTAGAGGGGCATAATAAGAATAATTTCCCATGAAAAAATGTTCATGCTATAACAAAACAATCTTGTGAAATCTAATACATGATGTAAGTAATTGTCCCTTGTTATAACATGATACCTAGGATAAAGTGTCACTTTAATGTAAAATATGTGATGCATACATGCATGATACTAATGACTTTTGAGTCATCAATGAGATCCATGAAACATTCACAAGTGGGACTCGCCAAACTTATGTTGTAGATAATTAAGGCTCTGGATGATGATGATATTATTAGGGTCAAAGACATGGTAATAGGCATGGGATGGCCATTTTATACCCAAGACCTATTACAAGTGTGGATCTCTAGACCATTATGAGCACGATTGCTTAATTTACCCAACATGTGCCTTTTTTAAGAATGAGCATCATCTTGAAGAACGCCCCAACTTATATACGGTTATCACCAAATAATGTAATTAGAAGGGAACTAGGATGATAAGTGTTGCTAAAACTCTAAATTCTTAGTGGAGAATGTGTCATACCACCCCACCAATGAGACCTAAGGTAAACATTACAACATGAAGTGATGCTCATTTACAATTCATTTTAGTTCCACCTATGGAGAACATTCAACGTGAATAACCACGTGCTCAACACTACTTGATGATTAAAAAGAGAAAGAGATATTGGTTGAAATAACGGCCTTTGTATGTGATTTACAAGTTTAGATTGAGATTTTGAATGAAAAGGATGTAACCTTGTGCGTTAGGATGCAAAAAGAAACTATCTTAACAAAATTTGGGTAGGCTGAATTTCGAGAGATATGTAAAATACTCCTTAACGAAAACATCATCCCCTTCTTAAATTTTTTTTTTATGACAACAAACAACCAAGACACCTAAAGATCTTCATTTGAACCATACACATTGACAATAAGCCTATGGCCAACTAAATACTAAATGTGACAAAGAGATCGTGGTAAATACATCCACTAATGGCTGGAAGATCTGAGATATATGGTCGATACTGGTATGAAAGTGAATATTTTCATGAAGGATGCCTTGAGGAAGATGGGGATCCCTAGTTTGTAACCCTCCCTATTTTGACATGTAAGATTATAAAAAGTATAGGAATTAGTTTTGGGTTTGCATTTTTTTTTTTAAATATTAAAAAAAGAAAAGAGTTTGTTTAAGGTGGGAAGTAATGAATTGGCATATCTTGATTTTAGTTTATTATTTCAGCATGTATAATGGGTTTGTGTTGGTCAAGTGTAAATTTTTATTGAATGAAGAACCCTTGAAGCATGCAGATGGTGATAGATTTGTCTATAGGTAGTAATGTTTTCAAGAGTGGACTTTGAAGAAAGTATTTTTGGTAGATTTTTTTAGTAGTTTTTAGATTGTAAATGAGGTATATAGACATAGTTTCCTATAGAATTTTTTTTTTGTAACATCAAATATTGAATATTATGAAGGTTTTAAGTGCCCTTCATATCCAAATCAACCCTTGTGCTCTATTCTAGTGGGTAACAACATAGTTATGGAAGATAATCAAGAGCCATTAAAATGTCATTATCTAATCATTGAAAGACTCAAGTTCTTATGATTAGGAAAGTTTTAAATAATAATCATTTTTAGATAGTCTAAAAGATAGGAAAAAGGAATAAGACCTTCATGTAGGAGAAAATATTTGGCTATAACCTTCAAAAAAAATTTAGACACTTTCAAATTTGACTTTTATTGAATTATCTTATCATTTTCTCTAAGATTAAATTATTAGTGCACTATTATTTTCCCGTATACAATATTTGTATTTTACACAAACTATAATATATTTCCATTGAAAAATGAAAAATGCATGTATTTTTAACAATATAAAAAATGAGGAAATATGGTTCCATTGGTAATAAAGGCATATTATAGCTGACAACAACATGGGATTGTTTGAGGTGGGGTCCAATAAATTAAATTTTCAAATAATATTAACTACCTATAGATGATTTATTTGAAACAAAATTTAGTGAGTACTTGGTGATTGATTCTTAATTTTAACATTCTCATTGGATGGAATGATGGATGAACGAGGAAAAAATAATCTTAGTAGTTGTTTTTTTCATTAGGTCCATCTTATGGACTACAAATGATAGTATATAAGTTTCTGTACATGGTGATGAAGCCCTAACAGATGGAGCATGGGTTAGAAAAAATGTCAGATCTATGTATATATGGATATAACAGAATGATATTAATTCATAGAGATAATTGCTCCAAATATGCCACATGAAGGAGACATTTTATTGGAGGACATAACTAGAGATGTTACTATATAAAAGGTGAGAACAATTGTGCACATGTTGCTTGGTTAGTGACAACATTGTAAGCCCTATGATTATATCTTGTGCACTAATGGATTGAATCTTGTAAAGATATGATGAAAAATCAACTAATAGAGATGCTTACAAATGTGTGTATGCTCATATGTGGGTGAACAATGTTACTAGTGTATTTGTGTTGGAGTAAAGTATGTAATCATATTTTGTAAGTTTTTTTATTGGTGGAGATGCTATTATATTTTTTGCATGTATTGGTTAAGTGCAAAATAATAATAGAAACTCCTATTTTATAGGTTGTTCATGCAACATACATTTATTGCATGAAATAATCTATCTTGCCTATTTAATAGGCACTCCCATGTACTTTTAACTCAATAAATTTTGGAGACCCACATGGAGATTGTGAATATTATTTAGAGACTTTATGATGCATATTTGCTCTCTATACAATGTTTGTGTTATTTATGTTGTGGTAATGGTTTTCAGGAGAGACCTTGTTGGTTATTAGTTTAATATGAACTTATTCATGGTATCAGAGCATCTCATGCAGCCATTGCTCAGTTATTTTGCTTATCAAAGGTTTGCTTAATCTCCTATTTTAAGTTTTCTATAATTTGGCTATACACTGTGGCTTTTTTGTTTGTTGATCTATAGCATTTTGTAGGGATTGATTGGTTACCATAAAAAAATCTTGGATATGATATCATTCAATCATTTTTCATTATGATCCTTTGTTGTATGTTGTATCAAAAATTTGATGGCTCTGTCAAATAAAATACTTACATTAATTACTCTATACATATTGAGTAACATCCTCAGCCTATAGATTTGTGAAAATTTGCATGTTCAAACACACCATTAAACAATCCTCCTAAGCTCGATCTCCACCTTGTCACGTGGGACTTATTTTTTAGTAAATGCCATGCAACTAATATCTTTGAGATTGACATCTATTCTATCGCTTTTCAGTTTCACACCAATATGAGATCTGGTTAATAGATTTTTTAGAACTTTTTAAACTACCATCAATTGTTTGGTGTATTGCAAGGTTATTTGTATACCTCAAAGGATATTTGTATGAGACTTCTTGTGCTACATTTCAGCTATAGATTTGAAATATGATATATCACCTTCTATTTTTGACTTCACCTTGGACTTGACCTCTATTCTTGTCATGCATGCTAATACCACCTAGTCATGGCACTACTTGGCATGATGGTTTTTTAGATTTGATAGATCAACTTTCATTGACCTGATCCTTCTATGCTGCTGACTCTTATTCATCATTTCATCCCAAGATCGACTCAAGGTACATGGCAGTCCTACCTTTTGATAGTATTTGTTTACATTATCAACTTCTTGCATGGTGAAAATCCTTGGGAGGCATGACACCTACCATTCCCTCAATCTATTGCTATTATATGGCCATAGAGCTTGTCAGCTTCTACTCACTGCTTGGACAACTACCAGGGTTTTCTACAAATTTATTTGATTTTTTTTACTTCAATTTGTTAACCTACAATTAAGGTTGAAGGACAAGTCCACCATGATGATTGGATTTCTTAGGTAGTCTCATAACATACAACACCTATTATTACCAGTCCTAGACAAATAGACTTGCCTCCACATAACTTGACTATTTTTTGGATTTTATTTGTCTATCATACTTATTTTGGATGGAAAGCCTTGTTTGGATCAATTTTTTTTGTTCACTTGTCGGTCAAAATCCTTGCAAAACTGAGTAAAGTTTTAAAATAAAAATAATTGACAATTTTAAAATTCAAGAATGTGTATTTTCAATAATATATATGCTAATATAGATAGCTCAGTTGGTGGCAATATCTTGTGAAGGCTCACGGTGTAGTCAAAGGTTTAATGGTCGATTTCCTTTACTCTCTTTAAACCCAAAATTTTGCTTAGAAATTATTTGCAAATCAAATATTTTTTGGGACATTTTTTTTTAAAAAAGGAGGAGATAATTCTTCAAGTTGATGGACATTTATTTACTAAAGAGGTGGCATATCTTGTATGGGGAGATATATTTAATAAAGGGAGCATTCTTTATTTATGGTGGCAAATTATTTTTTGTGGATTGAACACCTTTTGTAAAATAATGTCATTGTTTGTCATCTAAATATTTTCATTCTCATATTTTCAGAGACAAAGGTTGCTCTCACCTTTTTTGGAGGTTGCCTTTATTCTAAGTTTATCATATTGTACTCCTTTCACTTGCAAAAGCATTTTTGGTAGAGTCTGACGTCCCATTTTTTAGTGTGCATTGTATTTTTTTTGTGCCACTTTTGTACTCACACATGCATTTTCAGTAGATTCTGATGTCTTACATTCTTGAGTACATTTTGTGTCATATACCACTCCCTTGTTTTAGGAAAAAATCTCTTTTTCTTGATAGTTTCCTCTACAGATTAATCACATTTCAGGTTTTATGCATCATCTGGTGGTTTTTGTTGTATGGGATCTTTATTTATGGTCACATTGAGAGTCATGGAGTCTTTTTATTCATGTTTGTATGCTCCATGTTGAGCACTTACTCTTCATTTGTTGACTATCCCATCACCACCAAGGCAATATTATTGAGAGATATTTGTTATGTATCTTTGATATTTTTTTGATAGTTGACAATCTCCTTTAGATTTGTTGTGTGGATCTTGATATCTTTCTAAAGAGTATTTATTTTGGTGAATACAATGTCAACATGTCATTATTTAATTAGTGGATTCAGTCCACTCATACAGACCTTTTTTTCATGACTCCACCCAGTCAGCGGTATGGGGGGAGGGGGGGAATGGTGCAAATCATGCTTCTTTGGTTGTCATATTCCTTGCTAACCCTTGGTAAACTACATATTCTAGTAGTAGATCAAATTTAGTTGGTGAACCATTTTACACTATCAACACCTTTGACAGTCTCTTTTCATAAGAGCTATTCTTGTGCATTCTAATGTTAGTTATTTTTTATGATAGAGCAGTAGATCCAAACCACTCATGCATATTTGAGTTCTATTGAAACTTTTGAGTCCACTAAGGGAATTTATATTTGATGGAATTTAATCCATCCATTGCACCTCTTCAACATTATGTTTGATTATTGAGCCATTTACTTTCTTGGGATACCTTGCACAATATGTTTTTTGCTCTCTTGACTTTAGTTATTGTTACTAGTTTTTGGGTACCTTGTGGTGATATATTTCATCCTTGATGACTCTTTTTTCCCAATGTTTTGAGATTCATGTTTTTTTATAGATTTAGCCTCATATAGAGTACTAGTTCCTATTTGATGTGGTGGTTATAGGATTTATCATCTATGTAGTCTGGTAAGATGGAATGGTTACCATAAGCACACTTTGTATTTCACTATGATTTTGTACATGGGTACCTGATCAAGCCTAGTTTTTTAGACCCAATAGTCTCTATGCTTTCTTTTTTTTATCCCTATTCTATTCTTAAGGGAGGGTGTTGGAGTAAAGCATGTAATATTTTTTCAGGAGTTTGTTTATTATTCGAGATGCTATTATATTTTATGCATGTATTTATTGAGTGCACAATAATAATAGAAATTCCTATTTTATAGGTTGTTCATGCAACAATAAATTATTGCACAAAATAATCTACCTTGCCTATTTGATAGGCACTCCCATGTACTTTTAACTCGGTCAGTTTTGGAGACCCACATAGAGATTGTGAATATTATTTAGAGACTTTATTGTGCATATTTGCTTTCTATACAATGTCTGTGTTATTTGTGTTGTGGTAATGCTTTGCATGGGAGATCTTGTTGGTTATGAGTTCAATATGAACTTCTTGAACTTGATCTACTATAAATTATGGATCTATTATCATATTTATTGATAGGGGTTTGTGTATGGTCACAATATTCATTAAAAGGAGATGAAATTGATTAAATTTCCCCATGGACTTATGGAGACAATTGTTGTTAAATAGTGGACATGATCAGAGTAAATTTCCATGATCCATGTGTTCACTATGAAAAGACCATTGTTAATGCATGTGTAAATGAATGTTAGTTTCATGAAAAAAAAATTGTTATGCTTCTTTTGTAATAGAAAAAAAATATTGGCATCTTGTGATGACCAATTTTGGCTCATTGTTTTTGCCACAACGTATTCATAGGTGGAGAAGCTTGTTTGAAACCCTCATCAAGCATTAATACTATCACTAATTGTAAATGCTATCAAACTAAGAATTAGTGGAAAAAAAAAATAGCCACTCTTTCTAATATGCAATCTTTGTTCTATTATAAATATTTAAGGAAGATTTTATTGTACTGGAAAGTGATATGCATCATATCTTATAATATTTCATTCTAAATAATTTTTTTAATACAAATAATGAATTGCAAACCACCTCTTATTAACAATTATATATGCAAGATTATTAACACACAAATTTAAATACAATTATTTAATAAAATGAAATCCCCACATATTAATATATGTCTTTGTTTAAAAAAATATTATTGTTAAACAATATTTTGAGGAGGGTGCATTTCCCTTACATTGCTCCCATATTCAAGCAAGACTAAACTTAACCAACACTCAAAAATTGATGGGGTCCACACTCTCAACTAATCACATAAATCCATACCAAAAAATATTAAATATTTAAAAAAATTGATTGGTTACCCAACTAAAGTTAACTAATTTGTGAGTGCTTGTTAAGGTTGCCCTTGAAGCAATATGTTTTCAAATTCACTTTTATAGTTTATAAAAAAAGCCCAGATTGATCGGTTAGGTTGCATGGACTTGAATATAATTAGAGTACTAGATGTGGATTTGGAGTTATATGACAATGTTAGGAAGCTTTTAAATTTTCTATGGTCAAGATATATTTAATCCCTAAGTCACATGGTTGGTTGAAAAGGGGTTGCACTTATAATTTTGATTTCCAATTAAGAATTGACTATTGGTGTCAATAAAACGCTGATTTCACATCCTTTTAAAAATAATCTCCAATAAATACAAAATTTTATAATAAAAACAATCCAATCATTAACAAGAACATGGAATATTTTATAATAACTCCATAGAGAATATTCCTACATTTTTAGATATAAACATTATAATTGTTATAATAATGAATAGATTCAAGCCTTTTAATGTTTAGAGTGAAAAATATATTTACCTTTATTGAAATCTATATTACCTTACCATGGCAGGTAATAAACATTTTAAGATGTTAAACATTATGATTGTTAACATAATGAATAAAGTCAAACTTTTTGATTGTATAGAGAGAAAAATATATTTTTTTCACTGAAAGCTATAGTAACTTGCCTTAGAGATCACTAACAATTGCATATGAACATTATTTTACATATATATTTCTCTTCACTTAAAAAATAATTATTGTTATATTGATATGGAAGAGTTTTAAAATAAAAAAATTATAAACAGTCGACCCTATAATTCTATTGTTGTTAGTGAGTAGACTCGCTTATTATTTTTTTCCATTTAGTGAAAATCACTTGTAATAAATAAACTAGTTTTTATAATACTTATAGTTATAATTATAATGTCAAAAAATAATTATAAAATTATTGTTCATATATTAGCTTAAAAGGATGAAAATCTAGAAATAAAACCCAAAGAAAAGCACAAGTGTAGACACTAAAAATGGCCACTTTTATTAGTCATTAAAATATAAAATATATATGTGTAGGATGTTTATGTATTTTTCCATTATTATTTTAAATTGGGTATTATTGGTGCATTTATTAAATTTTAAATATTCCCACACATTCTAATAACACCCTTTGGTTATTTTTTTCGTTCCCACTAATTTTGGCCATGTGTTTCCATCCTTGTACAGAGTGTGATATTACATATCAAACTTTTCAAAAGTATTAAATTATGTTCTAGACATGTTTTAAGCATAAATGTATGGTCTTGATAGGGAACATTTAGTTCCCTTTTCCTTTGTCTTGTTTAACCATTATGTTGCCTTTATTTCCTTTCTAACCATTTGATGTCAGTTTGCATGGCAATACAATCCTCATTTGAATTCAATCCATCTATAAATACATAATAACCATAGAGCATTTAAGTTATTTATGAATCATATAAAAAATAACTATTATTTCAAAAACAATTCATTATTTTTCATAGTAATCTATTGAGCATCTACAAGAATTTAGATAAATCTTGCAATCATTAAAGCATTCATTGTAGCACTAAAGCTAATGCTAGTGATACATTACATTGCATTAGATATCTTGGTTGATGAATTATTATAATTATTGGAGTGTTGTTTTTATATTTTACACCATTGAGGGGTCTGATAAATTTAAATATAACTCAACTATCCCATGGTATAATGCAAGCCCAAAATATATATGTTTTTCTCTTAACATTTTCTATGTATAGTTTCCCAATCAGGTCAAAAATAAGAATTCCATTTATCCAACTATCTGAGAGAAATCACAAAAAAATGAGTGAGGTTATTGGAGACTTGGATTAGATGAACACAATCATTAAAAACATATTTCTCTTGTTTGACATTTCTCAAGAATATAACTTAATAGTATAGACACGTACAAAGTGTAACTTGATGATGTGTTTATCATTATCTAATCATCACAAGTTTTCTAGATCATCTAATGATCATTGTTGAGTATTGTTTCTCACTGTCAAATTCTAGTGACTATCACCTAATATCCTAATATTCAAAAAACATCTATAAAATCTATATTTATCTTTACTTATTTAGTTTTAAAAATCAAGTAGGTTTTATTTACTTTCGTACATTTATTTTAGGCCTAGTTAAATGTTTATGGGTATTCGTATTGTAATTTAATTGAAATACATTTATCTATAATACATCTTGGTGAACACATGTTTTTTTACACCATTTTATAGGATGCCTAAGGATATATATTGTACTCATATCAAATGTCTAAAACTATAATCACCATGTTACAATGTATATCTGTGATACATCAATGCATTGAAAATGGTACAATTCAAATTTTCTCTATCTAAGGGATTCCTAACATGTCAAAAACTAATGTACTTGATAAAAATATGAATAAATTAGTCACTATTATAGAGACCACCTAAATAGGTAGTACAACAGACCCAAAATTATATTATATCCATCCATTACATCCCTTAACTATTCTTATTCAATCCAACTTATTGTTTTGTGTGTATCCAAGAGTGTTGAGAAGTGTCATTATACATATATTTTACATTGAACTATTGTCAACCATGATGCTATGTATAGGTTTAAAATAAATGTAAACTCATATAAAGAATGACTTCATAAATGAATCATCCTCAAATATATCTCTATCACAAAATTTAATCATAGGTCATTGTGGTGATGTGCATGCAAGTGTACCAATAATACTATATAATGGATGATCATATGTCCAAAGAGGAGGATGTTCATTTTATGTATAATGTACCTATAAATTATCCTTAGTTACTATAGGCTCATGTTTGGGAAATCAATCAAATAAAAAATTAAAGTTTGACTTTTCATTTAGTTGTGGTCTAGAATACCTTGTAGGTTTACTAAGTTAAATAATGTTATCATCAAGGAGATATTGTATCTTTTGCTTTAGTTTATTGAATCTATTTATATAATGTATCGCATATCGATGATAATCATAGTATGCATTATTTTCATAACTCTTAGGCAAATGCATAATCATATTAACTACTTATGGTGGAGGGAGAGATATGAGGTTGCATTCAAGTAACTTCTACAACAGTATGTGAGGATTTTCAGTTAATTGTGATAAATATCTCTTTTATGGAGATGATAATATATAAGTTGAGTTTTAGGCTGTGATATTTCACTAACCATTTTTTTTTACTCATTCTCGGTGTCATTTGATCTAACATTGTAGTTTATATTGCTTTGAAACTTTGTTTCTAGAGTAGTTATGACATTAAGTACATATTTGAGTTTTTTCAAAGCTAGAACCTTAACAAAATGATCTCTCACTTATTGAATAAATCATCAAAAAACTTAAATTTATTGAATAATATATCCTCATGAAGTGGAAAAAACAAACTTTGCTTGAATATGTCATGTATCTCATTATCTACCATAGTATTAATCATCTTAGATAACATAGTCTTATAATAAATTACAAAGTCACTGATTGGCTCATTTGACCCTTTCTAGAATTTATAAATTTGTCCATAAGATATTTTTTATCAATGTTTATATATAAGTGTACTAGAATCTAATCTACCAAAGGGTTGAATTCTCTAACTAATTGGAGAGGATATTATATAACAACCATAAAGTGTAGTCCTTGATAATGCATGGAAATAACTTGGTCAATAATCTAACATTGGACTCATAATCCAAACATGTTACATCAAAATATTGAATGTGTTTCTCTGGATCATATTTATTATCATATAATAGAATATTAAGACCTAAAAAACCCATATGCAAGGGATAAACTACAATATCAAAGGCTAAAGGATTATGAAGTAAAATAGGTGAATCCATTGAATGACCAGCTCTAAAAGTACCTTATTATAATTGAAATACCTTATCATGCATAGACAAAACAATATAATCAAAGGAATCTGTAGTAGGTGAGGTTGATGATGTAACATATGCAGTCATCATAGAATGGGAATAGGTTGGATGTGTATGAATAAGAATCATAATCAGAGAAAAACCTTATGTTTCCCCACACCTTGAGTGGACATCACATATGTAATTAAAGGTGTAAACTTATGATTAATATTAATACTATTTTTTTGAGCACATGTGGTGAAATTAGTACTTCAAAAGATACATTGATAATAGTAAATAATTGTCATTATTGTGCCTTAGATGTGATAACCTTAACTTTGTGTAAAATCTTAGATGTTATGATTAGATTTAGGATCCCATCTAATTCTTGAGGATGTTGGTGAATTTGGTTTTAAAATTTATATAAATATTTAACTTGATTAGGATATATCCCATGAAGGTCACTAGGATTTATTTTATCTTGGTATTCATGATTATCTTGAGTAATATGTTCTAAATTAAGCACATCAACATAATCATCTATTTGTACATATTCATTGATAATTACAACATCAAAATAAGATGAAAAAGAATTGACATTCATTGAATTTACTTTAATAATTTTAGATGAAGTCAAATAATATTATTATGTTCAATATTTTCATACTTATCTAGCACTTTGTCTTAAAGGGATAAAGGAATTATCATTCTTGGATGGCATATGATGAAATCATGCAAGTATACAAAAGGCTAGGGTTAAAGATGAAAAATATTTATTTTATTTTGTATGGGGAAATAAAAACTTAGATCAGATAAAAATATGAAACCCTATAAAGAAGAAATAAATCCTAATAGAAACTTAGATTTTATAGTGCTCAAAAATACATGGATTCACCCAAAATACTTACCCTATTTTAGATTTATGCTTATGCTAAATAAGATATAAAAGTATATGTATAATTTAGATTATAATGTATAACAATTTAACATAAATCTAAATGTAATGAACTAAAATTGGTTTAATAGTTGCACTTACTTGTTGGAGAGTTGTCATGATGATGTCATGGAGATGTCCTGGTGAATGGATGAAGTGACTTGATATCCTAAGTAACAATGACAAAGTGTGCACAAAGTATGCAATGTGCTTGTTCTAGTGTGCTTGAACTAGACTTGGTTGATCTTCAAATTTTCACTATTTAGAGATGATTAGGGATGAGTCTAAATTATTGATCATGTGCAAGGGGTATTATTAGAGGTACATGGTGGTTAGAGTGCTTGTGTGTATGAGTGGTATTCATCTAGTTCTTCATTATGTTCATCTAGATAGTTTGGGTCTAGTGGCAAAAAAATTGAGTAAGAAGTTTGATGATATCATCACCATGTGAAAGTGAGCCAAGGGGAGTTGGTCATATGGTTATGATCACATTAGTCCCTAATTATTATGCACCAAATATAAATTCATGCATATAAGTGTATTCAAAGATATAAGGGTGAAAATTTGGCTTCTCAGATAGAATTCACTAAGTTCCCATAGCAAAATTTGCAAAGGGTTCAAGCAGAGTCAAGTAAGCATGTTGATAAGGTCAGCATTCACATGAATAGAAGTGTTAGGAAAAAATGATCATATGGGTTTGTTAATTTTTGTGTCTAGTTTATTTGTGCCAAATTTTAGATCATGCACTGAAGCACATTAAAATATATACATGTGCAAAGTTGGGCTCCCATGCATTTTGATAGTGTTTTCCCATAGCTAATTTTACAATGTGGCAAGAAGAGCTGAGTAAGTATTTTCATGAAGGTATATCTCGTACATGTGATTTTTTTAGGACAAGGTGATCATACGGGTTTATTCAAATTTTTTCATAGTTGATTTATTCTAAATTCCAGATCATGCACCGAAGCACAACAAAATTTATGCAGGAGCAAAGTTGGTATTCTAGACATTCTAAGCATAGTTGGCTCTATGACAAAAGATTTTAAGAAGCAATTTGAATGGTGATATATCTCACACACATGAAGTTTTCAAGATGATTTTTCTATATGGATGGATTATCCTATATGAGGAGATTATATGGTCCAAATTTGAGATCATGCATCTAAGCACAAAAGTTATTGAGGTCTAAAGTAGGATTTCTAGGCATATTGTAGTTGGTTCCCATACTTAGTCAGTTTGCATGAAGTTAAATATCTGGACTTAATGGATATATAATTTTTTATGAGAGTTTTTAATTCCAAATATAATGGTGTACATAAATTAAAATGAGTCAATGTGATAGTTATCTAGTATAGCTAAAGATTGAACATCTTATAGAAGATCAACAGAGCGTGTTGTTCCAAAATGATAGGAAGTAGCGAGATGGAAAGAAGTGCACAATGTTTAATGAATAAGAAAAGGTATAGGGCAAGGATTTAATGATGAGTGGGTGTTAGTATATACTGATTTAATGATGAGCATTGATAGTTTATAAACCTGTTGGATCCACAGAGATCGATGAAGTGCATAGAGTCAACATTGTAAGGGTGCATGAGATGAGGTCAAAGTGACTTTGGTTTAACATTCAAGAATTGGTGCCTATATATTAAAGATAAAAAAATATCGATGGTGCATTTTTTAATATAATTTGAGAGGACATGAAATGTGATCAAAGTGGTCAAATTTTAACTGTGACCATTATCTTTTAAATATTCAAATTTAATAAGGGAAAAAAACAGTGTTTGGTCTTTGGACCATATCTTTCAACAGAATAAATTTTTTCTCATAAATTAAAAATAAAATATATAGAGGAAGCTAAGGAACATCTATAAATATGGATTTAAATATCTAAAAGTGTGTGAATATAAATATATTGAGCTTCAAATTTCACTATGATTTCATTCTTATTCTACAAGTGACCCAAGAAGAGTATTTGAGCTTATATGAATGTTGTTTCGATGTTTCATGGTGCATTGAATTTTAGGGAGTGTTTTAGAATCCATGAGGATCATCTGTGAGTATTTTAGAGGTGTGATAAATATATTTTGAGTATAAACAATGTTTAATAATTTGATTGCATGTTTGGTAATGGTGTTCCTATGTATAAGGTCTCTATTTGAGTTGTTTGAGCATATGTAGATGTGAGAAGACTTGAATATGATCATTTGAGGATGTTGAAGGGGACATAAGGAGTGGACCCATGTAATTAAAAGTGGTACTATGTTCTTGTTTTGTTTTATGATGTGCTAAATGGGTGAATAGGTCTCAATGAGACCTATAAGAGTTGCAAGAGCCTTATTAAAAGGTGTAGATACTTAAGGGTGACCCATATATGTTATGGATGACCTATGAAGATATTTTTGAGCTATGTCTCGATGATTTTATGACATTATGGATTAAGGCATGCCTAATGGCTAACCAAGGTGTTAATTATCATGATTGATCTATAAATAGTGGAACTAAATATGGTGATTTCTAGACTTGAATGAGAGACTAGAGGGAGAGATTAGTGGTAGAATTGTATGTGAGAGATACTAGTGCAAGGTACATGTGAGAGTTATAGATAAAAGCATAGGTAGTGTGCCTATTGATTGAGCATAATAATTTTTTGACTATGTGTATGACCTATAGGTCATGTTCTTAATGTTAGGATAGAGCTCTTACAGTTTTAGGATATGTGAAGAGGTCTGAGTGTGCATATGAGGATAGATTAAGTGAAGAAGGAAAGAGATTGTGACATGCCTATGTGAGAGGCTTGTTTTAGATAGAGAGTGTTTGTATAAAGGATAGAAAATAGAGATCCATCATCAGGTGTTGAAGACATCATTTCTAAGGTGGAGGTGTTCAAAAGAGGGTCTAAAGGACTTGGTCTTCCTTAGGGGTAGTTGCTCCTTGTGAAATAAGAGTTTCATTAAATAGCTTTGGTTGGAAAAATATGATCAAGGTTTATTGGTCTAAAGGATTTGATTAGTCTCTTGTTTGTAATTTCTTATAGGACATTAGTCCATTTAAGTTTTAGCCTCGAGATTGGGTTTTATTCCCTATTAGGGTTTCCCATAGGAACTATGTGTTATGTGTTTGATCTTGTGTATACATTGAATGTATGATATCTCTTTTTAATGCTTCTTGATAAATTTTATATATGTTTTTTGGTTAATATTTTAAAGGATTGCAATTAAAATAGAAATATCTAGACTTACTAATTCACCCCCTCTCAGTGATTGTACCTCTAATAATTAATATCAAAGCTAGTCCTTTGGTAAAGGCTTGTAATCTTGAAGGTGATCTAAGGTATAATGGCTAGTCAGAATGTGCAAGGTGGTTTCTATACTAATCAATCACTGATGTTCAATGGATATAATTATGCTTTTTAGAGCACTAAGATGAGGACATACATATTGTACCTAGGGTTTGATGTATGGAAATTTATTTTGGATGGTTATGATACTCTTGTTATTACTCCATCTAGTATTATAGACAACAAGCTATTTGATAACAATTTTAAGGCAATGAATGCCATCACTTGTGGTCTTATAGAGACTAAGTTCACCAAAGTAATCCATTACACATCTGCCAAGGAAATATGGGATAAATTGAAGACTTTTTTTGAATTAGATTCAAAGGTCAAGATTTCTAAGTTGCAAACTCATAGAAGGTAAATTGAAAGTCTCAAGATGAAAGAAGAAGATATTATGGCATCCTTTCTACAGAGAGTTGATGAGATTGTGAACATCTGCAGAGGTCTTGAAAAGAACCTTGAAGAGGCTACTATTATTCAAAAGGTATTAAGGTCTCTATTCCCTAAATTTGATCCAAAAGTATTTTCTATAAAAAAGAGGCACAACCTTACTCAGTTGAAGATGGATCAATTGAATGGCACCCTGACTGCCTATGAGATAAGGAAGAATGATGATATAACACCAAAAAAGGAAGCAACTTTCAAGACTGAAATGAAGACAAAGAAGAAGTTCCAAGGTAAGAAACTCAAGGAGGATGACATTCCTGATATAGATGAGGATGAATTAATTGCTTTGATTTCAATAAATTTGAGAATAGGTTTAGGCAAGTATAAAGGTAAGCTACCCCTCAAATGCTTCAATTGTGGTGAGATAGGACATTTTGATAACAAGTGACCTCATAAGTATAATAAGGATGATGATGAAGAGCATGCTCAAGGTCATGATGATGGCAAGAGATCATTCAAGTCTGATAAAAGAAAAAAGGGATTCAAAAGGTTTAACAATAATAATAAATACTTCAAAGATAAGAAGAGTCTATACACTAAAGAATATTTCATCTCATTAGATGCGAGTGAAAATAGTGACTCAAAGTATGATCATGAAGAGGATGGTCCTATTGAAGATAAATACCTTTTCATGGTTGAGGAAGTTTCTCATAGAAAAATGATTCTACTTAGAGTGATTCAAATCATGATGAAGATGAGGTAGAATATGAGATTGCATTGACTAATGCTCATGAAGAACTAAATATTGAGAAGAAAACCAATAAGAAGATGAAATATAAAATCAAGGACTTTGAGGATCAATTCAGTATGTTTGAGGAAATAATGGATGAATATGCCAAAGGGCATGACAATATGGTCAAACATTTTAGTTGTCAATTGGAAATTCTATCTACAATCCTAAAAGCTAAAGAAGATGAATGTGAAAGGTATGTAATTTAAAATGAGTCTTTGAAATCTAAATTAGAGAAGGTATCTAGTAAGGTATTGTCATTTGTGAGATTTGAAAAGAGCTCAAGTGGTCTAGATAACATTCTGAATGATCAAAAGCATGTAAGTGATAAGACTAGTCTTGGATACAAAGAAGAACTAGAGATTGCAACTCAAGATAAGATGACGACTAATATGAACAAGGATAATCAACTTTTGAAGACATATCATTAAACAAGGAATGATGGTGGAAATATATTGAAGATA
Organism: Torreya grandis; assembly: GCA_037957365.1. Lineage (NCBI taxonomy): Eukaryota > Viridiplantae > Streptophyta > Pinopsida > Cupressales > Taxaceae > Torreya > Torreya grandis. The sequence continues at coordinate 4,355,804 of JARHVA010000674.1, read as the reverse complement.
AATTAAATAAAACAGCCAAATTCCATGAGGTATGCAAATTTTAATAGTTAGTGCTATACTTGTAATTAGTTTGGGCATAGAGATAGAGAATGTAGAAGACTTGTTAAGAATGAATTCGCATGGAACTATGATGGGGGTCATCAATCAAAAGGTGTGATCAAGGCTGAGTACTTCAAATATCATGATATAGTACACTTTAAAAAACATCATCCATTTAAGGTAAGATAAGTTGAGTTTTCATCAAGGAGTATGGTTTGCTACAACTGTGAACATAGAAGTCACATTGCTAGATTTTGCAAGCAAAGTCATACAAGACATAATAGGTTTTATTAGGCTCCTATAGTGTAAGACAGAAGGAAAGTGAACTCATGGAGACCAAAGTTGGTAAGTAGGAATTATAATGATTCTATAGGTCTAAGTAATCTATTTTCTATGGTGGAGAATGCTTCTAAAGTTGAAGAGTCCCAAGAGGTCTCATCGTCTGATCATGTTAAGAATAAAGAGACCAAGCTCAAGGAAAAGACCAAGGTACTGGTTGATGTTAGTTCTGAAGCAATTATGGATAAAAATTAACATCCTACTATTTTTTAGCAAGCTTCATGTAAAGAACATCAATTATTAGTGCCTAGTGATGAGGTTCAAGATTGCATGGTTGATTCTTCAAATAAAAAGGTATGTCAAGATTGCTTAGTTGCTCCATGTGTTGTCAATTATATCTTTGAAAAAAAGGAGAGTGATATAGAATAATATATAGTTATCATAGTTCAAACTAAGAAGAACAAGAACAAGAACAAGAAGTCTTATAGTTATAAGAGGATTCCAATGGTTACTGAGGAGATGTGGGCCACTCCTAGCTTCACTTTGTTTTAAACCTTTATGGTGCAAAGGATGTCTCTGTCTATGCTTCTTAAAGAGACTCCTTTCAATAGAGAAGTAATTTTTGTTTTGGTGTTCTTGAGATGATCCTAAAAGACTATATTTGAGTGTTCTTGATTACAACAAGTTTGTTCAGGTGGAAAATATGTTGAGGTAATGTCATAATGTTGATAACTATATATTGAGTAGTCTATAGGGTTAGATTGAAGGTTCTTAGATGGAATAATGAGATTGATGTAATTTCAAGATGATATTGTTGCATATAAAGGTCTATTGACCTTATTTTATCTTGATTCAAGTGGTTTTATGGTCTGAAGGTATGTTGAAGTCAATTTGGAGATTTTTGTTAGCTCTCAAGTTTCCTAGTTTGTTCTTAAGAACTTGTTGGTCCTAAAATGGGTTATTGGAAGTCAAGGTTTGCAATGGTGTGAAATCTAAAATATTGGTCCAAAAGTGATTAATGGTTATCTCTAGATTTATAATAAGTTTCAGAGGTGGATGTTGACTAGAAGATGTTGTGTTGACCTTGTTTGTTTTGTGATTCTAGGGTTTTAGGCTTTGCTAGAAAAGAGGTCTACCTTATGATTTGAGGTCTAAAGCTTCTCAATAAATTGAATGGGATAAATTGATGGTAAAATTAATATTCACAAAGAATTGACGGTTTGTTTTTCTCAAGTTATTCAAATTTTTGTTAAGTTGGAGGCCTAATTGGGTAGTTAGTTTGTGAAGGAAGTATATTGTAGATGTTGAGCTAATTATTTCAAATTTTTGCTCTTAAAGGTGCATATGAGAGTGCTTCATATATGAAGTTTTAGGTCATGAAGATATATAATAAAATATGTGGTATCTGCAAGTTACATGTAGGGCTATAAGGAGTCTAAATAGGCCTAGTATGAAGATTTGATGTTTTTTACTCAATGTTTACAAAAGAGAAAGGTATGTATGTTTCAAGGAGATTTCTTAGTTTGTTTAGACCATGTTTCCTATTTGGTATGTGAAATGAAGTTATGTTGGTGGTACTTGAGGTGGTTTGAGAGAGAAGGATGGTAAGCCTATATGGTAGTTCTTCATGGTGCATGGAGATCTGAAGATGCTCAAATGGTGCAATGTCTTAGAAATCTTAGGGGGATTCCTTCTCAAAAGTTTCTTGGTAAGTTCCATCAGATTCTAGTCATTTTTGTATGTTCTTTATTCATTGGGTGTTGTGCTCGGTTGAAGAAAAGTGTTGGCATGTAGCAAGAGGAAGTTGCCAAGGAAAGAAGAGATAAGATCAAGGTAAAGGGAGTTTGTATCATCTTTCTAAGATGGTCCTTTCCTATTGATATTATTTTTAGGTCCTCAAGATTATTTTGTGCCCACTTTATAATTATGTCAAAGGGGGAGAAAGTTCATGTTATGGGTGTGCTTGAAGAGAGCGAAGGTGAACTATATGATGTTTGTTGACATCAATGACAAAGGGGGACATTGTTAGAGAGTTGTCATGATGATGTCATGTAGGTGTCTTGGTGAGTGGATTAAGTGCCTTGATAGCCTAAGTAACAATGAAAAAGTGTGCATAAAGTTTGCAATGTCTTTTTTCTTATGTGCTTGAAGTAAACTTGGTTGATCTTCAGAGTTTCACTATCCATAGATGATTAGGGATGAGTCTGAAGTATTGATCATTTTAAAGTGATCCTATCAAAGATCTATGGTGGTTAGAGTGATTTTTTACATGAACGAAATTCATTTGGTTCTTCATTGTGTTCATCTAGATAGTTTGGGTCTAGTGGCAAAAAATCTAAGTAGGTAGTTTGATGACATCACCATTGCCATGTGGAAGTGAGTCAAGGGGATTTGGTCATATAGTTATGATCACATAAGTCCCTAGTTTTTATGCACTAGATCTCGAGTCATGCATCAAAATTTGGTCAAAGATATGAGGGTGCAAAGTTGGATTCTCAGGAAAAATTCACTAAATACCCATACTTAGCCAAATTTGTAAAGGGTTCAGTAGAGTCGAGTAAGCATGTTGATAAGGTCAGCATTCACATGAATGTAAGTTTTAAGACTAAATTATCATATGGATTTGTTCATTTTTTACCTAGTTTATTTGTGCTAAATTTTAGATCATGCATTGAATCTCATCAAAAGATATGCATGTGCAAACTTAGGCTCCCAGGCATTTTGAAAGTGTTTTCCCATACTTAACCAATTTTGTAATGTGGAAAGGAGATCTGAGTAAGCATTTTGATGAAGGAATATATCTCACATGTCAATGTTTCAAGAGAATGTGATCATATGGGTTTATTAAATTTTGTGTATAGTTGATTTGTGCTAAATTCCACATCATGCACTAAAGAATGGAAAAAATTATGCAGGAGCAAAGTTGGTCTTCCAAACAAATTCTAAGCATAGTTGGCTCTATGACAAAATATTTTGAGAAGAAATTTTAATGGTGATATATCTCACATGCATGAATATTTTAGGAGCATTTTTTTATATGGATGGATTCCCCTATGTGAGGAGATTATATAGTCGAACTTTGAGATCATGTGTCTAAGCGCAGAACAAGTTATTGAGGTCTAAAGTAGGCTTTCCAAGCATATTGTAGTTAGTCCCCATACTTAGTCAATTTACATGAAGTTAAATATCTAGACCTAGTAGAGATCCAATGCTTTATGGGAGTTTTTAATTACAGATCTAATAATTTGCATAAAGTCAAATGGGTCAATATGATAGTTGTGTAGCACAAATAAAGATTAAGTATCTTACAAAAGGTCAATAGAGCATGTGTGTTCTAAAATGACAGGAAGAAGTGAGATGGAAAGAAGTGCATGATTTTTAACGAATGAGCAAAGGTACAAGATAAGAATCTAATGGAGAATATGTATTCATACAAATTGATCAAATGGTGAGATTTGATAGTTTATAGACCTAGTTAATCCATAGAGATCGATGGAGTGCATGGAGTCAACATTGTACTGGTACATGAGATGAGGTCAAAGTGACTATGATTTAGAATTTGAGCATTGTTGCCTATGCTTTAAATATCAAACAAGATCGATGGTGCATGTTTTAATCTAATCTGAGAGGACATGAGATTCGAACAAAGTGGTCAAAGTTGAACTGTGACCATTGTCTTTTAAATATTCAAATTTAATAAGAGAAAAACTAGTGCATGGTCTTTGGCTCATATCTTTCGATAGAAGATGAATTTTCTCATATAGTAAAAATCAAATATGTAGAGGAATCCAAGGTACATCTGAAAATATGTATTTGAAGATATGAAAGTGTGTGTAAACAAATATATTGATCTTCAAAGTTGACTGTGGTTCCATGCTTATTCTATAAGTGACTCGAGAAGAGTATTTGACCTTAGATGGATGATTTTTCAATATTTCATGGTAAATTGGCTTTTGGGGAGTGTTGTATACTCCATAAGGATCAACTATGAGTATTTTAGAGGTGTGATCAACCTATATTGAGTATGAACAATCCTTAAGAAGTTGATTGTGTGTTTGGTAATGGTGTTCCTGTGTATAAGGTCTATGTTTGAGTTGTTTGAGCATATGTAAAGGTGAGCATACTTGACTATAATCATTTGAGGTTGTCAAAGGAGACATAAGGAGTGGATCCATGTAATTGAAAGTGGTCGTATGTTCTTGTTTTGTTTGATGATGTGATAAATGGGTGAATATGTTTCCATGAGACCTATAAGAGCTACAAGGGCCTTATTAAAAGGTGTAGTTGCTTAAGGGTGACCCATATATGCTATGGCCAACCTATGAAGATTATTTTGAGCTATGACTCAATGAGATAGTTACCTTAAGGGTTAAGGCATGCCTAATGGCCAACTAAGGGGTTGATTATCATGATTTCTCTATAAATAGTAGAACCAAAGATGGTGATTTCTAGACTTGAATGAGAGACTAGAGGGAGAGATTGGTGGTAGACTTGTATGTGAGAGAGACTAATGTAAGGTCTATGTGAGAGTTATGGAGTGAAGGATAGGTAGTGTACCTATTATTTGAGCATAATAGTTTGTTAACTATGTGTATGACATGTAGGTCATGTTCCTAATATTAGGATATAACTCTTGCAATTTGAGGATATGTGAAGAGGTCAGAGTGTGCATATGAGGACAGATTGAGTAAAGAAGGAAATACATTGTGGCATGGCTATGTGAGAGGCCTATTTGAGATAGAGAGTGTATTTTCAAAGGTTAGAAAACATAGATCCATTATCAGGTGTTAAAGACATCATTTCTAAGGTGTAGGTGTTTAGAGGAGGGTCTAAAGGACTTGGTCTTCCTTAGGGGCAGTTGCTCCTTGTGAAATAGGAGTTTCACTAAATGCCTTTGGTCAAGAGGATGTGATCAAATTTTATTGGTATAAAGGAGTTGATCAGTCTCTTATTTATATTTTATTATAGGATAATAGTCTATTTGTGTTGTAGGCTTGAGACTGGGTTTTATTCCCCATGAGGGTTTTCCACAGGAACTAGGTGTTATGTGTTTAATCTTATGTATGCATTGAATGTATGAGCTCTCTTGTTAATGCTTCTTGGTCAAGTTGATATATGTTATTTGGTTAATAGTTTAAAGGACTGTAATTGAAATAGAAATATCTAGGCTCACTGATTCACCCCTAGTGATTGTACCTCTAACATTACTAAATATAGCTAGAACATTATAAGGATAAGACACCAGTTAAATGCTCTATGAAGAATTGAGACTATGCACAAGTGGTAGGTTAGGCATAAAGATAGACTATAATTCACTTATATCAAGAGATAGAGTTTTAGGCTCACTTACATGTCACTATTAGTCTCAATAACTACTATCAATCATTGTGTCTTGAATATGATAGTTTTATTTGTGTAAATATGGCACTTTTGTTTTCCATACAAGTCACTATAAATGCTTTTGTTATACCTATGTGTGTAATCTTGAAGTTTTATTTTGTGCACAATAATTATAAATATGTATCATTCACTTAAAACCTTAGGTCCACTTGTAATGATAAATATAGGGCTACAAAAAGGGGAGAAAGATGGATTGAGTTGAACTCAACTACTCCTCATTGAATGTTTGAGAGTTACCTGCATATCTAGTACTCCAAAGAGGTAATTCAAGATGCATGTAGTTATCTCCATTAGGTGAATGTATGCACTAATACTCCTTAAATATATGCAACCTATAATATAGATCTAGATATGTGGAAATAAAAAACTTTTACTTTGGCTTGAAGTGCTTGAGTCTTGGCTAGGATCTGTTCCTTATGATTGATTTGTAAATTGGGAATAATAGGGTAGTGCCTTTGAAAGTGCAAGTGTTTAAATATGCTTTTATAGATACTTGCCATATGGTTAATAGGATTACATCTATTTTATATTTATATGATACTTTTTGGTTAATTTCTTATGGCACTGATGCACTAGATAGATGAGCTAACCCATAGGAATGATTTAAACTTGAAATATGACTATTGCTTAGTTCAAGACTAAATTGTCAATCTATATTATCTTCAAATTTTGAGTGTATCCATCTCAAATAATCTATAACAGAGAAAAAAACATGTCCATGCATAGGCCCATTTCCCCCCCCAACTTTGTGAACTTAACCACATAAGAACATAAAGATAGAACAAAAATCATATGAACCTTTTAAGTTTCTCTAATGTATCAATAATGTAGCATATAAGTTAAAACTTCCACCTTCTTCCAAAATTCATCCTATATTTCATGTTTTGTGCTTGAAGAAATTAATTGGTAATAAGATTCCAATGTTTTATATGAAGAATGGAAGTTCATTATGGAACTTGAGGTAGTCATTGAGAAATGAGTGAAGCCATTGTGAAACCAGATTATTTATAAATTTCTAATCAAGTGGAAGAATTGGCCGACTAAATATGCAACATGTAAAAATGAATAGTTCATGTAGGAGAATCCAAATTTACTAGAATTGAGGGAAACATTTTTAAAAATGAGAATATAATTTTATGACCAAAATAATATTTGTTCCTAGACTAAGGTTATGGGTGGTTGAATTGTGATACACTTGAATATTTTCATTTAATAATTTTAGTTGTTCCTCTAGGTTTACCTAATTATGACAAAGGGATGTGTCCATACATTTATACAAGGAAATTCAATGTAAACAAGTTATGAATTCTTAGGCCCTCCCAAGCTAATTTTCCATAGGAAGAATCATTAGAGACATAATTACATAATAAATATTACCAAGCATTTTTCCCTTTGATGGCTTTAATTATGAATTTTACAAGATATCATTGCATTCATAATGGACTTAAATAAGATACATCCTCAATTCTCCTTAAGGATATGATATATTCTCAATCTATGATGGAAACCTTTCCCATGCTTAGAATTAACCAAATAAAATCATGGGGAAGTCTCTCAATATATTTTTGTATGAGGCTTTGGATAGTACCCAACACGAAGAGTAATAAACATGGGTTTCAATGATAAACTTGGATTATATTTAAATTTTACCATTAAAATAATGGCTTACTAATCTAATTTGATTTTTTATTCACAACCCTATCTATGACATAATGCAAAATGTAGGAAATGTATCTTAAAATCCCAAAAAGATACTAAAAAATTGAAAATTTTCAATATATTGAATACATTTTCAAGAACATATTTGTAACAAAGTGGGAAGGGGAATAAAATACTACATGTAAAATTAATTATTTTTCATTTAATATTGGAATCTGAAGTAAGAATCAAAATATCGATGAACTACAATTCTTTTTTGATATTCTCCTCTTCTTAAATAAGTGTGAGGAAGTAGTCAGTAACAAAATTTACATTAACAATTGATAGTAGTTCTCCATGGGAATTGAGATCCCTTTCACAAGACAAAGAGTCATGGAATTGGAAAAAAAATAGATAAACCATTCTATAACTAGAACATAAAAATATGGGGAGAGAGAAAAGATTTATCTAATAGATCAAAATAAAATAAATTTATATGATCACATACCATTGATTGAGAGATAAGCCAAGACATATAAAAATAACATTTTCACCAATTAGATAAAATCATGACTAAATGAGCTATTTCTTAAAACATGAATGAAAGGCCACCTGATGCGATCATAAGATTTTTCATAACCAATTTTGATGAATATATATATATATATATATATATATATATATATATATATATATATATATATATATATGACCTACACATCCACTCCATGGACTTTTAAACCAAATAATTTTATCTGATATATAATAACATTTGGTAAATCATGTTTTTTAGAGTATAAAAAACAAAGGGAGGAGATTATAGATGCACAATGTGAGTACCTTGGAAATAATCTTATTTGAGACATTGAGTAGCATGATAGGCTGCTAATTCTAAATTTTCTTAAAACTGCCAAACATAGGTATTAATTTTACATTTTTATAATGGTT
>JARHVA010000674.1:4255000-4342500 GCA_037957365.1 Torreya grandis | reverse complement strand
GAGAGGCTGATCAAATCCATATCTAATATTGGTGAAGAACGCAAATGAAGGTTTCATGTTTTAATGGAACATTGAACCCAAAAGAGAAAATATATTGTCTCACAAAGATGTAAAAATAATTAAACTTTGATGAAATAAAATATAAACATAAGACAAATATCACATATAAAAAATTGAAGGGACACACAACTCTATGTTGTAAGGAGGTACAACTTAAAATAAATCATTAGGGCAAATACAAAATCACTCATTGGGAAAGGATGGTTGTAAAATTGAAATCTATTTTTTACCTAGATATTATCAGTTGGATATGTTAAAGAGGTTAAAAAATATTAAAAAAAATAAGCTAAGTGTGAATTAACAAACATAGGAGTTCTAAAATATTGTTATCTAAGTTGGTCATAGTGAGATGGACCAAGATAAGGTAGCATATTAAATTAATGGACTAGATTGATCATCCATGATGAGATCAACATAGTGAGATTGTAGATAGTGTAGGAAGTGTATCAATATGAAATAAGATTAGAATAAAGTTTAGAACATAGATATGGTATTGCAAGAGTCAAATAAAGGATAATTGGTAACAAAGGACAACTGATGGAAAAGAGTGATGAAGACACAGGTACTACACAAGTATCACATGAAAGGGAGGTTCATCTTATGTAGGAAGTTCCAGAGGAAGAGATAGAGGTGGAATATTTAGAGAAACATGTTTAAGATGTGGAGATGTAGGGAATCATGTATTTGATTTCCATTATTTTCCTTTGGATAGTGTTAAGAGTGAAAGTGTTGGTGTACAAGTCTTACAAATAGGTGAAAATCTGAAGAGATGCACGTGCATCATATAGATGAACATAAGCAAAGAGAAATATTACTAAAAATGAGGAGAGTCATGAAAGTCACCTGAAAGAGTGAAGATCTAGTCTAGTGGAGACATATTTTTTGGACCGTGTCAAGGATAAGAGGTAAATGTTTTTTAGTTTTGTACCGAGATACTAGAAGCGTAAATAAACTAGTGTTCATATGGTGAGGAAATTAGGATTGATATGAAAGGCATATCTAATACTACATAGATTTTTATGGATGATATAGGGTCTAAAAATTTTTTTTAAGGAATAATTTGAAGTGGGAATGACAATTCATATTTATACAGGTAAGGTCTTATGTAATGTGCTAGATATGGATGCATGTCATGTATCATTGGGAAGGTCATGAAAGTATGATAACAAGATGTTATATGATGGGAGAGAAAATATAGTGCAAATGAGGAAGGATGGATGAGCCTATATCCTTGATCTATTAAAGATAGATAATAGGGAGGGTGTGAACCAAATTCATTTGGTCATGTATAGTATCAAGGAGAAAACATAGTGTGTGAAGATGCCGAGTGACACCACACAAAAGATATAGAGTGGTTATGTGGAGAATAAGAGTATTTATGAAAAAATAAGGTAAAAAAGAGTGTGAACAAAAAATTTGACATGTTTTAATGTGTATTTTTTATATAAATAATTGGATGAGTGGTTTTCATAACACATATAGAGGAGGTAAACCTAGAGAGAGTGGGATCTGGTGCAATAGTGTGATGAAAGTCTTAAGAGGAGGAGGATAATTTTTGTTCTAGTTATTTATCCAAGTAAAATATAAGATGAGACTCATATATAATGAAAAATATTTATTCCAATACCTTTGAATGGGGTCAAAAATTTGGGTTTCCCACTTAGCCTAAAGATGTGATCACTATGCTCAAACAATTTCTAACCCAAGGTGTATGATACATTATCATCCAAGTCTAAGCATGATCTTGCATCAACCAAAACATTTATAAATATGATAGGTATAAATAAGTGGGGTTATAAATATTCTATTTCTAAAGGTTAGCATTAATTTTTAGTCACTTTAGTAAAATTATGATAAGCCTTGGCACTTGAAACCGGTGCAACACCTAAAACATGGTCTAAATTTGTTCTTTATTTTATTTTCTTCAGAGCTTGTGGTAATGTGAAATTTTTAGGGAAATTCCTTTTTTCATTGTAATTTTTGTTCTCAAAGCAGATCTTAGCACATTATCAAGGTTTGGTCAGAAAATTCAAAGCACACTACAGGTGCCACGATAACTTGTGGTTTTATGGGAAGCATGTTGATACCATTTTGAGCTCATCAATAAAATTAGTTTATGGTGCAAGGTTACAATTTCTTTTTAAATAGTTTTTATTTGAAACTTGTGAGTGGGAAATTTCCATCAAGGCATGACCTATTCAAGTGATGCAGGAATTAGTGATAATCCTAGTGACATGTTATTGTGCCTTAAGACTATAAATATATTCAATGGCTATGAGGAATTGTGTGTATTTAATATTTTTAGCCTTATTTAGTTGTAAATTAGTTAGTGTAAAATGGGTCGAATGTTTATATATATAAACACATCCTATTCACATGAAAAGTGGTGGATCTAATTGCAATAGCAAGGAGTATTGTAATAGATATTTGATTCCAAATCTAGATTGGGAAATAGGTCAAGAGCAGTTGAAAGGAGTAATGTAATAGATATTTGTGTGGATATCTAAGAAGGGATATTGGATTTGATTAATTTGACTAACATTTTTGTGTTAATTAATTTTTATAAGCTTTTGAGCATATGTATAGTTATATTTATTGTAACAATATATCATTGGAAATTGGTCTAACATTGTGTAATCTTTCATTTGAGAAATAAAATAATGTTATTATTATTATAGCTCCACTATGTAATTATGTGTTTAGTGGTTGAATACATATACTAATTGGGTTGATTGGGTCCTCTAACCATAAAAACATCATTTGGTACCAAATCAAGGAACAAAATCTAGGATTGAGAGATTAAGGTTGGTGTTTTCCATTCTTTGTGAAGGTGGGTAGAGAACAAGAGGACTGTGTAAAATAGGTCTGTGTAGGATTAAAAATGGTGAAAAAATAAATCTAAAGGTTGTAAAAAGTAAATATGCTACTGATTAGAGCAAGGTGAGTGGGCATAATGATGGAAAATATAAATGGAAGACAAGATAATATTGTATAAGTGCCACAAATTATGCAAACAAGGTTGGTTAGCTATAATAGTAAAGGATAGAAGAATATTATTCATTATGAGGGATGATGTGTGTGATGTAGAGGTTAAATCACAAAAGGGTGTTGACAAAGAATAATATCCAATGCATAAGTGATTGGATAAGGGAGAAAAGAAGATAATCATATCCATATATAAGATTGGAAGAGGAACATGAATGAAGGTTTCATATTCTACTAGAACATTGAACCCCAAAAAGATAATAAATTGGTTCACAAAGATGGAAGAATACTTCAAGTTTTATGAAGTAGTGGATGAGCATAAGAAAATATTACACAAAAAAATTTAAAGGGAAATGTAGCTATGTGATGGAAGGAGGTACAAATTGAAAGAAAGTATAAGGGTAAAGATAAAATAACCCATTGGGAAAGAATGGTTAAAAAAATTGAACATAAGTTTTTACCCAGAGAATATTATTTGGATTTATTAAAGAAGTTGGGGAATCTTTGATAGAATGAGCTAAGTGTGATAGAGTATATAGAGTAATACTAAAATATCACTATCCAAGTTGGTCATAGTGAGATGGACTAAGAGAAGGTGGTTTGGTAAATTAATGGACTATGATGGGTCATCCAATATGAGATCAAGGTAGATTGTAAACAGTGGAGGAACATATCATTATGCAATATGAGTAGAATAAAATTTCGCATGTATACATGGTAATATGAGAGGTAAATCAAGGATAAGTTGTGAAAAATGAAAACTAATAGAAAAGAGTATGAAGACTATTGTCTGGTCTAAAATCTTGGCCCAAGAAACACTTATAATACTAAGTGATCAAGGATGACTTTGGGATAATAATTGAATTTCATCTTACCATTTTAGGATTGCTTCAAGGGCAACCCAGGGTAAAGACTATAGGTATTGGGCTCCATGATGTAGATTTATTGAAATGAAGTTATGAGAGATGTAACACTACAACCATAAATCCAATACTCAACCTAACAAAGAGATTCCAACCCTCACCTATTTTAACCAATTCCAATATTAAGTGTTACTAGGATTCACTTCACAAAATTATAAGTAAAGGGGATGGACTTGTTTATCTCTTAAAATAAACATAAAAAGGGGGGAGTAAGGTAGGGTAGAAAAATATGTTTCCTAGATTAAGAGGATGTTAATGCTTCAAGAACTAAGCTATGTGCCTAGCCTACACCACTATGTGTTGATTTTCACAATGGACTCAAACTCATCATCAAACAGGGAAAGAGTCTGATAAAAAATAAAAGGGAATGTTTAATTTTTGAATTCTTCTGTAAATATGGACACACAGAAGGGCCTACTATAAATTACATAAGATATTCATAGATGATATGTAGATTTAAGAGCACATATTACCAAGTGTTTCAAATAAAATAAGAAGAATTCATAAATGAATTAGAATAATGAACCACATTCTAACTATTTAATTCATTACCAATAAAAAATGACATTGTCAACTCTTTAACACAATCATTCATTCAAACATCAGAAGACAATAGACCACATTCATATACAATTAAAATGGTTGATAGAAATTAAGAAATTTGCATTCATTTCAATAGAGTTTATTTACTTAAAAATATCAACCTTTACAAATAGAAAGTAGTATACAATATATAGATAAGGATGGGGACCGCCCCCTAGTATCACAAGATTCTCATACTTGGCCATGATGGCCACCCAAGTTTTTTACAACTAGAAACCCTTAAAAAGAAAGATTCCCCACTCTTAAAAATATTATCAGGGCCCACTCAAGTGATACACTAAAGATTTGGATAAGAATCACCTCCCATATATATAGGTTATACCTCCTTGGATACCAGCGTAGCTATCACCAAGTTGATTTTTTGGTCTAACTTTTTTAAGTTTGTAGGGGGCTCACAAAAGATGACCTTAGGTTGAGATATCAATGGCTCATTAGCTTTGAGTAGGGCTTCTAAGGAGACCTTTACCTCAGACACATGACTAATGTTGAATGTGGATTATGTGGATAACTATAGAATTACTTTCAACCTAGCCTTTTTATATTTATCCACCCTTATACACATGACTCAATCAAATTGAGCCAAGTGGACACCAAATTTTTACCTATCAAGAAAGGTGCCATCTAGGTGGAAAAGCAAAGTGATGTTGAGTTCTCAGAAGTAGGCTAACATCTAATTTTTACTCTTTTCCAAAGGATCAATTACCACTTGAGATGCCACCAATAACTCTTCTAGATATGTTCTCATGTTTTTGGTGTAATTTTGGTAGAGGACCAAATCTAACAAAGGCATTAGTTTTAACTCTAGGAACTTGCTTCTACTTATTATCACCATGAGCTTCCTATACTTATTGTCCATTCAAATTACTCTATCTAAATAATCCTTAGTACATTATAGGTGGTCACAACCTATGGTTAAGACCTAGGTGACCTTCCTGAGAGATTTAAATATCTATGTCAAAGCATCATCCACCTTTCCAACTAGACCCATAGGGAAAGAGCTCTTCACCTATGATTTGAGTGCCTGTACCTACTCCTTCATGTCCTTCATGATTTTATTACAAAGGTCATTATTAGTTTATATCATGGATATCGGTGTTTCAAATAATTTTAGCTTATATTTCAAGAAAGGAAGAAGAAACTAAATATGAGTATGGTAGAAAAAATTGTTTGGTTATGTGTGCATTGAATCAGATGATTGTGAATAGTTCCTCTTTTTCTAGGGAGGAATGACCTATAAATAATATGACACTAAAGAAAATGGTTGGTTAGATACATATTTGGGTGGATTTCCTAGTGCTAGATAGATCTTAGAAGCAAGAGCTTCCTCAAGGATTGTCAATCCACAAATTTTAAACAATTAAGTTTATAAAACCATAGATAAAGTAATTGCATCAATAATCAAAAGGTAATAAATTTGAATACAAAATATTTTTGATAAATAAATAGACTAAGATGACTATTATAGGAAAAAATAGGTAAATACTAATGTTAAATAGGTCAGGTGTGCTTTAGAAAATAGGTTGGGGGTCTATGAACAAGAAGACAAAAAGAAAGTTGGATCTGGTTGAGGGTAAGTGGGTGAAAATATCTTGTTATTATTTTCTTCCATAGTAACCATAGATAGTTGGTGTGACCATCAACAGTTGAGGTGATCATCGGTGGTTGAGGTAACCTTCGGTGGTTAGACAGATAGTTGATGATCAATATGACCATTAGTGGTTATTGTGTGTTGGGTTTGGGTGATAAAAGGGTTACTTAAATGGGGTTATAGAATGATATTTTGAGATATTAGCTTAGGTTCGGTTGATTTTGAAATACAAACAATGTAATTGATAGATTGAAAATAAATACTTATCTTTCTAGAGGTTGATCTGGTGAATGGTTGAGGTGGTTGGCTCATTGATGGAGTTTATCATGATTTCAGTAGATTAATGTACTTAGTTGTCATCTAAGAGGTGGTGATAAGTTGTCTTTCTATCATGATGGCTAGATTACTAAAATAATACCTACAAAGAAACTTTGGATATGAAAGATCTTTATAGTTGTAGGCTCAGTCCCTTTTCACCTCTTACTCATCTCTTCTTATAGGAAGGAAGGAGAGGTGCAACAAGATGTTTAACAAGAGGTTCAACTGTATATCTAAATTTAGCTTTCACATGCATGGGTACACACATGAATTAGATAAGATAATTATAAAAAATCAAAATAAAGTGAAGGTTCAGTTAAGTTGGTTTGGATGATGGAACCTAACTATCAATAGTTAGGGTGATTGTTTATGGTTAAGGTGACTATCAGCGATCGAGGGTTAAGGCCAAGTTAGGTAAAAAGGATGGGTTTAACTAGTTGGTTAAGATTAATTGGGTTAGGTATAACTTGTAGTTGAGAGCCCAAGGTTGGGCCTAAGGGAGTCCTGTGGTGGTCTAGGGGAGTTGTGACATTCAAAACCATCAAGTGTAGATTTTTGGTGTCTATATTTTGCCACTTTTTATCATGTAGTTTTGTGTCAACAAGTTGTAAAACAAAAATGGATTGAAGGACAAAGGTTTACTTGCCCCAAACATGGGAGGATGTGTCCCCCCTTAAATTGGGAAGTGATGAGGTGAAAAAAAATCGGGTACTAGTTTGATGAGTGGGTGAGATAATGATAAAATGGGTGATAGGTTGGGCACTAAAGCATAAACATGTGCAAAAAGTGTGAGAAAAGTGTGATAGACAAAATCATGCATTGACTAGGTTTCCATAGTTGGTAAAAAAAATAAAGTTTAGTGATAGAAGGACAAGTGATAAGTGGACCATGTGATTATATTTAGGCATGGTGGCTAGGTACACTCATAAACCCAAATCTCCTAGGCAAGGTCTATTATTATATGGGTATCCAAGGTAGGAAGTGCTCCCAAGAAGACACAAACTGGTTAGGTGAATTCATGGGTATTTAAGGTAGGAATTGCTCCTAACAAAACACCAATGGGTTGGGTATGTGAAAGGTAGTGCAAGTTCAAAAATAAGGCAACATGGTAATTGTTTTCATTACATTCAAAAGGACTAGGAAAGATAGTCGCAAAATGTGCATGATTTGGGCTAAAATGGACCAATGGTGAGGTGATGAGGTGGTTGGTGAGGTGGGTAGAGAAGGTAATCTCTTCGATGGTTTCTTGGTGTGGGTTTCAAAAAAAAATTAAAAATTTGGTTGAGTGAAAAAAATCCAAGAGCCTGACCATCGATGGTCAGGGTCCTTAGCTTCGACTGTTGATGGGCACCCTGACCATTGGTGGTCAAGTGAAAACCATAAATGGACAAAAAAAGTGTGAAGTTGAGTCATTTAGACTCATTTTTATCTCATTTGACTTTGGCATATGGTGTTTTGGTATATTAGATAAAGTTGCTAATGGTCACTACTAGTGGGTGATTAGGTAAATGTGGTTGTTGATTTGATTGAGTTGACTGATGAGGATGCAAGGTGGGTAAGGTAGGGCATATGGTCATGTAGTAGGTCCCCAGATTCCTCCTCAATGATAGTCGAGGAATAAGGTAGGTGTTATACTAAATTGGTAGTGTAGTTTTGGTTTGGAAATGCATTTGAATTTGGTTGTTTGGTTATTGATTGTCATTGATTTAGTGGGAGGGTTTTGGGTTATGCACTAAGTATTAGGGTTTCTAGTGTGTAGGTAAAATTAGTTGTTGATTTGGGTAATTTATCAAGGGTAGGTTAGGTAGGGTTGGGTAAGATATAGGAATGTATATATATTTTTAAGTATGTGGGTGTGTTGGGTAGGTTTTAGGTGCGTAGGGTTAGGTGGTTTCCAATAACAGTCATGCATAGTGACTATCAGTCATCATCTTGGCCATTAATTATCAATTACCATCAAGAAAAGGGTCACCTGACCATTGGAAATCACTATGACCATCGGTGGTTAGTTAGGTTTGGTGACATTTTTAAAAATATGGCTTGAATTTTTGAAGGTTTGAAGGTAATTTGGGTGTGTAAAGTGTTATATGTTTGAAATGTTTGGTTAAGGGGATGTCAAGGGTAATGTTTTATATTAGGTGGGTAGTTAGTGTAAGTAAAATGAGTTTAGATTCTCTAGGTAAATGTCAAGAGCATGAGTGTTAAATGGGCTAAGGGTAGGTAAGGTTGGTTAAGGAGATAAGTTCATAGGTAATCATAGTATATATAATTAAGTTTGTTTGCTAACAAACCTTGAAGGAATGGTAATAGATCTAGATGTAGGATCAAGTGTTTTGCATCTTTTTGAATATCCATCGAGGGATGATCATAGCAAACTAGACTCACATGGATAAGGTGGGTCTTGGAGAAATGTTGAATTATCATCACATGACATGGGATGCAGTGATGATTGTAGCCCTCATCGAGAGATGGGATTTTTCCATGAACACCTTTCTTATACCAACTAGTGAGATGATGATCTTGCTAAATTATGTGTACAAGATTACTTAGTTACCCATAAAGGGTGATCTGATATATCACATTGAGCGAGAGGAAAGAGATGATTTCTTAGAGCTGTTATATGAAGATGTTCATGAGTTTGTCATATGACATGTTGGAGGATTCATCTACACTCCACTCTACTAGAGCATGAGGGGTGAGATAAGACTACTTATAATGATGATGATGATCATAGTATCATGCTTTATTGTTTTAGAATTGAGTAGTGAGAGGTTTTCATAACTAATGTTAGGGGTATTGGTTGAGATGCTGCTAGGCTACATAGTGTATGGTTGGGTGCCTATGATTTTCATTTAGATATATAGGGAGATATGGAGTTTTAGAGCTCACAAGAGATATAGAATCAACATTGGGTTTATGATATACTATTGGGCATATAAGTACATCTGGGTGTTATGATTGACAGGGATGCCATAGGAGGGTTATTGGACTTTCAAGTTGGATTTATGCGATGGAAAGTTGATTTCACCTTGTTAGGAGTAGGTGGATGTGTGCATGATGCAAATTGGTTTAGAGGAACCCTAGATGCCTTGGTTTTAGGTGATTTTATCTAGAGTCCATATGTCAAGTTTCCATAGTGGGCTAATTATTAGAGATAGACATTATCCTTGTAGAATTACAAGTGGAACTTTGACAGGTGGGATGGGGATGTAGAGCTCATCCCATTTGATAGGGTGTTGAGGTAATTTGGTCTAGTGTAGGGTATCTCATGCTTGTTTCCTAGATATATGTGGTAGGATGTACAGATCTTAATACTTAAGCCATAGCCAATCTAGACATTGCTTGAACGAGAGGAGTTACTAGCATGGCTAAAGATAGATGATGTAGGTTTTTTGGATGGTTACCCTACATGGTATAAATCTATTTATGTGGAAACATATTTTGGTGGTGGTGATAGTGGTAGACAACTGATGGATGTTGACCTAGCTAGGAGAGGTGGCTAGAGGGCACATGTACAAGGGGTTGCCCTAGGTGCATAAGTAGGGGTGGCTCTAGCCATAGCATAGGCTCAGGTGGCAACTTTACAGGGTAAGATAGTTATGGTTATAGGTGAGAGGGACTATGATAGAGCCACACTAGCCTTGGTTATCCATGAGAGATAATCTTTGAGATAGACTAGAGGAGGAGCCTTAGCACCTTTAGAACCATCGAGCACTATTTTCATGGCATGATATCTAGCCACAATGGAGGAGATACACTATTATGAGGCCATAGTCTTGAGAGTTATCCTGATGAACCTTGATGGTGTGAATACAAATCTATTTTGGTAGGTGGTGATAGCATGGCAATACCAAGTCAGTGGGTTGATTCTGTAGGTAGACAAGTAGGTATGTCAATAGGATAGGCACCAGGAGGTAGTAGTACCCTAAGAGATAGTGGTGCCTTAGGGGCATAGTTATGATATAGTTATGGGATATTATATGTTGTTGTATATAATTTTGATACCGACTTACGAGTCGATGTGGTGAGATGTATATTTTGAGAGAGAGACATGTATATTATTGCAGACATTATGATGTTATAACAAACTCATGATTTATAGATATGCTCTTTGTATATTGCTCATTATTCATGGTTTTGATGTTCATGTTGATTATTGATGATGTTATATTGATTATGGTTATGCTATGGATATGGATGTTGATGTAGAATCACCTAGCTAGGCATGTGATGAGATGTATTTTGTTTTATGTTCATATGATATCAATGTGATAATAATGTTCATGATAAAATTTAATGAGTATATGCTTCCTCATTTAGATTTATACATGTGGTGAAAATAGTTTATTGATTTATCGTACATGGATGTTATGATGTTGATATGATATTTGATGAGTATGCTAATGATGTTTGTTTTTGCTTATGATATATGTTGATATGATGTTGTAATCATGGTTATTGTTTCTTAAATTAAAACACATAAAGTAAGTTGAATAGCAACACTAGATGTGAGAAAAAGAATATAACTAAAAGACAAGATGGCAAAAGGAATATACCAACTAGTCATGAGAGGATAAGAAGAGGGCATGATACTCCTTTGGCAAGGACTAATAA
The DNA here is from genome assembly GCA_037957365.1 of Torreya grandis. Lineage (NCBI taxonomy): Eukaryota > Viridiplantae > Streptophyta > Pinopsida > Cupressales > Taxaceae > Torreya > Torreya grandis. Next base: position 4,331,409 of record JARHVA010000674.1, on the reverse strand, counting down.
AAAATGAAGTTGTATTGGCTTAAGGAAATTAAGACATTCTCATGATTTATATTATCATGTGTTATTTGGTTAAAATGTGTCTTGATCACATAATTTCAAGTGAGCTCAAAATCCCTTGCTTACAGTGCATAAAGGGGAGATGGATGAAAATGTAACCTTCTCATGAGACTAGCATGCCTCTTCTGGAGGTTACCAAAGAGTTAGTATGAACAAGTATATGTCATATAAGGTGTACACTGATTGATGCAATAAGTATACTCATGAGAACCACTTGTGACTTTTAAAATTCTTTTGTTTTTGATTTTGCTTGATAATGGATCTTTTGCTTATTTTGTTTTTTCTTAGAGGGTTGGAGAAGCTGATCAATACAGGAAGCTTCCAAGAAATTACTTTCTTTGACAAATGCTTTACTCACCCATCCTTCAAGGGAGTGGTCTAAGTTTGTGTGATTTGATTAATGATTTTGATAGTTGTCCTTCAAGGGAGTAGTCCAGCTTACTATGAGAAATTTTGAATATATTTTCAATAAATGTCCTTCAAGGGAGCAGTCTGTGACTAGTAGGAATGACCCATGATTATTTTTGGTTTTTATTTTGCTTTTTATTAGTTAATTTTTCTTGACATAGACTTGATTATATAGGCTTAAAGGTTGACCTTTATGAAGTTAAAATAAAAAGCACAAGAATTTTGATTAGGTGTAAAGAGGTTTAGGTGACAATGACCATGGGAATCCATCTTGTGAAAAGGGGTAGAAAGTACCATGAGAATCATGCCATGGGTAGAGCTGTGGTACCCATTATTCAATATTAGGTTATGATCATGATGGATAATCACATGATTCAGTTTTAATCAGTTTCCCCCTAAAATAGGGAGATGAATGTGTTGTAAAAGCAAAGGATAAGCTTAAGTTAGGCAAAAGGTGAGTTTGATCCTTTGTTAACAAAACAAAGGACACAAATGTGATGCATTTATGGGCTTAATATCTAGGTTTCCTTCAAGAGAGGATAAATGGTAATCTCCTAATCCATACTTATGGGTTATGATATAAGGTCCAAGCCAATTGAACACAAACTTACCCTGCTTGATTTTCTCCATATTGGTGGCATGTTGATTTTCCTTTAGTATTAGGTCTCCAATATTGAATTCTCACACTTTAAGGTGTTTTTCATAAGCACATTTGATTATTTATTTATATACATGAAGATGGGTGAGACTAGATAAATGACAATCATCAAGTAGCTCAAGTTGGGCTAAAATTTCTTGATGATAATCAAATTCAAAAATGATATCTTTTAAGGATGTACAAAGAGAAAGAATTTAGAACTCGAGAGGAAAGATAGCCTTCACTCCAAACATAAGGGGAAATGATGTAGCACTTGTAAGGGTTTGAATGCTAGTATGATCCATAAAGTGAAAGGAATGTACAAATTCCAATCTTGACTAAAGGCATTGACCATTTTAGTGAGCATGTTATTGAGAGTTTTGTTACATGCTTTCACCTATCCATTATCTTGTGGATGATAGGGTGAACAAAAACTTAACTTTATACCAAATACATCACAAAGACCTTGGACTTATTTATTTTTAAAATATTTTCCATTATCAATGATGATTTTGTGAGGAACACCAAAATGACAAATGATGTGATGATTGATAAAGTTGATAATCTTTTCAGCTTTAGTCAAGATAAGAGGAATAGCCTTTACCCATTTAGTGAAATATTTAGTCATAATGATTATAGAATTGTATCACTATGAATAATGGGGGTTAATTTCACCAATAAGGTCATACCCCATTATGAGAAGGGCTAAAATTTAATGGATACACAAAGACTATGACTAGGTGTGTGATAAAATTTGGCATGTTGTTGACACTTAATACACTTTTTCACATAATCACAATATTTTTAGTTAAGGGTAGGCCAATAATAGCCAAGGCATAGGATGCACTTAGCCATGGCAAGGCCACTAAAGTGTCCCCCATAGATTCCATCATGTGTTTCCTTGATAGCATGAGAGGCTTTGTGATTCCATAGGTAACAAAAGAGGAGACCATCAAAGCCATTTTTGTAAAGAATTCCCCCCGTAATGGTGTAATGTGAGGTACTCTAGATAATCACTCTTTGAGCATTCCTAGAAAGATTACAAGTAATGATTCTAAGGTCAAGATAGTCAAAGGTTTATTGATACCAAAGATCTGGTTGGGTCTCTTCCACATTATAGATGGTGGGAGAATATAGCTTGACATAGGAAGGCTGGGTAAGTCTATGGATAATGACATATAGCTTAGATTTAGAAGGTGTAAATGGGATCTGAGAGGCAAGGGAAGTCATGGTGTTGGTAAACTTGTTAGTAGATCATGGGGTGGTTTGGATATGGTAGTGTTTAAATGATGTTAAGAGTTCATCAACTAGTTATTTATACCATTGCAAACATCATTCTTACACTAGTATATGCCATTTATTTGATTAACCACAAGTTGGGAGTGACCAAAGATATTGATTTTCTTGACTCCCAAGCTAAAGTAGTTTGGAGACCTATCACTAAGGTTTCGTAATCAAACATATTATTGGTATATTCAAAATTAATCCCTAAGGATAAAAGAAGAGGTTCACCATAAAGGGGAAAAAGGATGATACCAGCTCCCCCACCACATTGACATTTTGATCAATCAAAGAGCATGGTTACTTGGTAGGTGAAATTTGCTTGAGAGAGCGTTATGATAGACTCATCAAGAAACTCCAAGAGGAGGTTGGTTTTATACTAATGGTGCTTCAACCAATTGGTCACCAATGATTTTCCCTTTAACTAACTTATATTGAATAAAATTAAGGTCAAACTCAGCTAAAAGCATGAGCCACTTGGCCATATGTTGATTTTGGTGTGGCTTAGAGTGCATATACTTGAGTGGGTTAGTATTTGTTATGACATAGGTTTTTTGGTTAATAAGGCAGTGTCAAAGTTTGGTGTCCATGAAGACTAAATCTAAGAAAAGTTTCTTGATATGGGTATATCGATTCTCATATTCTAAAAGTGTGTGGTTGATGTAGTAGACTAATTTCTATTTGTGTTGTTTAACTCGATGAGTAAGCATTGCCCTTAGGGAGTGGTTGGTGGCAGAGATATAAAGGTAAAAAGGTTGATCATCCTTGGTAGGTATGAGGATAGGTGGAGACAAAATGTACTCTTTGAGTTCATCAAAGGCCTTTTAACAACCATCACTCCACTTGAAAGAGACATCCTTCTTTAGGAGGTGATGGAAGGGTTGACATCCATCTGAGAGTTGAAAGATAAAGCAATGAATGGATTGGAGCTTCCCTTGTAAGTTGCAGAGTTACTTGAGGTTGATTGGGGGGAGCATATCAAGGATTAATTTTATTTTGGTAGGATAAAATTTGATTTTTTAAAGGTAAATGATGAAGCCAAAGAGATTTCCTAATAAAACTCCAAAAATTCACTTCCTAGGGTTAAGGCAAACATAGTAATAGACGAGTCACTCAAATATAATCTTGAGAACATCCATATGGTCCTTACGGTATTTGTATTTCTTATGGAGGTCATCCACATAGTCCTCAAGGATTTCATGCATAAGGTCATAGAAGATGTAGGTCATAGTGCATCGGTAGGCTACACCATTTTTATTTAGACCAAAGGGCATGACTCTATAAGATTTGATTGTAGCTCGAGAATCTATCCATGATAGATAACATCTCATGGCCAGTTGTAAGATCAACTAATTAGTCAATGATTGGTAGTGGAATGCCATATTTTGAGAAAGCAAGGTTGAGGTCATAAAAGTCTATGCAACTGCATAATCTCCTTATGTCTTTAGTGATAGGTATGATGTTTGAGACCCACTATGGATAATCAATGAGTTGAATGAAATTGACAAATAGGAGACATTGAATCTCTTCTTTAATGAGAAGAGCTATGCAAGGGTACATTCCTCAAAGTTTCTACCTAATAGTCTTGGCATCACAGTTGGTGACTATGTTATGGGTGGAAATGGAAAGGTATATTCTAGGCATGTCATCATATGACCAAGTGAATTCTATGCAACAATCATGGATGAAGGAGGGGAAGTCCCAAAGTTCCTCAGAATTCAGTATTAGCCAATTTTGACAATGTGGTGGTTGTTCAGAGTGCCCAAATTGATATCCATGGTGGATTCATTTAACATGGTTGAAGTCTCTAGATATAGGTATTTTTGGATGGAATAATATGGTGCCTCAAGGTAGGTGAGAATGTAATCATCATCCTAACACTGAATGATATTAATGGTAGGAGAGTCATCTTCTACCAACTCAGGATGAGTTAGAGGAATGGTCATGGTTACCCCATATTTTTGATAAGTCAAGGGTCTGATTTTAATCATGTTGATGAAAAAAAGAAAAAAAATTAGGTGGGATGATGTCATCATACTCACACTCAAGTGGAGAAGAGTTTGGTGAGGAAGGGATATCCTCAACAATGGTGATGGTAGGTGGTTTGATTTTATCTTGTTGAGTAGAATGAAACTGAGGACATGTTTCTCATGAGGCTTTCTAGTCTCAATTGAAATAAACTCATGTGGCCCATACTCATAACATCTAATACCAAATCCTTTCCAAGCACACCTATGGAGGTATTTTTGGCAGAGTCTGGTTTGTCCATATAGGAGAAGATAGATGTGAATGGTCGAGGTAAAAAGGAGGTGGTAGAAGAATCAAGTGATTTGTCAAGTCCCCCATAGATGAAATGGGTTTGATAGTTTGAAGGTCCAAGGGGATTAATAGCTCTGATATTAGGGTCATACTTGGGTTGGTTGATAAGTTATCCATACTCCAGAGGAGTAGGGAAAGCATCAAGGGTTAAGAGGTGGTATTCCCCAAGTGAAAGACATTGGAATGTATATTTTAAATTGTCTATGTTGGGGATTCGATCCAAGGGGATTGATGAGTTGGTATATGCCTCATTAGAAGAAGAAGAAATGGCTTCCTCTTTTGTGGTTGAAGGCTTATATTTGGTTGATGAGGGTGTATTAGATGAAGATAAGAGGATGTTGTTGGGTCAATAAGTCATGATAAATGATGAAAAGGGACTTGGGTCAGCTTGTCTAGTGACAACCTAACCTTCATGCTCAAATTTGATGCAATGATGAAGGGTAGAGGGTACACAACTCGTGGAGTAGATCCAAGGTCATCCTAACAAAACATTATACTAAAATTCACCTTCCACTACATAGAAGATTTTGGGGAGTGTGTAAGGTCCTGAACGGATATGAAGGAAAATAGTTCCCAAAGTAGTTGTAATGGTGTCATTGAAGGATCAAAAGACATTAAAGGTCTCAGGCATGATGTTATTTGGTATTTTAAGTTGATCGTAGGCATGGGAGGAGATTAAGTTAATACTATCTCCCCCATCAATCATAACCCATTTTATGTAGGGTTGGTTAATGTAGGCAGTGACGAGAAGAGGGGGATTTGGGTCATCACGATGGATAAAAGGTATCTTTGAATCCTTGAAGGTGACAATTTTAGACATTTAGAGAGTACCAATAAAGTTTTCTAGAGGTTGAGGGTCTTTAAGTTGGACCTCTATCAATTGTAAAGCCTATATCATTATTTTGTGGTGATGAGGCAAGGTAGAAATGAATTTGTATAGAATTATTTTTTGCTAGGGTTTGGTGAAGTTATTTGAGAATTACTCTTCTGATTGATTCAAAGGGGTTGGATTGAGAGGTACCCAAGATAGAAACCTTGGGTTTGGATGAAGTTGAATATGCTTGGATTTGACTTGGTTGGGAGGTAGAAGATGGGTATTCCATAAAATGAACACCTTGGTCTTCCCTTTATCCTTTTACTATGATCATGTGACCACATTGATGGTATGGATTGAGGGAAGAGATGGGGTAGGAGATTGGTTCAGTTCCCCATCACTCTGAGGTGAGAGTGGGGGAGAAGTTAGGCATTGGGTATTGGTTAATTTATGGATTGGTAGTGGGCTTAAGGGAAGTTCATCTGATAATAGATTGTCCTCATCATAGAGTTAATGGATTGTGGTTTATAAATCATTTCAATTCTTTGTGTCATGCCTAGGTATCTATGATAGGAGCACCCTTGGTGGTTGTTATACCAGACTAGTTTTGGACCAAGAGGGTCAAATGGTCTAATAAGAGGTAAGGTCAAGGAAGAAACTTGTAATAAACTTTAGAAAATAATTGAGTAAGACTCAGCTAAAGGTGAGAAGGGTCCAGATGTTTTGGCTTTGGTTGGTGAGTTGTAAGTCTTTTTAGAAATGGGATTGGTGATAGAAGGTTTGGGTAATGTTGTGTTCTTAGTTGATGGTTTTGGTTTTGGTAAGTTAGAAGTTGATAAGTTGGAGGTAGGAGGTTTTAGGGTAGGTAATTTGGTTATTGATGATTCGGTGATTATGGGTGTGTCAGAAAGCAAGTGTGTTGGTGTAACCAATAGTGGTAGGTGGGTTTTAGTTGAGATAGTTGGCTTCCCAATAAAATTTGAGGGATGAGGCCCCAAACTAGAGGGCAAGGTTGAGGGAGGTAGAATTTTAGGCTTATAGCCCTTTGATGGTTTTACCTCCTTAGTTAACTTGATTTAAGGTTTGGTTGATGGGTTTGGTGGGGTAAGCTCTACTTTCAAAGATGGATGATTAAGGATCTATGTAGGGAAGACACCAAGGTTTTTGTTTGGTTGAAGTGATGGAGGATGATTTGGTTATTTGAGATTTGGTTGCTTTGGATGGTTGAGAGATGGTTGGATTGGTAGAATTTTCAATTGGTTGGGTTGATATGATAGTGGGTTAGATAATGGAAGTGATGGGTTGGAATGTTAAATATGTGGTTAGAGGTTTTTTTTAATGATATAAAGGAGCCATAATTACTACCAAAAGGTGGCTTGATCCATGTCAATTTTGGAGATGAATTACAATCTATGAACTAATCTAGAGAATGGCTTATAAATTGGTCTCATTCCATGGGTAGTGGGTTCAAGAGATAAACCCATAGGTTGGGAAAGGGGAGTGGTGACTTCATACTTTTCCTCAATCAAAGGATGTAAGGTTTGGATGGGTGATTCCTCTGTGGGAGGTGAAGACATGGTGGTTTCCTCCTTGGGAATGATCTCTGAAGGGGAAGTAAATTGTTCGATAGTTGGGGGAGAAGGTAAAGTGGTGATGGTTGCTTACTCAAGTATGTCAGTTGAAGGATGGCTTGATGACTCCACTACCTCAATAAGTGGATGAGGAGAAAAGGTTACTTCCTTAGTTTAGGTCTCTAAAGGAAGGGAAGGTAAATCCACTACCTCAATAAGCAAAGAGGGTGAGGAACAAGTAGATTGGGTGGTAGGTTCTTTAGTAATGAGCATGTCAAGAACCATGTTGACTATATGGGCATCGTGGGAAGAATCAAATTTGTTGTTCTCATTTTTTTTAGGTGCATGATTGGGAAAAGGTTTTTTAAAGATGTCAAGGGATTGGTTAGGAGGTGTGTTTGGGTTTTCCAATGCAATTTCCCACTTGTCAATAAGGGTTTAGATAAAAATTTTGAAGGTTTTACACCTACTAATTTCATGCCCAACTACTTGATGAAAAACACACAGGTCATTCTCATTGTACCATCTAAGTGTAGGGTGAGAAGAATCAAATTTTTAGGGGGGTTTGATGGGAGGAAGATATATGATATTAACTTTCAAGAACTTCTCCAAGATCGAAGCATAAGACTCCCCAAGTAGAGTAAATTACTTTTGATTATTTTGGTTTTGGTTTCTCATGTTTTGATTTGAGGAATTATAAAAGTTTGGTTGATTGACAGAGGGTGGAGGACTGGTCTTAAGGATAACCACATTAACAATTCCCTTATTCTTGGTCCTGATATTTGTTTAGTTACTCAACTTAGAGGAAGAGGCCTCATTTGATTTGAAGGTGGAGTTCTTATTTTTCAATTTTATCTTTCCTTCATCGATGGCCCTATTTTCTAGTTTACATGCCATGATAAAATCTTTGTCAAAGGTTTTGAAGATTTGAACATGCAATGTAGAAGAGATTTGTTTAGAACATGCCTAACCAAAAAAAATTATTAGTTTGAGTTGGGGTAAAGAGAAAGAAAGTTGATTGATTAGGTTTCTCCAATGGGCTACAAAATCAGCAATAGACTAATCATCAAATTATCAGATAGAGTAAAGATCATTGATATAAAATTTCTTGGAAATGTTGATTGAGAAGTGATCCAATAAAACTTTGGCTAGCTAGGTTAAAGAGAAGAGAGAATGTTTGGTTATGGAACTATACTAGTCCAGTGTTGGGTTGGATAAAGATATAGGGAAGGTGTGGAGGAGGATAGCATCATTGTAGGCAATCAAATAACATAAATACCAATATGCCCTGAGGTGTTGTTAGGGGTCATCCTTACTTTGAAATTTAGAAAACTTGGAAAGTTCCAACTGAGGAGGATATGGTTTGATAGGGATAGATGGGTTAATGGGTTCATTGCAAATCTAGTCATATGATAAGATGTTATGAGCTCTAGAAATGGATGACTCTAGAGTTGTCGTTTTATCCATGAGCATTTTCATTAGATCTATTTGGGGTTGTGCATTCGAAATACTATGAAGTGTATATTGTTGTGGTGGTTGGGTAACATATTGATAGTTATTGGGAGGTTGAGAAGCTGCCACATATTAGTATGTGGACATAGGGGGTTGGGTAGACGCCATGTGTTGGTATGTTGACATCAATGGTTCAACAGATGCCATATAGGGTTAGGTGGATGCAGGTAGTTGGGTAATAGGTAGAGGCACATGCCCTTTTGGGTTAGGGATGTAGTTTGGGTTTGGTGTAATGGGTACCTATTGAGAGATAAAAGTGGGTTGGGTAGGAGATATGGTTGGATTTGTAGTCAAAGGGTAGGTAGTGACCTTGGTATTGATTGGTGGTAGGGTAGAAGGTATGGAAACCACAAGATTTTGAAGTGAAGTAGTGATTAATGGATTGGGTGTAGCCAAATAAATGTTGGAAATTGTAGTACTAGGTAATCCCATGGTGAGTGGAGTATAGGTGGTTAGTGGTTGTGTTACTCCTAAAGTAAAGGAGTTGTTGGTGGGGATGGAAGGTGTAAGGGTGTTGTTAGGTTGGGTAGGTTAGTTTTATATATTGATGTCAAAGGGATTATTGGTAGATGAATACACTTGAGTGGTTAATGGTTGGGTGGTGACTATGGAAATATAAGTGTTCTCTATAAGGTTGGAAGGCATGTTATAATTTGGGTCCACAAGTTGGATTGAAACAGAGGTATGATGAGGCATAGTGCTAAGATAATGTTAAAGGGCCACATGATTATTATCCAAGAAGGTGGTGAAATATGTATCCCCTTGGGAAAATACCCTAGGGAAATTGGGACTCCCTGAAGGATGAGAACTCTCTACATCTGAGATGTACTCCATAGATGAAAATGAAAAAGAATCTAGATGGTTTGGTGATGGGTTATATTATGCTAAGTTCATTTGCTTCTAGTGAGTGAGAACCATGCAAGATGAGGGAGAAAGAATAAAGAAATAATATCACCACTCAAACAAAAATAAAATAAGAAACGATCAAGGAAATCAAAACACACGCTAAAAAGTATGTTAAGTCCTAAATTTCTTTTTAGTATCTCTTTTGGTTTGTGCTTTAAGCTTTAAGAAATTGTGTGACTCCAAATTGGCTTTTAGAATAGGTACTAGAAAAGAAATTTATGGTTTGTTTTAGGTTGTGTTTAAGGTTCTCAAAAAGATCTATATTGGAAATCAATACATGGATTGGTATTGGGGCCTACCCCCTCACTTCACACACTATAGTGATAAGGGTGTCAGGTGCTTAGCCAATATATACCAATTCATAGATTTTATACTCAACTAAAGAGTTGAGTTGGTTTTCCCCTTAGTAATGACCTCCAAGTAGGATTATCAAGAAAGGTAAGGTGACCACCAAATGATGAAATCCTGGATGGGCCTTATGTCAAGTTGTTTAGATGTTTGATTGATGAAACTGATTTGGTTTAGTTAGTGCAACAAGAGTGATGCTATGATAGAATTACTTTGCTTTAATTTAACTAAATGAGCTAAACTTACAAGAAACCAATGAATGCAACTAATTTTAAACCCAAAATAATTTTTGATTTTGTTTATGAACATATAATAGGGAGAAGAGCACCTAGTTGCAAACAAAAAAAAACCAAGTAGAGACTCAAGGGTCCCACCGGGCATGCCAGAATGTTTTAGATGATTCTATCTTATATTTTAAGAATGGAAGATGAAATTAAATATGGGTATGTTAGAAAAAATTGTTTGGTTATGCGCATGTTGAATCAGATGATTATGAAGAGCTCATCTTTTGCTAGGGAGGAATGACCTAAAAATAAGACAACACTAAAGCAAATGGTTGGTTAGACAGACAGCTAGGTGGATTTCCTATCACTATCTAGATCTCGAAAGAAAGATTCCTTAGGGAATGTCAATCCACACATTTTAAACAATTAATTTTATAAAAGTAAAGATAAAGAACTTACATCAATAATCAAAAGGTACTAAATTTAAATACAAGATATTTTTGATAAAGAAATAGACTAAATTGACTAATATAATAATAAACAGGTCAATATTAATGCTAAATAGGTCAAGTGTGCTCCAAAAAATAGGTTGGGGGTCTATGAACAAGCAGACAAAAATAAATTTGGATTTGTTTGAGGGTAAGTGGGTGAAAATAGCTTGCTATTTTTTTTGTCACAGTGACCATTGGTGGTTGGTGTGACTATCAGCGATTGAGGTGACCATCGATGGTTGAGGTAACTTCAGTGGTTGAATAGATCATCAATGATCAAGATGACTATTAGTGATTACTATGTGTTAGGTTTAGGTGATAAAAGGGTTGTTTTGATAGGGTTATAGAATGGGATTTGAGATATTGGATTAGGTTGGGTTGATTGTAAAATACAAACAAAGTAATTGACAGATTAAAAATAAATACTTAGCTTGCCAAAGGTTGATATGGTGAATGGTTGAGGTGGTTGGATCCTTGATAGAGTATAACATGATTTTGATAGATTAACAGTACTTGGTTGGCTGAGGGGTGGTGGAAAGTTATATTTCTATCATGATGGCTAGATTTTTGGATTGCTAGAAGAATACCTACAAAGAAACTCTAGATATGAAAGATCTTAATACTTACAGGCTCAATCCCTTTTCACCTCTTGTTCTTCTCTTCTTATAGGAAGGAAGAAAAGGTGCAACAAGATTTTTAACAAGAGGTCCAACTTGATAGCTAAATTTATCTCTCACATGCATGGGTATGCACATGAATTGGATAAGTTAATTATAAAAAAAAGTGAAGGGTTAATTAAGTTGGTTTGGATGATGGAACCTGAACATCAGTGGTCAAGGTGACCATCGATGGTTAAGGTGACTATTAGTGGTCAAGGGTTGAGGCCAAGTTGGGTAAAAAAGATGGGTTTAGCCAGTGGGTCAAGCTAACTTGGGTTAGGTTTGTCTTACAATCGAGAGGCCAAGGTTAGGCCTAAGGGAGTCCTGAGGTGGTCCAGGAGAGTTGTGACATTTGGAACCATCATGTGTGGATTTTTGGTGTTTAAAATTGGGTCTTTATCCACCTTTTCATCCTCACTATATTACCTCACTTTGGTAGGGAGAAGAGGTCATGTTTATTTTTTCATACCACTAGGTCTCCCTCCTGAGTGAATTTCTATGTCAGAATCCTCCCAATGCTCTTTCACTCCCTATTAAACTCCCATTGGACATCCAAGTCACCTTTCAAGATCATCTTTGGTCCCTATGATCTTGAGGTTATTAGGAATATTATTCGATTTGGTCCCGTGGTAACTCCAAATGTAAAAGAGATGAAGGTGGGATGAAAGAAATAAAGGTGAAAGGTGGAGGTCTAGGAGTATGAGGAATGGGTCAAGTGGAGGGAAGGAAAGGAGAGAGTAATGGAGGAGGTGGAGTCATGGGGGTGAAAGGGGGAAGGATGAATGGTCAAGCCCATGAGAACATCTGGGCATGTCATTGGCTTTGGGTTAAATTGAATTATGGGTTAATGACACTAGGGAAAGGGGAATTCAATAGAAATAAGGAAATTGGATGGTTAAAGCCAAAACTTTGGGTACATAGGATGATGAAAAAAGAAGATCAGGGAGGGATAAGAGGAACAACTAGGAGCTAAATAGAAGTATGAGAGGGAGTCACCTTCTATTTCTTCTTGGGCCTTATTCTCAAATCCACTTGTGTCACAGTAGTAGAAGGGGATATGGTGGTAATAGTGTCTAGAGTAGACTGAGGAATATTTAAAGTGTTTATAGGTTTTTTTAAGGTGGTCAAAGCTGACTAAACTATGCACATGGGTGCACTCATTGCTAGGGTTTCCATTTGGACCATTTAAGTGAGATTACTTGGAGGTGGTTTAACTTGAGGAGGGATCAAATGGGTCACCAAAGTGGGAGCCATTGCTTAGTTTGATGTGGTAAAGTTGTGGGTATTGATATTTGAGTTGGCATAAGGTCTATAGTAGTCACTTATTATGTACTAAACATTGGGAACACTGAGGGATTGGAAACATAAGCTCTTGAAGACTAGAGGTGAGTCATAATGATTCTTACGCATAGAATAAGTTGAGTGGAGGGAAAATAGGATGTGGGTATGTTGTACATGGATAAATCCAGAGTTACCTAAGTAAATTATGGAGGAGGTGGAATGGGAAATAAGGGAGGCATAATTTGAGTGATCCTATTCATGATAAGGAAAATAGGGGGTGCCCCACTAGGCCACTAAGGGATGGAGGTAGTAGTGGAAGGAATATCCATGGGTACCTAATATTGTTCATGCTCTAAGCTTGATTCAGGGATATTATTGATGTCAAACTATAGTACATAGGTAATTGTTGGTTGAGTATCTTGAGTTGTGGGAGGTCATGGAGGTGGAGCAAAGAATGGGGAGGTGAAACTAGTGTAAGAGAAAGATCTAGGACCCCATGGATTATATTTTTTGAAATATGAGGCATAGTCACTTGGATGTCTCCCCTGACTTGAATTAGCATAGGTGGATTAGGGTTACTCTAATTAGATGTCCTAGGTTGGACCCACTTTCCTTTATTCTTTACTTTAATCTTGTTCAACATCTCATTATCATCATCAAGGTTGAGGTGAACCTCAGCATCACTATGGGACACATGGTTTTAGGTGATGTTGATTCATGATTGGTACTTAATCACATGGGCCCTAATAACACTGTGAGGGTACCATTCTTGGTGCTCTACTATGCCCAGGGAATAATAATCATTTCCTACAACCATATTATATAATGGAGGTAGATTATTATATACATGTTGATAGATGATGATGGGGAAGGACATGGAAGCCTTCTATTAGTGGTTAATGGAGAGGTCAAAAATTCCTTTGACTATTTGATAAGATATTTCTTATTTGACCAATCAGTTTGAGACCAAATAGGGTAGGAGGAGGGGGTCCCTATAGATTTCTACTACATATATGATGGTGTCATATTGTTAATACCAATAATTACCAATGGGCGTGAGGGACTGTTTGATCTCACTTGAGATCCAAGGCATGGTCATCTCATTGATGGTCATGTAGACCACTGGGTTGAAAAATACATCGATCTCCCTTATGTGATATATATATATATATATTGGTTCCCATATAGTTTTTATAAACATACATACACCACAATACCCATTGGAGTACATGATGGGAACTTATAAGGTTTGAACACAAGGGTGACACAAAAAACATCCACTAGGTAAGACATCATCGATAAATTACTGCCATCTTAAGCTTCCTTGATGTGGTGAACTAGCTAGAAGTTGATAGTGATTTCAAGGTCTAGGATTTATTCTCTTTTGAGGATTATGCTAATTAGGGGCACCTATATAAGATCAATGTACATATAATTTATTTCCCCAAAAAGGGTTTTAGTAAGATCATCCTATCACAAACACCTTCTCAGAAAGTGTAAACAATGTAGTAGTTGATGTCCTCCATGTTGATCCACTTAACACTGACATCAGCTACCCAGTCCTTTAAAAAATCATATATGTCATTGGTGTTGACTGATGCATCTATGGTGGTATTTAATAGATAACCATGTAACTCAAAATATTTTAATATGCTTTGAATGTAACACCAAAAATGTCAACAACCATGTGCTTGGACCCTAAAATGTGCACTACATCTTGGTAAGTATCTTACACTTATTTGCAGGTGAGAAGCATATTGCTGAAGAGGTCATAAAATGGAAATATCTTTGGTTTAGTTGTATCCTTGTGCAACCCACACTTATCATATGCCCTAAGGTCATCAATAAACTCAACTTCATCTTCATCATCATTTGAGGTAGGCTTAAGCACAACTTTGATTGCTCTAAACATTTTATTGTATCATTTAAAGTGGGTCAAGTCTATGGGGAAATTGGTATCCCTATTCTTAGGCTCATTCTTAGGTTTGGAGGATGAATCACCCATGGTGAAAAGGTTAATATTGATAGCAACAAAATCTAAGTAATGAGGGCATGAAGGGAAAAATAACAAGATAAATTTGAGGATATGAACTTTGGGAAATTGGGCATAATAATAGCAAATTAGTTCACCTTTAGGCACTTATACGGATCTATAAAGGGCTCCTACATTAATGGAATTTAGTGCACACATTGTGTGAATTAAGAATTGAGTTGATGTCATCATCTACTAAATGGTTTTTATATTTGGCATTACCTTAGGAATTTAAAACATACGCTCCTCACTTATATTTGGTGACTGTGATGAGGTGTTTTGAATTGTCAAATTGGGGCCCATTTCCCATTTAATTAACATAAGAAGCATGGTAGGCACACAACTATATTTTCCTTATGACATCATGAGTGGAATCATCTTGTGTCATGTGTCTATCACTAGTTGGTTATATTTGTAATGTATGCCACCTAAGAATAGCTAAGTGCTACACTTTTACATGTTTGGGATAAAAAATTTGCCACTTGGTGTAGCGAGGTGACATATGCCATCCTCTAATTGTATTTTGATTCTAATTATACCTCATTCTAATTACATCAGGGCACCCCAACCCTTTTTGTGATATGCATGGCCATGCCATGTGGTTTTTTATCATTTGTCAATCTCTCCTAGGAATTAACACTTATAATAGGTTTGAGAGACTGAAACTTATGATAGTCAGGAGGTCTCACTGGTCAAGCTCTCCTAGGATCTGACACTTTTGAGAGGTATGGGAGAATAACACTTCTGATAATTGAGTAATCTCATTAATTGGGCTCTCCTAAAATTTGACATTTATGAAAGATCTAAGATATTGACACTTATTACAGATGAGTGGTCTCATTGGTCAAGCTCTCCCAAGATCTAAAACTTTAACAGGTCCAAGAGATTAAAATTTTTGGTAGGCTCCATGTGGTGCTTTCCCATTCATTGAGCTCTCCTATGAGATTTTAGAAAAAGTAACTAAGTTAAAATAACACAATCAATTGAAAGCTCACATGGTTTTTATTAAATCTTTATTAAATTCCAATCAGATCTCTTGGAGACTGATACTCTAGGAAATTGACATAAGTCCATTTATATGAAAACTATAGTTAGCATAGAAAAATTCTAGGTATGAAAACCCCTTAATCTTCTAGAATGAAGCAAGGATAGAATATTTTTAGACATAAAATAATATATGGATCTTCAACAAAGACTAACTTATCATCGCCAATATCATGAAATGTTTTGTAGATTAAAGAGGAACATAGGTTTAAGGTTTCAAAATGACCAATGCTGATTGGAAAGGGATTGAAGCTCTAGGAAAGATTTTAGTTGAGAATTTTTAGATGGGTCCCCCACTTCTTTAAAAATGGTTGGTATTAGCCACAATAAATATGTAGGCACTACACAATCATCATAAGGGGAGGATCATCCTCTATGAAAAGTGGAAGACGAAGAGATAAAGGAGGAAGATTTGGAGGAAAATATTTCAAATGTGGAGAGTTAAGACATGCATATGCATTCCTCATGTTCATTTGGATAGTGGAAAGAGTGGAAGTGGTGGTGCACAAGTCTTAAAAATAGGTGCAAATTATAAATATATATATGTGCATCATATAGATGAACCTGAGTAAGGAGAAATATTACTAGAAGTGAGGATAGTCTTGAAGGTCATAGGAAAGAGTGAAAATGTAATGTAGCAGATGTATTTTATAGACCAAGTGCATGACAAGAGATAAATGTTACACAATTGTGATAGTGGAAGAACATGTAATTTAGTCTCTACAAAAATGATGAAGAAACTAAGATTGATAAAAAAGGAACATCTGAGACCATACAAAGTGTCATGGTTGATAGAGGGTCTAGACAATGTTGTGAAAGATAATCAAATTGGGGATAATATTTGGAAACTAAATATATAAGGTCTTTTGTGATGTGTTATAGATGGATGCATGTCATGTTGCTTTGAGAAAGCCATGACAATATGACCATGAGATGTAATGTGATGGGAGAGAAAATACAATGCACATGAATAAGGATGGATGAGTCCATATCCTTAATCTATTGAAGACATAGGATAAATAAGATGTGCACCAAATTCATTTAGTCATGTACGGTATCAAGGAGAAGATATAGTGTGTGAATATGTGGAGTGACATTTCATAAAAGAAAGAGAGTGATTATGTAGAGAAAAGGAGTATTACTACACAAAATAAGGTAAACAAGAGGCGAACCATAAAAAAATGTTTTAGTGGGTATTTTTTCAATAAATAAGTGTAAGAGTGGATTTCACAACACAAATAGATGAGACAACCCAAGGAGAGTGGTATTTGGTGCAAGAGTATGATTAAAGGATTTAGAGGAGGATGGTCTTTGTTTCAGTTTGTTATTTATGAACTAGAAGTTGAGAGTCATCTCACATGGTATAAATGAATTTTAAAACCTTTGGATGAGATCAAAATAGTAGTTTTCCCACATAACCTAAGTGTGTGATCACTATGCCCATACATTTTCTTACCCAGGTTGTATGATGTAGGAGCATCTAGGTCCATGCGTAATATTGAATCAACAAAAAAATTATGAATATGATAAGTAGAAATAAATCGGGTTACACATATTTGATTTCAAAATGTTTGAGTTGATTTTTAGTCAATTCACTAAAATTATGGTAAGCCTTGGCTCCTCAAATTAGTGAATCACCTAAAACTTGATCTAAATTTGTTCTTCACCTTGTATGAGCTTTAGATATTGTATTAATGTGAAATTTTTAGGGACATTCATTTTCCATTCTAAAGTTATCAGTCAAATAAAATCTTACTGCAATATCATAATTTGGTTTCAAAATGAAAAATACACTATAGACATCATGGTAACTTGGGTTTTATAGGAAGCATGTTGACACCATTTTGAGTTAATATCTCAAATTAGTTTATGGTACAAGGTTACATATTTTTTTGTAAAGGGTTTTTTTATTTGGAACTTGTGCATTATTGCTTTCCATTAAGGTGTGACATGTTTAATTAATCTAGGAAATAGTGATAACCCTAGTGATGAGTTATTTTACCTTAGGAGTGTAAATTTATTGAATGATTATAAGGACTTGTGTGCATTTAATATATGTGGCCTTAGTGGGTTGGAAATAAATTAATATAAAAGGGGTGGTTTTGGGATCTATATAAAAATGTCATATTCATTTGAAAAGGGATGATCTAAGTATGGTTGCAAGGAATACTTCAATATAAATTTAATTATAGATCTAAATTTAGAAATAGTTCAAGAGCAATTGAAATGAGTATTGTGATAGATATTTATGTGTAGATCTAGCAACAACAATTGGAGTTGAGTCATATGAGTAACACTATGGTGTTAATCTATTTTTTTTAAGCTTTCATAAATTTGTGGAGTTGTATTAATTTTAAGTCTATAGGAAATCAGTCTAATGTTGTTTAATCTCTTATTGAAGAAATAAAATTATGTTATTGTTGTTGTATTTCCACTATGTAATTGTGGGTTGTGTGGTTGATGCCACCTCTTAATTGGGACCTATAACCATAACTACATCACTTCCACTATTAACACATTCAAAAAAACAATTCTTCTACTCAATTCATCAACAAATATATTAGAATTTATACATTATTTAAACAAAATTGAATAATTATATAGGAATTTAACCTAGTACATGTCTCTAATTCAACTCATGCTGACTATTATTGAATTATAATGATTGATGATCTTTTTACAATAAAAATTCATTTAGCACATACTAGGTCTCCATTTATTCCATGTATATAAATCCTTATCATATATTGAATATTTTCACTTTTCATCATTCAAATTTTAACTAAAATAGGCAATATGTATACCTTCTTGAATTAATACTACTCCAATTTCTATGCCACTTGCATCATAATATACCTAAAATATGTTACTAAAATCTGGAAATGTCAACACTGGCTACTATATTATCTTCTTCAACTATTCAGATTTTTCCTTCCATTTTCCAAACAAATTCTCTTTTATTTTTTTCACCACATAAATATTGGTGCACATTCAAGTTCATGATGAGCTTCCTATAAGAACTTACAATTCCATGAAAACTACATACCTAAAATGTACTCTATGGTGATGACCAATTTAGTATAGCTTATACTTTTTTCGATCCATCTTCAAACCTTATTGAGAAATTATAAATCCCATATATACCCATTCTTTATACATGAAACTACATCTCTTCAAATTCATAAATTTTCATCTCTCAACCTTTATAACACTTTGCATAGATTTTGAAAATGTTTTCCCTCTATTCAACTAAAAATTAATTTGTCATCAAGATATAAAGTGATAAACTTACCAAATAATGGTCTAATAACTTCATTCATAATTCTCATGAACATACTTGGTGCATTAGTCAAACGAAAGGGCAAAACCAACCATTCATATAACCATTTTGTGTTTTAAATGGTGTCTTTCATTCCTCACCTTCTCTTATGCAAATATGACGATATCCACTCTTAAAATAAATTATTGTGAATTATCTCACTCCACTCAATAAATCCATTAAATCATCCATACATGGCAATGGAAATGTATATTATATGAAATCTTGTTGATGGGTTCACAATTAGTCCACATTATTCATTATTCAGGTCAGTAGGTTTGTTTTGATCCAAAAAGTGAGTAACAAAAGCAACAATCTACTTCCCTTTCATTGTTTTCCTATTTTCCTTAGTTTAGTTGTCTTTGTTTTCTACTTTAGCTGTTGTGTTTCCCTTCAATCTTGTTGTGTCAATCAAAAAAGGTATTACAAAGCTTAAAAGAGTCTATTTCTTAGTCAAGAAAATAATCCAGTCAAACTTGTTATGCTTCAATTTTCTATTGTCACATGAAAACCAGTGAGTTATTTTGACTAGAAGGCTGGTCAACCCTTGTGAGTCACTATAAATGTTGGTATTTTGGCCTATCAAGGCCAAATACCAACCCCTATAGTTCAAAACTTTTTCCAGTATTGCTTATCCCATTCAAACTGGTCTAAAAGTGAGTAATTTTTCCTAAAAACCTAATTTTCCATCTTTAAATGTCAAAATTCAAGTTGAGAGGGTCATAAAATAAAAGAAAATACCTTTAATCATGCTCAGGATTATGAATTTAGCTTAATTCCAAAGTTTCAAATTTTGGAAAAGTCATTTAATATGCTTTTAAAGCCTAAAAGTCCCCCAAATTACCCCACACATGCCAAATTTCCAATTAAAAATATTGGAAAAGGTTAAAAAGGTCTAATTTTTCATGTTATGGTAGATTTTCCTTTTAAGAGCTTCTATTTCTAGTGATGGAAGACTTTAGTTGCTTTTAAAAGGCAAAAAGACCTTATTTCTTTCATTTTGTAAATAATAATATAGATTCCATACACATACAATAGGGGATATCAATATCAAGGCATGACATAGCTTTAGAAATATTTTCATGGTATTTGGATGCAATACAAGCCTAAAATTGTTCCTCTCCAGGCACTTTGCTTTTTTATACAAAGTGACATGCTTGCATGTTTGAGGATGGTATGGTCTATTGAAGGAGGGTATAGATCTAAAATTTTGGGTGAAAAAACTAGATTGATAGGGCTTCCTGATGGATCAATTGGTTCTTTAATTAGCTTCTTTAGGCTCATGAACCAAGTTAAAGACAGGCTAATTTCTCTAGCGTTGCAACCAAAAATGCAACCAATTTTCCACAATTTCTCTTCACCAGGACAGAGTTTCATGAAAAATCATGTTGTTATAGAATCTTGGGAACTTATTATACCTCTTTATGTCCCCCTTCAGCTAATATTCATGCATTTTAGGGTCCAACAAAGCTCACAATAATAGCCAGCCAAATCTTTAATATGGCATGCTTTCAAGAGAAGTACAATTTTGAAGAGAGAGTGCATTTCCAAGGTTTCATATTTTAGTCCATGGCATCAATTTATACCATGTTTTCATGTTTTCAATTAGGTTTCTCAAAACAATTTCTCCAAGGTTTTATGTCTCAGTCCATCTTTGTGTTCTCAAGGTGTTTCCAAAGGGCCTGTTTAGCATAGATTAAGGATTTTTTTGCATATTTTAAGGTTTTTAAAGAAAACTATGTTTCATGTTTACCCCCTTTCCCTCTTCCAATGGATTCCAACGTCATGTGATGTGATGATGATTGGTTTGTGTTTGCATATGAGCCATTTGGTAGCCTTTGTCATACTCCTTCATGTTCCTTTCCACCACCATCCCATTCATCCCCACCTTATTGTCATACACCACCTTTTTTCACTATGTTTGTGTCTTTGCTATCTCCATTCATATTTTTTCATCACCTTTCTCATCCCCACCACCTTGTTTCATCATCAAGTAGGAAAAGGTTGATCAAAAAGCCACCATAAGCATGAGAAAGAGATATAGGTACCTAAAAATCATTAAGATACAGTCAAAAGGGGTCCTACATCAAGGTTACATAGTCAAAGTGTGGTCACAAGGATGTTATGTGGTTGTCAAGGTAGGGTCTTTAGGTTATGCAGTCAAAGTGTCATCACAAGGATGCTATGTGGTTGTCAAGTTAGGGTCTTCATAAATATTTAGTGACAAAAATAACTTAAGATCATGAGGAAGATACAAGAGAAATTCATCATGGAAAAATAAGGTAGTTTTAAACCTTGAATTTTGGCATAAATCCTATGTCCTACAATAAAAAGGGGAATATAGTTGTGTTTTTCAGAAGGTGCATAGATAATGAGTGACAATGAAGAATTATCCTTTGGTCTACATAAAAATGTCTTCATCAAACTTAATGGAGGAGAATAACAAGATTCAATTCAAGTGTTGGACCTTCCTTAAGGTCATATGTAGACTTCTTCCATATAGGGTGGCATCATAGCCACCTACAGTTAAGCATCACAAAATCAATCACCTCCAAGAGTTAGCTTCATGATATTCATGGTATAATATGAGAATAATTCAATGATCAAGGTCTTAATTATGGCTATTTAAATCATACATTATTGAAGGAGAGATCAGCCTCAGGGGTTTTTAGGACACCTACAGGTCTGCCCTATCTCAAGAAAGGCCCACCTTACAGTTTGAAGAGTCTTCTTGGATTATAGGCCTTAAAGTCTTATCAAGGGTCTTAGTAGGATTAAGTTTTGAATTAGATTTATTAAAGATACAAAACCAAGGATAATGTAACTTTAAAGAGCTTAAGAGAAACAAAAATGACCTACAGCTAGTCACAAGTGACCTACAGGCTTATGTTTTTTCAAGTAAACCTACTTGTTATAAGAAACACCTTTTAGGTTTCAAAAGGACAATTTGATCACCAATAGAAATTGAGATATTTAATTTCATTATGGATCAAAATGAAGACACATCCAAGTCTAAAAGAGGATTTAATAGGAGAAAAGTGACCTAGAACCATCTATAGAAGCACCTACAGTCAGCCCAAGATGAGCATCTAAAGCCAAATGGGTGAAAGTGCCAGATAAAGACCTTCAAGGGAATTTGGGCCTTATCAAAGGGTTATTTATCAAGTGAAAATTGTCATGGTATCATATGAAAATCATTGATATCTTGTTTTTTTTGTTCACACCCTCCAAACACAAGAGACCCATGTTTCACTTTCTACACAAGACACTTTTGAAGCATTCAATGAGGTCTAAATGATCACTGTTGAGATTTTTTAGCCAAGGCAAGGTCATGTTGTCAATTGTTATATAATGGAGTGAAGAAAAATATAAATGGAGGGATCTCTAAGCATAAGCTATAGTCACATCCCTCTTTGATGATTGCCTATGACCATTAATAATGTAGCCCTATAGTCAAGCATGCTAGAAGGTAAGGGTTCAAGAGGGTTTCATGATAATTATAGGGTTTTAAAAAAAACTTAAAAGGATGATTTTATGGATATGGATATATCATATGTATTAAATTTACCTTCACACTTATTGTCACAAGATTTCAAACTCTTTCAAGGCCTAAATCAAAGTCACAGTTTGTACAATCAAGCTTAATCACAATCAAACACCTAATGCAAGGTCTATGATAAAAGGAAGGGATGGTGAAGTGGTAGTGGTATATGGAAGAGAATATATTTTCAAATAAAAGAATAATTATAATGGTTCATCAAGATTCATAGTGTGAATTGTTCTAGGGTGTCTATTGCTACAGTCACATAAATCTGCACTTATACCAATAGTCACAATCAAATAGACCTATCTTGATTTACGTAAGGATTTGAGATCAAGGTTATCATGGGTGAGGTTTTCATAGATAATTTTAAATTATAAAGGTAATAAATGATGGATTAATTAGTTGAGATCACATGATTGACCTTAAACATAGTCAAACACAATCTACAACCATACTCAGACAAGCTTGTAGCCATCTTCAAAGTTTTCAAGAATAAAGGCCTAGAGTGAGGTTGAAATTAAAAAGGATGATATAAAGTGAATTTGATAATTTATACTTATAAAAATTCATCATCTTAAAATAATTAACAAATCATACAGTTAGGTTTACCCCAAAAGAGTACTTACAGTAGATAGAGCACCTGTTGGAGTATAAAGTTTAGGCCAACAAGCTCTAAACAATAGAAGTGAAGTTGTTGGTAGTATAGAGATCTATTAGAGAAAGATGAATTTCAGTGAGATAATGGTAATTAATATATATTCAAAGAAACTTTCACATTTAGATCACCTTATGACCACCTATAACCATATGAAGGTTAAAGGGCCTCCAAGCGTCAAGAAAAGGATAAAGGCTAATGGTGTAACCAAAAGCTTTCATAAAGTGTTTGAGGATCATAAGTAAAATCATGGTGATGTGATCTAATAAAGAGTAAAAGTGCTTCAATCACTTGTAAAAATTAATTCACCCTAAGTACATAGTACACAACCATTGTAAAAAATTTGACTCTGAAAGGTTGAGAATGCCTTACTAGAAGGATATAAACATACCAAAAAGGGGTAGAATATGTTTTAAATCATCTTGAAGGAAATATTTAAAAAATTTAATATTAAATTTATCTTTAAATCTTCTAAATACATTGGTAAAACATGAAATACAATCAAGTATGCCACAACCCATGTAAAAGGGGCATTTTTGAAGGAAATTTAAAGTTTATAGCATCTATATGTGGATTTTTGACTTTAAATTTTGTATGTAAGGTCAAAATAAGTTGAAGAATCAATATAAAATTTTTAAAGCCATTAGACGAGTGTAAGTGCTCACTATTTTGGCACAGTCATTAGCATGTCTATTTAAGGTCACCATTAGAGCAGGTAGTGTTTTGAGGTACCACAGAGGTTTATAAACCTATGTGAGAGTTTTAAAAGCATAGGATTATGTTATTACATCATAATAAGACATTTAAAGAGTGTAAAAACTCTAAATCATATGCAAACCATGCCCATACAAGCTTTTACAAGCAAACATGCATATAGGCCAAAAAGGCATTTTTGACTTTTCAAGAAGAAAGATGTTTTTAGAGTGTTTTTATAGCATGTTATATACTCCATAATATTTTTTTAAGAAATTAGAAGAATGGGAAGTTTAATTTTCATCCGGGTGAAGAATTTCAGTTTTTGAAGTTCTAGACATCCTTCCAAGCCTCTTGTTTAGATGCTCATACCTTTCACCACGTGAGAAGTTTGGTTGAAAACTATTAGTATTTTTTTATTATCCCTATGAAATTATAATTAATTAAAAATTGAATCTATTTTAGGGGTTTTTCTTTGTAAACAATTTTTAAGAGCATAGGCAACCTAGAATGCAAGCAAAATCCTACAGGTAGATTTCCTCTACGTGATAACTTTACATATCCTTTACATGAGAAATAAATTATTTTAGGGTTTTAGGGGGTAAATTTTATACAAAAAAATGTAAATTTTTTTGGATTTTAAGTTCTTTACTTCATGAATCATCATTTTGAAGATTCAGCTTAAAAACCCTCCCAAACCCTCAAAAAACTAGTTTTGCAAAAAGTTAATTTTCTTGCCATCAAATCACCATGGATCAACATGAATTTTTTTCAAAAATAAACTAAAATATTAGAGAATTCCATAAATTCCAATTTTACATATGGATTTGTATAGATGAGGGCATAAATCATGTTTTTTATGGAAAAATCATGGGAAATGAGGTACAAGGTACTTTACATGAAACCAATTCATGGAGCTTGAAGCATGAGACTTGTTATTCATCTTTAAATATTAATTTGGTCCTAAATATTCCTAAAAGTGTCCCTAATATCTCAATCAAAGTGGCCAATCTATAGGAAAAAGGGAGCAAAGTGGGTCTAGTCAACCCTATTGACTGAATGGTGAGTGTTTTCTCATCAAAATCACATATCTTGTGATGAGAAAAGTTTTGATAGGTCTAATAACATTGTTTATTTAGGTTTCATGGTGCCTTGTTGTATGTTCCATGGAGTCAAAGTGTACAGATAAGTTATTAGGCCTATTTGGTTAAATATTCAAGTTTGAATTTGGTATTGGATGGTTATCAAAGGAGCTTACTTGGAGTTTCCATGTTGCATATCTAATATTAACATGGAGTTTCATGCACATTTTCTTCCCTCAAATTCCTATTTAATTCAAGGAGGATCTTAGTGGAGTAAACTATTCTTGCACTTCATTTGACTAGTTGGCCAAGATCATGCAACTTCCTTTGTTTTCATGTAAGTGAAGGCTTTCAAATACTTCCAACTTATTTTAAGCTTGAGTTAAGACATCTAGGTTGGTGTAGCATCATTCAAGGAAGGATCTTGACTTGTCAAGATGGTCCCACCACTTTTCTAATGCCAATGAAGAGCTTCATGCAAGACAAGGAGACAAAGGGATATCAATTCAAGACTTTGTTATCATTTTGTAATTGAAATTAAAATAGAGTTCATATGGAGTTGATCTCTTCTTCTTTTTTCAATGCCAATCTCTTAGATTTTCTATGTTTTTACTATATATGTAGGCTTTTTATCCATTTTTTAGATCCATCCTTCTCTTGGCATGACTGGACTCTACCAAGATTAAGTTTTGTAACCTTTTTAGACAAATAAAATGACTATTTCATATTCCATTATGTTGGTGTAGTGTGTAATATCAATTTGATTTCCATATGTGGTAGAAATTTCTCCCTTGTCAAGTCATGATTCTCACCTAGCTACTAGTTTTTTAGATTATGTGTCATGTTTAGTGTTTGATGTCTTTTGGCTAAGCTTATAATGGATATAAGTGGTTGGTCAGTGCTTTGAATTAGGCTTATTCCATCATTTCCCTTAGGCTTTGATCACCATATAAAACCTCTACATGAAATATTGATGCATAGGATCCTTTTAGAATTTTAGATTCAATCTTTGCTTGTCTCATCAGTGTTTTAGGATCTCAAATAGAGTGGATGAACCAGCAATACAGGTGTATCACCAACAATAAAATAAGATTTCCTTTTCAATTTCCTTTTCCCCCTTTTCATCCCAACAATCAGTAGTTTAGTAAGCAGTGAATAGTGATACATCATGGGAGCTAGCCTTACCAAATTTAGAGGTTTGGTTTGAGTTCAAGTGTCCCACACCTTAGATCATTTCAATGTTAGTCTAGGTGTGAAGGTTTCAGAGCCAAATCTATCAAGCCTTCAAGCAGGGTGTTAACTGGGTTGCTAACAATTATGGCATGCTTGATGGGACATAAATTCAGCCATTGGAGTACATAGTTTGAAGTAATATCATATTTAAAAGCATATTTTTGTACTCTTTTATTCCTTATATCAAGTTAAAAGGTACATTATATTCATAATTCTAGTTATCTTCATAATTTTTAAGGCAATGGCAACCTATAAAGAAGAATTTTCTCATTCTTGTCCTTACCAACAATTCTAATATCATCCTCATGACTCATATCAATCCTATCATGATCCATATCAGCCATATGATGAATATACAGAGCCTTATCAGTAGTATGAAAGTTCATACTAGTCCTATAACCACTCTCATGAGTCTTGTTTTGCTATTGATCAGCCCAATCAAGTCCCAAATCAATCCATCTCAAGCTTTAAGAAATCTCTATTTGGTTATGAGAAAGAGATGATAAGTATAGACACTAGAAAGAGCTATAGTGAGGAGATTTCCAACTATGAAATTTAGATTATGAGAGAAATTTTTTAGCAAGCTAAAGAGGTATATGCAACTTTCATAATGCAAAGTCACTCAAAGTTTAGTTATGATCTTTTAGTCATTGGAGGTCTAATAGTAAGCGTTGAAGAGAGATTGGTGGTTTATGAAAAACCCTAGGGCCATCATTTACAGTAGTATGTTCCCATAAATATGGCCTTTTGTCTTTATAATTAGAAAACTAATGTTTATCACAGCCCTCAAGAGTCAAACCAAGCCTTGCCTAGCTTTCCTACCTAAAATTCTATCCAAGAGAGGTCTCAAAAAGTTGAAGAAGTTTTTTATGAGAAGTCTAATTTTTAGATTGTAGAGATCATACAAGAGCCTACATCTTCAAGTTTGTAGAAATAAATCCCTAGTGATCTAATCCGTGATTTTGAGGTTGGTTTAGCCAAGCAAATTGAGCTTGAAAATTAGCATCTCCATTATTTAATGGAAGTTATAGAGGCAACACAACAGAAAATTCCTTCTTCCACACCCATGGTTGTAAAAAGTATAGGTTCATAAACCCAAGTTTGTAACTTGAAATCATATACATCAGTCTAGAGAGAAAGAAGAACATTGAATCATGCTTCAAAATGTTGAGTTAAAGAAGAAACCAGAGATCATTCATCCTCCATTCATCTCTCCTTAGAATCCAAAGTCCTTTTTTTGAGTGTGAATAAGATGTAACCAAAAAGACAAAAAATGAAGGTGACTTGAGTGATCAAGAGGAAGAAATCATTATTGGGACACTACTTGGCAAGGAAAAACGTGATTCAATATTTCATCATGCCAAAGAATAGGAGTTGTAAGAGGTTTCTCAAGAGTTTATAGTAGTTGATATAGATGAAGTAAAAAAAAATATTTATTCAGAAGGTAGACATGAAGACAACTCACATAGAGCCACTGCTGAGGTGGAAAATACTCTTGAAAAAGATGATAATTAGTAGCAGGTATACCATGATTTCTTAAATGAAATTAAAGAGCTTAAGATGGAAGATTTTGATGATGAGATAGAATAATATGTTGATGATTCATATAAGGATTCCACCAATGTTTTGGAGCTTCAAGAAAGCAATGTATTCTATAGATCCCAAAGCAAGATGAGCTGGAGCTTGAGTGGATAGATGAGATGCCATTCTCTATAGAAGATGAAGATGAAGCAAGTGTAACAGATCAAGAACCTTTATATGACTACATTAAAAAGGTATAAATATATGATCAACATATTTTAAATGGTAAGAATAATGAAAAATTTCATGTCTTTTCAGTTGATCATGATGAAGAAGCCTTTTGGGATGACTTGGAGAGTTTTTGTGAAAAGTTTGATAGTTTATCTCCACCTCATATGGAGACTGAATAATGTTATAATAAGTATTATTATATTTTTTCATCAATAATAAATTAAATAATTACAATAAATTTTGAATAATTAACAATAATCTGAAGACTTTGACAAAATACTACCTCAAATGGAGCCTAATGAAGACATCAATGCAAATATACTAGCTAAATTGCCAATATAATCATTGAATTAGAATGTGTCAAATCATAATAAACTTATGAAAGAGGTAGAGTTATCATTCTTAATGTAATAAAGAATAAAATTGGAGGAAGATGATTGGATCCTGGATTCATATCTTTAATCCATGCACCTGAGAATGGAATTTGGAATCCCAATTGCACCAACAAGAAGACATGAATATCTAAGTGATCCTATCTACAAGAAGATGCCATCAAAAGGAAGTAAATAAATTTCAAGGTTCCATGGTGAACCAAAAAGTTTCCCATTTGATCTTGGAGGAAATATTCTCCTTTTAGGTTAGTAGGTTTATGATTTAATGATTTTGGGAATATTAGTTTATTATTCCTAATTTAGTTAAAGGGTCTAGGTAGTAAAATTAGTAAATAAATATACAATAATTAATCTACTAATTTGTATAAATCTTGTTGTAATTTTAACCTTTCTAAAAATATTAATAAGGGATAGAAAATAAGACTTAGCCAAAAACTAACTAAGATGGTTGAGATAGAGTCTAAAATTCACTATGCAAGACTGGGACATTGTCAGAAATCAAGGTTTATCCTTCATTTTATGATTGGACAAAAGTCCCAAAAGAGGACACTAGTGGTACCAACAATGTATTCCATTTATGTCTCTATTATCCAGGAGAGCTAAAATTTATAAGTTTTGTTCATTGTGTCTGTATGACCCTATTTGTGAAGTTTTGATTGTCGGATATCCATGAAATTCTCTGTAGAGTAGATTTTGTCTTTAAACACTAGAATATTTTCTACTTTGACCAATTTTGAGAAAGAGGGGGGGTTAGTTTATGTAAGATTCAATAAATGTGTATCCATACCCCTTGTGTGGACACGTTGCCTACATACCAATACTCCAAAGAAGGATCACATATGTAGTTATCTCACTTGATGTGCTCTGTGCAATAGCGTGTATGAAGATGCAAAATGATATACTAGGTGTGCTTGGGGTGTCTAGGGAATGGTGTAAGGATTTGAAAAAACTTGTAAGTATATTGGCTAGCTATATGTAGAGAATAGGGAAGATTGCCTAAGTATTCTTGCTTGTATTCTTGCTTGCTTAGTGATAATTGCCAACCCTTTCCAAATGATCTTTGAATAGGCTTTTATAGGGATCTATTGGTCATGGATTGAATGTGCTCATATTAGGCTGACAAGGAGAAGTATGGGGAATCAGAAGAACTAATTGTTAGGGATAAAAATGCATTTGAATAGGAGTGCTAAAATAGGACACTAGTGGCATTAACACTGTAGTCCAGATTAAGTGCTATTATCTTTAGCTGACAGGGCTTGGGGGGATGGATTTATCATGGAAAGATCAGTTTGGCTAAGTTGAGATTATGTTTGGAAGGTAACAGATGATTGGGAATCATTGAAAAGATTATTATGAGGGTCATGAAAGCAAGCAAGAGGGAACTATGGGTTGGGTGTTATTAACCACTCTCAAGTTACCAATTTTCACATTTTATATGACTACATTTCCCTCCCCTTTTTTAGTGATACAACAAAGTGAAATATTAGGATAAAGGAAAAATAGAAAGCATACCTAAACTTACTTGCAAGGGTGACGTCCATGAAGTTGTATGATGTTGGGTGTGCATAGAGAAACCATGCTATGAAGTGTGAATCTACAAGAGAAAATAGAGAGTAGATTAGTTCTTACTAAATACATTAAATATAAAATAAGAACAAACAAAATTTGGGTAAGAGAGAGAGGAAGAGAAAGGAATGAATACACCTCATCGGGTATCTGGACCAATACAAATCTTGTTATTATGCTAAGTAATGCTTGATGTGTGATGAACCAAGAGTAATATCATGAATAGAGTTGAGTGATCAATTCTCTAGAATTGGCTCAAGAATGCAAAGGCTAGCCCTTTGGCTCCATTGTCTCCCACTAAGTGATGTTAAGTTATCATGCATGTGCTAATCAATGTTTGGACTATGTGTTCAATCCCTCTGAATAGGTGGCTCAAGAATATAAAGGCTAGCTAGTCCTTTGGTTCCATCATTATCACTTGAAGTGAAGCTATGAAATGATAATAGTATGGATGTCAATTTTATGGTATGGCTCTTAAATCCTATGAAAGTACTATGATATGACAATGTTGGCATGGATAGTTAAATGTATGTTGGAAACTTGGCCACTCCTGGCCACTCTAAAAGATGGATATTAGGCTTGTATGAAAGCCACTCAAAAATGATGACAACCACCTATAGATGGAATAAGGCATGCAACTACTAAGAATGAATGAGTAATACTAAATTTAGAAATAAAGGACAACAAATGTGCCATGCACATTGCCCCCAATCATTGGTGTCTAAAACATGAATTTTGATCTAGAAGTTATATCAATTATCATATCTAAAACTAGAAGTGAGAGCCATCATGCCATGCATGATGCCCCCTATATCTATATTCTTTGATCAAAAGTGTACTAAAAGCTATTGATTATGAATTGGTCTAACTGTACAAAACTATAGTTAAACCTACTTTTATGTCTACTTATGGAAAGTTTAGTTGTTTTGTTATTTAGACAGGAGTGCCAAAAAAGAACACTATAGGGTCTAGTACTGTAGTCCAATCTTGGTGTTGTTATCTTGGGCTAAATTTGATGGCTATTCTAATATTTTCACTATCTAATTGGTATGTTCTATCTGGTTTAATGTTTGGTTATTTTTCTGGGCGTTTTGAAAGATGAATTTTTTATCATTAAGAAAACTGATCTCTATGACAAAACCCTTATTTTTTGGCCCCTTTTTTTAGGGTAGGAATGAATATCCTATAATGACTTCCCTTAGAAGAAAGATCCATAAAAGTGTGTTATGCTGCAAAGATACATGATATAGTAATGATAATCAAAAATATATCTCAAGATATAGCATGGTTTGTAATGAGAGATTATTCAATCAATAGGGGTATGCCTAGATAGATATAACAATGTAATAACATGTATAATGTACTAAACTATAACTGGAACTAGAATTTTGGTTATTTTTTAGTTTTTAATTGTTAGTTGTCAAAGAGGGATGGATCATGATGTCCATCATGATATCCAAGGAATCAAGAATAATGCATGATATGTATTATGGCATTGTAAAAATTTGAAAAAGCAATCAAGAAACAAGTATACAAGAGTGGCCAAAGGGCCAAACAAACAAAGGACATGGGCACATGTCACTCAAACTAAAAAACAAGCATATAAGGCATGTTCAAATGTCACATACACATATAATTGAAACAAGCAAGGTTGGCATGAAAGCCACAGTCACATAAAAGAGTAAAATCAAAGGACATTGGTAAATGTCCTAAGGCACAAACAAGAATAGAAGCAAAGGACATTGTAAAATGTCCTAAGGCACATACAAGAGACAAAAATGGAACTAAGAAATGCAATCTATCTAACTATACAAATTAGGAAAAGAAAGCATGTAATATAATGGAAATACAATCGCATGTAACTAATCAAAGTAAGAAGTTAAATTATGCAAGACATGTTAGTACAAGACTAAGTAAATGCTAAGAAATACAAAAGTGATATATACTAGTGAGTGTTGATAGAGTAATTTGTGTAAGCTAGTAAATAATGTACATAAGCATGATAACTAGAGTGTGTGGTGTAGGAGTGAGATAACTTGGATGGTGTAGTCATGTAGAATATTCCCCCAATGGGTATGTATATCTATGTGTGTCTTGAATGTAGAAGTAAGATGCCCCCTTAATGGGTAGAGTGAAGCAATCAAGCATTTGTATATCATTGCACACACTTAAAGAAGACCAAGTGAAGCATGGTAGTGTAGATAAATAAACAAACAATAGCATAGAATAGTAAATGTAAGTCTAACAATGTAGTAGAAATGTAAATCATGGATAATGTATACAATTGAAATGTTTTTGGTGTTTTTAGATTATTTGCATGTTTTTTTATTTTGAAATATTCGAATGTTTTTGGATTTTGGATATTTTGAATTTTTGAGATTTTGAGTTATGTACAATCAATCATAGGAAGACTATGTACAAGAGAATGAGAAGGAACTATGTACAACTAAGCAAAAAGAAACTATGTACAAGCATTTAAAAATAATCTATGTACAATCAATCATAAAGGAAACTATGTACATGAAATGTTGAAAAGAGATGATACTAATCAATGAGTCTCATGGGAGACTCCCTATCATGGTGTCCTATATCAAGGAGAGGAATCATGCATGATCATGAAGCACGATAGAAGTGTTTAGATTATGGCTTTGAAAACTGTATATGTTGTAAATGATCTAAAATCTTTGAATTAAAAACCAACTATGGGGTCCCCTTGTAACTCTGAGAAGTGGATGTAACTTTAAGGCTCTTAGGGACCCATTTGGTAGTAGGAGAAGCTCTTGAAACATGTGATTTATGAGTAGATGCATGAGATCTCAATGATACTACCCTGGGTGTGAACACTATAGTTGGAGGCTATCTAGAATCCTAAAGCTATGGAGGTGTATGAATTCTATATGCTGGTGATGGATGCCTCAACTATGTTTGAATTGAAATTGGAGGAAGAACTATAACTAGTGGAAAAACTAAAATTGGTGACTACGGAATAGTATATGACTTTTAAGTGGGTAGTGGTAACTCATATGGAACTCTACCAACTATAACAACCTGATTAGTGTGAATGAATTTCATGCATTTGTGAACTATAGATAGTACTTCTCAAATTTTATAAATCCATGGTCGACCAAGTAGCATATCAAAAACTCTTGCATTAGGAACTATAGTAAATGATGTGGCCACATGTGTTGGACCAACTTGTAGAAGAAGTACAGTCTCACCCAATGAACTTTGTATGTGTCCACTGAATCTACTGATAACTATGTCCATCAAGGTAATATCCTACTTTGAATATCCCAAATGTTTTAATAATGTCATAGTGCACATGTTAACACTGGATCTATTATCTATGAGAACATTATGAATAGGATGATTATGAATGTAAGCTTTGATAAAAAGTGCATGATAATCTGAATCATCCTCAATGATCTCCTGCTCCTTATAAGGAGATGGAAGGTCTAGATAAAACTCTAGAATTATATACACTAATCATGTTACTCAAAATATGTGTGTCAACTAAAGGTACCATGTATGTACATGGTGATGGATGTGTATGATATGCATGGTGAACCCTGATGTGTCCCTTGTGTCTTACTTAGAATGCTACAAAAAGGGATCTAATAAGATTTTCAAATCTTTATCTTGTGTTTGCTTTGCTTGAAGAGGCTCAACTAAAGTGCCAAGACTGATATGATTTCCATCTATCAAATCATGTATCTTGTGTCTCAAACTGA
Organism: Torreya grandis; assembly: GCA_037957365.1. Taxonomy (NCBI): domain Eukaryota; kingdom Viridiplantae; phylum Streptophyta; class Pinopsida; order Cupressales; family Taxaceae; genus Torreya; species Torreya grandis. The sequence goes on along the minus strand of JARHVA010000674.1, from coordinate 4,297,858 downwards.
AGCATCTTTTTGTTGTATGGCTTAGTGCCCTATGAAACTCACAAAATGCATGTTGATCATATCCCTATGGAAGAGGACTTATTGGGTCAACTTCCCAAATAGGAGGGAGAGATATGATGTTACATTCCAATAGCTATTGTAAAAAATATGGCTAGAGAAATTGGTAGATTGGTAAAGGTTTGCTTAGGAGGTGTTGATAAAACCACATGCTGAGGGGGCTCGAAAGCTGCATTAATTGATACTTGATTTTGATTCTTGCTATCATTGACCTTGACTTTATATGGGAGTTTTTTGTTACTCTTGTTTGTTATTTTTGATATATTTATGTACTTGAGTTTTCCCATTTAAATTAGTTTGACTTCTCTTTCATTTAGTGTGTGACATAATTTAGTGAAGGAATAGAATCTATTGAACATAATTGATTCATGCAAAGCTGGTAGAAGACTCTGGTTGAAGAGATCTTGTAACTCTAGATCAGCCACAGGGCTAGTCATCTTAGCCAAAAATAGTCTTATATCAAAGAACATAATCTATGAGATGCTCATTTGACCTTTGTTTCTGTTGTGTAACTTGGGCATATGAAACCTTATCAATAATGTTAATGTTGAAATGAGCTAAGAACATGTTGACTAAAGGAATGAATGCATTGACCGATTGATTTGGTAGACTATAGAACCAATGTAAAGCATAATCCTTTAGGATCTATGGAAATATTTTGGTAAGTAGCTAGTCATTTGGTAATAGTCCAAGCATGCTATGTGAAAATCTCTCAAATGTGTTTCTAGATCACTCTTGCCATCATATAAAGTAAGCTTAAGTTGAAAAAAACCTTGTGGCAAGGGTGTAGAAGCAATATGATGTGTCAATGGTGTATGCAATAGATAAAAATAATCCAAATCCTATGTAGGTCTAGAGGCATCTTGATCAAGATATAGCACCTTAGATTGAAAAGATCTTATCTCTTGCACAATGGCTGCCACATCAAGAGACAAAGATATACTAGCTATAGCTAGTGGCATAGAGGCAGGTTAGGATACTATAGGGGGTTGTTGAGACATAGTTGTCTCTATAGTGTCATTTTAAATTGGTTGCTCTAAAAGAATGGAAGACTCAACTTATTTAGCCTTTTTGATTTCCATGATAGATTGTAAAATAAGAGTAAGATCTCAAGGTTGGTCCCTAAGTCTTTCTCAAAAACTTTGTAGGATCAAATCTTTATTGAGGACAACTTCATTATTAATAATTAGTGCAAGTTGATCAATATTTTGATGTGGTAGATCATGAACATCAGTTTCTTTATCATCATTATTAGTCTCATTGAAATTGATGTAATCTAGATGTGAAGGATATGTAGCTTGAGTCTGAGCTAGTTGTTTATCCATGGTATATGGTCAAGTTAAAGGAATCTAGGTGAATTTAGGAGGGTTCCCACTAAGTCTTACACTTCATCTCGATGGAAGATAAGTAAGGATATTAGGTGGCATAAGGAAAACAACTTGGATAATAGTATAAAATATTAAAGAGATATAATATAAACAAGGAACTGGAATAGGCATAAAAAGGATATGAAGCTCACAAACATGTAAGGTGATACCTCAAGAAGCAATGGGACCTAGTATATGTAGCTAGGGTTTGAAAGATGATTATTTTAAAAATTACTATGAAAATTTGAAATTTAAAGTGAATTTTTGAGTGAAATGTGGAAGTAAAAAATCATGAATTTATTGGAAAATTGGTGATTTAAAGAGAACTAGTAGATGCAACTAGCGTTTTTAAAAATAAATATTTCTAAAAATTACTATTAAATTTTGAATTTTGAGGTGAATTTATAATTTTAATATGCTATTAAAAAATAAGAAAACTATTGGAAAATTACTAGGAAAATACCGAGACCTAGTATCGACAACTAGGGTTTGAAAGAAAATTATTTTAAAATTACTATGAAATTTTAAAATTTAATGCTAATTTCTGATTTTATTATGCAGGTAAAAATAAAAAATATATAGGAAAAATCATTAGGAAATTTACCCTAGGGTTTTTATGCACAAATGAAGTAAGTCGGGTTTACCAAATGATTTAATGATTTTGGAAATATTAGTTTATTATTCCTAATTTAGTTAAAAGGTATAAGTAGTAAAATTAATAAATAAATATGCAATAATTAAGCCATTGATTATTATAAATTTGATTACGATTTTAACCTTTCTAAAAATAGTAATAAGGGATAGAAAATAAGACTTAAGTTGAAACTAACTAAGACAGCTGAGACATAGTATGAAATTCACTATGCAAGATTGAGACACTATCAAAAATCATGATTTGGCTTTTGTTTTATGATTAGATAAAATCACTAAAAGAAGACACTAGTGGCACCAACGTTGTAGTCCACTTCTATCATTGTTCTCTAGGAAACCTGATCTTTTTATGTTTTGTTCATTGTGTTTATGTGACCCTATATATGAAGTTTTGACTATTAGGTGTCTGCAAAACTCCCTAGAGAACATATTTTGTCTTCAAACCCTAGACTATTTTATACTTTGACCAACTTTGAGAAAGAGGGGGGGTTTGTGTGTGTAATATTCACTGAACATGTATCCACACCCCTTGTGTGGGCACATTGCCTACATACCAATACTCTGAAGAGGGATCAAGTCGTATGTAGTTCTCCCACTTGATGTGATTTATGCAATCATGTGTATGAAGATGCAAAATTCTAAACTGGGTGTGCTTGAGGTGGCTAGATACTGGTGTAAGGATTTGGATAAGCTTGTAAGTATATTAGTTGGCTATATGCAGAGAATAGGGAAGATTTATTCAGTATTCTTGCTTTTATTCTTACTTATTTAGTGATAATTTCTAACCCTTTCCAAATGATCTTTGAATGGGCTTTTATAGGGATCTATTGGTCAAAGGGTTGAAAGTGCTCGCATTAGGCCAACAAGAAGAAGGATGGGGAATAAAAAAGAACTAACTTTTGGGGATAAATATGCACTTGAACAAGAGAATCAAAATAGGACACTAGTGGCACCAATGTTGTAGTCCAAGTTGGGCACTATTTTCCTTAGCTGGTGGGGCATAGGGGGATGGATTTGTCATGAAAAGAGCAGTTTGGCTGACTTGGGATTAGGTATATAAGGATATAGATGATTGAGGATTAGTGAAAATATGTCTATGAGTGTCATGAAATAAAGTAGGAGGGACATATGGTTTGGGTGTCATTAGCCACACTCAAGTTACCAATTTTCACATTTTATATGACTACAGTTTGTTTTGATCCAACAAGTGAGTAGCACAAGAAGCAATATGCTTCCATTTCATTTTTTTCCTATTTTACTTAGTTTATTTGTCTTTGATTTTTAGTTTTCATATTGTGTTTCCCTTTAGTCAAAGCTCAAAAGAGTCTATTTCTCAGTCAAGAAAGTCATCCAATCAAACTTGTTATGCTTTAATTTACCATTATCACATGAAAACCAGTGAGATATTTTTCCCATAAGGTTGGTAAACCCATGTGATTCACTATAAATTTTGGTATTTTGGCCTATCAAGGCCAAATACCAACCCTTACAGTTCAAAACTTTTTCCAGTACTACTTAGCCCATTTAAACTGGTCTAAAATTGAGTAGTTTTGCCTAAACCCCCAATTTTACATCTTTAAATGTCAAAATTAAAGTTAATATGGTCATAAAATAAAATCAAATACCTTTATTCATGAACAATATTATGTATTTAGCTTAAGTCTAAAGTTTCAAACCTTAGAAAAGTCATTTAATATGTTTTAAAAGCCTAAAAGTCCCTCAAATTACCCCACACATGCCAAATTTCATTTTAAAATATTGGAAAAAGTTTTAAATGTCTAATTTTTCATTTTATGTCATGTTTTTCTTATAATAGATTCTATTTTCAGTGGTGGAAGACTTTAGTTTCTTTTAAATGGCAAAAAGACCTTATTTCCTTCATCTTGCAAGCAATAGTATGGATTCCATACACCTACAACATGAGATATAAATATAATGGCATGAAATACATTAAACATAATTTTCATGTAATTTGGATTAATTATAGGTCCAAAATCATTCCTCTTTAGGTACTTTTCTTCTTTGCAGAAAGTGACCTACTTAAAGGTTTGAGGATGGTACGATCTACTAAAGGAGGGTACATGTCTAAAATTTTGGGTGGAAAAACTAGATTCAGAGGTCTTCCTAATGGATCAAGTTATTCTTAAATTGGGTTATCCAAGCTCATGAACCATATAGTTGAAGATAGGCCAATTTATGCAACCCTGCAACCAAAAAGGTAACCAATTTTCCTCAATTTCTCTTCACCAGGGTAGAGTTTTATGAAAAATCAAGTTGTTCCAAAATATTAGGAACTTAATATACCTATCCATTTCCCCCTTAAACTACTATTCATACATTTTATGGTCCAACAAGATCACAAAAATATCTAGTCAAATCTGCTATATGACATGCTTTCAAGAGAAGTTGTACGGTTTTGGAGAGAGAGTGGATTTTCAAGGTTCCTTATTTTGGTCCATGACATCAATTTATTCCATGTTTTCAATCAGGTTTCTTAAAAGAATTTCTCCAAGGTTTCATGTCTCATTCCATCTCTATGATCTCAAGGTGTCTCCAAAGGTCCTATTTAGCATAGATTAAGGGATTTTTACATATTTTAAGGTTTTTGAAGAAAACTATGTTTCATGTTTACCCCCATTTCCCTCCTCCAATGGATTCCAAAGTCATGTGATGTGATAATTATTGATTTATATTTTCATATGAACCATTTGGTAGCCTTTGGTATAATATTTCATGCTCCTTTCCACCACCATCCCATTCATCCCCACCTTATTGTCATATAATGCCTTTTTTCACTGTGTTTGTGTCTTTTCCATATCCATTCATGTGTTTTCATCACCTTTCTCATCCCCACCACACTTACACATATATTTATCACCTTGTGTCATCATCAAGGAGTGAAATTTTGATCAAAAGGCCGCCACAAGCATGAGAAAGATATATAGGTACCTACAAAGCATTAAGATACAGTCAAAAGGAGTCATATAGCAAGGTTACATAGTCAAAGTGTGGTCACAAGGATGTTATGTGGTTGTCAAGGGAGGGAGGGTTTTCATCAAGATCTAGTGAAAACAAGCACTTATGATCATGAGAAAGATACAAAAGAAAGTCATCATGAAACAAGAAGGCAGTTTTGAACCTTAAATTTTGGCATAGATCCATTGGCTATATACAACCAAAAGGGGAATACAATTGTGTTTTACATAAAGTGCATAAACAATGAGTGACAATGAAAATTTATATTTTAGTATCCATAAAAATGTCTTCATCAATATTAATGGAGGGGAATAAAAAGGATCAATTCAAGTTTTGGACCTTTCTTAAGGTCATATACAGACTCCTTCTATACAAGGTCACATCATAGCCACCTATAATTAAGAATCACAAACTCAATCACCTCCAAGATTTGGATTCATAATATGCATGGTCTAATATGAGAATAATTCAATGCTCAAGGTCTTAATTATGGTTGTTTTAGTCATAAATTATTTAAGGAGAGAGAAACTTCAGGTGTTCTTAGGACCACCTACATGTTTACCCTATCTCAAGAAAGGCCCACCTTATAGTTTGAAGAGTCTTCTTGGATTATAGGCCTTCAAGTATTATCAAGGGTATTAGTAGGTCTAAGGTTCGCATTAGATTGCTTAAACAACTAAAACCAAGGAGAATGCAACTTTGAAGATATTAAGAGAGACAAAAGTGACCTATAGGCAGTCACAAGTGACCTATGCCTTTTCAAAGAAACCTACTTGTTGTAAGAAACACCTTTTAGGTTTCAAAATTTTAATTTGATCACAAATAAAAATTGATATTGGTATTTTCATTATGGATAAAAAGGAAGACACATCCAAGTCTCAATGAGGGTTTAATAGGAGAAAAGTATACCTACAACCATCTATAGAAGCACCTATAATCAACCCAAGATGGGCATCCATAACCAACTAGGTGAAAGTGCTAGATAGAGACCTATAAGGGAATTGGGGCCTTCTAAAAGGGTTATTGATTAAGTGAAAAGTGTCATGGTAGCATATGACAATCATTTATATCTTTTTTTTTTGTTCACACCCTCCAAACACAAGAGACCCATATTTCACTTTCCATATAAGACACTTTTGAAGTATTAAATGAGGTCTAAATGATCACTATTAAGGTTTTTAAGCCAATGAAAGGTCATGTTTTCAAGTGTTATATAATAAATTTAAGACAAATATAAATGGAGGGATCTATAAGCACAAGCTACTGTCACATCCCTCCTTGATGACTGCCTACAACCATCAACAATGTAACCCAACAGTCAAGCATACTAGAAGGCAGGGGCTCAAGAGGGTTTCATGATAATTGTAGGATTTAAGAAAATCATAAAAGGATGATGTTATGGCTATGGGGATATCATATGTAGGAAAGGTAACCTCACACTTATTTTCATAAGCTTTTAAACTCTTTCAAGGCCTAAATCAAAGTCACAGTTCATATAATCAAGCTTAAGAACAGTCAAACACCTAATGCAAGGTTTGTGATAAAAAGAAGGGATGGTGAAGTGGTAGTGGTATATGGAAGAGAATATATTTTTAAATAAATAAATAATTATAATGGTTCATCAAGATTCATAGTGTGAATGGTTTTAGGGTGTCTAGTGCTATAGTCACTTAAGCCTGCACCTATACCAACAATCACAGTCAAATAGACCTATCTTCATTTTCATAAGGGTTTGAGATAAAGGTTATAATGGGTGAGGTTTTCATAGATAATCCTAAATAATCAAGGTAATAAATGATGGATTCATGATTTAAAATCTCATGATGGACTTTAAACACATTGAAATGTAGTCTACATCCATACTCAGACAAGATTGTAACCATCTCCAATGTTTTCAAGCATAAAGGACTGAAGTGAGGTTTAAATTAAATAGGATGATATGAAGTGACTTTGATCATTTATAATCATCAAAATTCATGATCTCCAAATCACTAAAAAATCATACAGTCAAGTTTACCTCAAAAGAGTACCTACAGTAGATAGAGCGCATGTTGGAGTATAAAGTCTAGGTCAACAAGCTCTAAATAATGGAATTGAATTTGTTGGAAGTATAGAGATATCTTAGAGAAAGATGAATTTGAGTGAGATAAGTGGAATCAAGATATATTCAAAAAAACTTCCATAGTTATATCATCTTATGACCACCTATAGTCATATGAAGGTTAAAGGACCTTCAAGCATCAAGAAAAAGATAAAGGTTAATGGTCTAACCAAAATCTTTCATAAAGTGTTTGAGGATCATAATGAAAATCATGTTGGGGTGATATAATAAATATTAAAATTGATCCAATAAATTTTAAACATTCATTCACCCCAAGTACATAGTACACAACCATTGTACGGAATTTGACTATGAAAGGTTAAGAATGCCTTGCTAGAAGGATCTAAACATACTAGAAAGAGGGGTAGAGGATGTTTTAAAGAATATTGAAGTAAATGTTGAGAAAATTAAATATTAAATTCATCTTGAAATATTCAAAATACCCTAGTAAAACATGAAAATACAATCAATTATGCCATAACCCATGCAAAAGGGCCATTTTAAAAGGAAATTTGTAGTTTTGGCATCTACAAGTGGCATTTTGACTTGAAATTTTGTATGTAAGGTAATAATGAGTTTAATAATCATAAATAAAAGTTTTAATTCCATTGGAAGAGTGGAATTTCTCTTTTTTTTGTCACAATCATCAACATGTCTATTTGAGGTCCCCATTGGAGCGGGCAGTGTTTTGAGGTGCCACAGAGGTTTACAAACCTAGGTGAGAGTTTTAAAAGAATGGGATGCTGTTTTTAAATCATAATAATAAATTTAAAGAGTGTAAAAACTCTAAATAATATTCAAACCATGCTCATACATGTTTTTACAAGCAAACATGCATATAGGCCAAAAAGGCATATTTGACTTTTCAAGTAGGTAGATGTTTTTAGAGTGTTTTGATAGCATGGTATAGAACCCATAATAAATTTTTTCATGAAATCACAAGTAGAGGAAGTTTAATCCTCATCCTAGTGAAAAAAATCATTTTTTTGCAGTTTTAAACATCCTTTTAAGCCTCATGTTCAGATGTTATTATCTTTCACCACGTGAGGAGTTTGGCTAAATGATATTATTATGTTTTTATTAACCCTATTAAATTATAATTCATGAATAATTTATGTTAGCTAATGGGATGTGATATATTAATAATCGTTAAGAGCGTAGGTAGCCCAAAATGTGAGCAAAACCCTACAGACAGATTTCCTCCATGTGATAACTTTGCATATCCTTTGCATGGGAACCAAATTTTTTCAAGGGTTTTAGTGGGGTAACTGTGATAAACATAAATGGAAATAATTTTATATTTGGAGGTCTGTAATTCATGAATCATAGTTTTTGAAGATTCAACTTTAAAACCTTCCCAAACTCTCAAAAAACTAGTTTTGCAAAAAATTGTTTTTGTTGCCATAAAATCACCATGGATCAACATGAAGCCTATTAAAAACTAAATTAAACTCTTATAGGATTCCATAAATTCAAAATTTACATATGGAGTTATATGAATTACGTAATAAATCATGTTTTTTGTGGAAAAAGGCATGGGAAATGAGGTACAAGGTAGTTTACATGAAACTAATTCATGGAGATTAAAGCCTGAGACTTTTTATTCATCCTAAAATATTTAATTGGTCAGAAATATTCTTGAAAGTGTCTCTAATAGCTCAATCAAAATGGCCAGTCTGTAGGAAAAAGGGAGCAAAGTGGGCCTAGTCAACCCTATTGACTGAATGGTGAGAGTTTTCTCATAAAAATCACATATCTTGTGACGAGAAAAGTTTTTATAGATATAATTCCATTTTTTTAAAAAGTTTAATGGTGTATTTTTTTAGGTTCCATGGAGTCCAAGTGCACAGATAGGATATTAGGCCTATTTGGCCTAATAGGCCTAATTGGTCAAATAGTCAAGTTTGAATTTGGCATTAGATGGCTATCAAAGGAGCTTACTTAGAGTTTACACATTGAATATATGATATTAACATGGATTTTCATGCACGTTTTATTCCCTTAAAGTCATATTTCATTCAAGGAGGAGCTTAATGGAGTAAACTAGTATTGCACTTTAGTTGACTAGTTGGCCAAGATCATACATCTTCCTTTGTTTTCATGTAAATGAAGGATTTAAAATACTTCCTAATCATTTCAAGTTTGATTTAATTAAACCAATTTGGTGTATTATCATGCAAGGAAGGATCTTAACTTGTCAAGATGGGCCCACCACTTTTCCAACACCAATAAAGAGCTTCATGCAAGACAAGGAGACAAAGGGATATTGATTCAAGACTTTGTTATCATTTTGTAATTGAAATTAGAATAAAGTTCATATGGAGTTGATCTCTTCTTATTTTTCCAATGCAAATCTCTTGTATTTTCTATGTTTTTACTATATATTTAGTCTTTTTAGCCATTTTTCAGATCCATCCCTCTCTTGGCATGACCATACTCTACCAAGAAAGAGTTTTATAAACTTTTCAGATAAATAAAATGACTATTTTAGATTCCATTATGTTGGTATAGTGTGTAATATCAGTTTGATTTGCATATGTGTTAGAAATTTCTCCCTTGTTAAGTCTTGATTCTCACCTAGCTACTAGTTTGTTAAATTATGCAGGTCATGTTCAGTGTTTGATGTCTTTTAGCTGAGCTTATAGTGGATATAAGTGGCTAGTTAATTCAATGAATTAGGCCTATTCCATTATTTACCTTGGGATTTTATCACCAAATAAAATCTCTACATGAAATACTGATTCATAGGAGCCTTTTGGATTTTTAGATTCAGTCTTTACTGAACTTATTAGTGTTTTAGGAGTTTAAATAGAGTAGATAAACCAACAATATAGGTGTATCACCAACATTAAAATAAGATTTCCATTTCAGTTTCCTTCTCCCCCTTTTCATCCCAACAATCAATAGTTTAGTAAGTAGTACAAAGTGATGAATCAGAGTAGTTAGTCTCACCAAAATCTAGAGGTTTGGTCAAAGTTAAGGTGTCCCACACCTTAGATCATTCCAATGTTAGTCCAGGTGTGAAGGTTTCAGAGCCAAATCTATCAAGCCTTCAAGTAGGGTGTTATCTGGGTTGCTAACAAGGTACATCTTACAAAGTGTGAGGAATTAGATGCCTTCATATTACCCATAAGATCAAGTATGTGATTATCCTTTGTTCCATAACTTTGCCATCTAGTTTTGTCCTTTTTTCCCTATTATGGATTTTTTGAGAATGAAATGGGTGCAGTAAAAATAACTCCTTTTTCCTCATTATTATTTATTTAATTTCCATACTTTAACTATGAGAATTTATTCAAAATTATTGTCAACAATGGTGTTTTCCAAGTCATAGCTTGCTTTATCATCATATATGACTAGGAGATGAACTTGCTTCTGAACATAAATAAAAATAAAAAAATATACAAACAGACATTCACCCAAATTAAGTGCCAATATTCATAGTTATTTTCTTCATTCCTTGTATCAGTGATGATGTTAGTTTTATTGTTTGTATCTTTCAATAGTGATGACATTTTCTTTTAATGTACATTTTAACTCATTAAGAGAAATATGAAATAGGAAGGCATCATAACTTCATAAAAATATACCCTTATTTGCATCTAATATTTAGCAAAACTTATTTCAGTGATTCAATAAGAAGCAAGCCTAGTAATAGAAAGTAGGTCCATAAGAAGAGACCCAATTGAGCATTATGATTAAAAATGTTAATTATGCTAGTTAAGGACAAAACTTTTATATATATATTTCTTTATATGAAATCAAAATTGTGTTTGAGTATAGAATTAAATAACATGGGATGATGTATATATACACCCAACAAACTATCCTAATCATTATGATATGTGGGATAAGCATGGTATATATGCATATGGTTAACCACAAAGATATAAAATAGATTTTAAAGCAGGTGAACTTTAGGGATTAAGCTTATAATTAGTGTATGTGGTATAAACACTAGAATATACTTTCACTATAATCTGTCTTAGTATATGTTTATGGAGTAATGTTTATTTAGTTAAGATTTCTAAGTGTTTTTAGCTAGATGTAACTATAGGTGATAGTAGAATTCATTATTTTTATAACATTTTGGATGTGTGTACATAATCATGGCATCATGTAAATTGATGGTAGTCTATTTAAAACAAGATGGATTCACCATTTCCAATTCATGAATGGGATTTAAATCGATGTGGTCTCAGTGTAAATTATGCAACAAATCTTACTTCATTTGTGTTTGGTTTATACATTGTGTAAACTAAAATATTAAATTGTGGGTAAATAGATTCATCTATTCAATAGATGCCATTATTCATGATTTTTGCCTTCATATTGAGTAGACTTCTCTTTCAAGATCTAACCAACTACTTTAACTAGTAGAGAAATTTGGTACCAGCCAAATTTATTTAAAAGATATATATATATATATATATATATATATATATATATATATATATATATATATATATATATATATATATATATATATATATATATATATATATATATACCTCTGTATTAGTATAAGTTTATTTTAGTATATCTCCGTATGATAATGTTTTAGTGGTTGTAGACTTGTATGAGGTATATTTTTATATGCAAGTCTTTAATCCGATTTTCATGTCTTATATATATCTTTGTGTAAAGCGTGTATACATTTAATAATATATCTTTTAGTGGCTATATCTTAGCTATAAGTAATACCACATTATAATTTTAATATAATGATAACTTACACCGGTTAGTGCTATAGGGTTAACTAGATAATGTATGTCTAGCAATGATGCATGTGAGAAATGGTCACTTGATGTACTTATAGTACAATAACCGATATGTTGTAATGTTTCTTAAAAATTTCATATGGGTATAACTGATCTACTCTTTGGGTATTGGGTCATTTGGATCTAAGACTAAGTGAGTAACATTTTGTATGTTCCCTCAGTTGTTATGTGATATGATTTCTTATCTCTTAGAAAAACAATAATTATTTCTATATAGTCTGTCACTAAAATTATATTGACTAAAATCTTAATTGAGAGTCGTAAAGGATAATAATATCATTTATATTTTAAATTATACTTATGCATTAAGAAAATAATGTACCCAAGGGTTAGAAGTAACTTAAAGGGTTTAATGAATATGGACGTATCAGGTAATTCACCTCTAAGTTTTATTACAAACATAAAACAATTAATCATAGACCCTCAAAAATGGAGAAATCGTGTCAACATAAATATAAATTTCCATCCAAGTGTAAGGTATTGTTCATGCAAAATATAGTTAATTATATGAGAGATTCTTGATTAAAACATTTAAGTGAATATCGACATGGTATTGAATTACTCGCATATATTACATGTTATGTTGAACAAGTATTTGTATATAGGAACTATACCTTTGACTCATAAAGTGTCTAGGGAAACATGACTTCAACCATGAAAAAATAGTCATCCAGAACGTAATGGAGTTGCTTTAATAAAAGCTATGGTATAACCTATTTATAAGATATCTAACTCCTTGAAAACAACATGATAGATTTTATATACTATGAGTAGATTAAATAGGAAAAAGTGTTTTGACATATTTAACAAATAATGGTGCATCATGGTATGTACTTATAATCTATATTTCCTTGAATGTTAGTATGTAATGTAGACTTAGGGTATACCCGGGTGGTATATCCCAATACATGCTAAATTATTATTATGTATGTGTATCATTTGAATTCTTGGAAATGTAAGTTTGGTTATGTGTATTTATGCAGTTGGTAATTGTGATAGTATGGGATATCATAGAATATTATAATATAATATATGTTGTACTTAGGTGGTACATACTGTATTTTTTATGTCTAGACTTACATCTACATTTGACTATTTTAATGTATGCATGCTAGTTATTGCTATGAATAACATGTTTTGTAACAATTGATAAGACTTTATGTATGTGTGCATACAATATTTAATAGTGTAACATATGCTAAGATGGAATATTATGTGTTTTGGGAAACTGTGACTTGCTTGTTATTTATAATTGCTTGGATATAAGCTTGTGCTTTTGTGTATTTGTAACTAATGTATTATGATTGATTATGGAAGATTAGTAGTTATGTCTCAGAACACTAGACTATGGTAATATGGGTTATCATAGGGTGTAGTATGTTTAGAAATAAATTGTGGTAGTTGAAATCTACAATTATTGTGTATTTTAGCTAGGTGGTATAGACTGTAGTCATTATTTCTAGTATGGGATAGAAAATAACGTAAGATTCATTCATACATTTACCAAAAATAAATATACACTTTGATTACTCCTATGTTTGGCATATTACATAGTGTATTTGTTAGTAAGATGTAAGTTAAATGAATATTATGGTTGAATTATATTTGACCAATCTGCATTGTTGATTTGAAGTAAGGAGTGAGATGGACTTCACTGGCTTACTAGTATCAAAATGATAGTTGAAAGCATTCCAATTAAGTGGTGTGTATGAATTTGATTGATCTAGACCATTATTATTTATTATTTGTAAAATATTGGGTAAAATTATGTTTAGTGAGACATTATCATTTCATGAGTGTGATTCACATGTTTTTGTGATATCTTGCAATAGAATGGATTTCTATGATACATTACATGTTTAGTTTAGAATCATACAACATAAGGGTACTTTCTTGTCTCTTTAGATACCTATGCCATCACTATCTACTCATAAATGAAGGGAGGGAAATTTCATAATGGGATTAGTGTGTGGGTTAATTGGTCCATGATTGGTGTGAAAAATTGATTGGATGATCTTCTTTCTCCCCAAAATAGTACTACTTATTGAGACAACACTTGAGATTACCACAGATATGTGATTTCAAAAACTATGCTCTACAGGAGCCATGTATTTTATTTTTTCATTATGTTATATTGTACTCGTTATTGTAAATTGTCATGTAGAGTTATAATTATTTATTATTGTACATTGATAGTGGTGACTATATAATTGTCTCAGTCATGGCTGAAATGATGTGATTACTTTTTAAATTAGCATTACGATGTTTACTCTCATGATATTAGAGATCAATGATATGTGATGTATTATGCATGTTTCTATTATCACTTTGAGTATTTATTATGGTCTCTATAGATTATCATAGTGTAATATATTTTTGGTATATGTGTTTAATTTTAAAAAATCACATATTTCTAGTTGGACCCTAGTGGGGTTGTTACATGTGGTAACAAAGTTGTGGCTCAAACTCTAGGATCTAATGAGTCCAATAGTGTTTTTCTGTCTTATGTTTATCGGTGTAAACCTAGTGACATGAAGTATTGAACTGATATTTTGGTTTTGTAGTACCTTAGTGTGGAACCACGTCATGCCAAAATTAGTGTTTTGGAGACTTGATATATTTCTCCTATATGATCAATGACTATTGTTAGTGTTGACAATTTTTGGCCCAATAGGCCAAAATCGGTCCCCTTCTTTCCCTACTATTCTGAGCCAGTAGATTTTTTGATTTTGCACAAGTCTGGGTTTTCTACAGACTCTGTAGGCCCATTTCTATGGAATCTACAGAGAATTTATATGGACTCTATAGGCATGGTTTTCTATGGACTCTGTAGGAGAAATTTCTATGGACTCTGCAGATAGAGATGAGTTCCCGATACTTAGGCACAAAATAGACCATTTCAAGTGCCCTTGCAGAGGGAAGTTCGGGACTCAAGAGCCCTTGCAGAGGGCAGGGAACACTTTTGCGAAGAGGCCACAGAGAAAAATCGAGGAGGTAAGTTTATTTCAAAAATTTGTCTAAGGCAAAGGAAGTACCCTTCAGAAGGGTCATTTCCAATTTTTCCCTAGGGCACTTTTGAAGGCAGTCGAAAGATAAGGATGAAGAATAATTTCTTCAAACTTTTTTTTGAAGGAATTCATTTGGACAAAAAGTTTGAAGAAATTCAGATGGGCTGTGAACAAAAAAATCCATGTAAAAAGACCAAGGCAAGACGTGATTTCTTCAGATTTTTTGTCTAAAGGAATTCCTTTAGATAAAAAGTCCAAAGAAATTTGGAAAGAAAATAGCTGTGGGGAAAGTGGCCAAGAAGAAAACCCGAAGGAATTTCAAAGTGACAAGGCAATTCTTGCAGACTTTTTGTCTGCGGGAAAAAGTTCATGGAAAAAAAGTCCCATGGGAAAAAATCCCGAAGGAGAAACTCACCAAGGAGAAAGAACATTGCCCGAAGGGTATGTGCCCTTGCAGGGGGATCTCATCGAGAAAAAGGACTTTTATCAAGACCCTGAAGAGCAAGTCCCCTTCAGGAAGGATCAAACAAGAAGTCTGAAGGAAAAGGAAGAAACAAGAAATCTGAAGGAAAGGGAGTGATGGAAAAGGTTGAATCAAGAGGAAAGCTGAAGAAAGTCTAAGGGGTAATGGGCCTAAAGAATTAAAAATCAAGCACGGTGAAATGGCTATTGGAAGTTCAAATGCAGTGATGGGTGCACAAGCATCAATTTTAAGGCTCATGAAATAGCTGTTGATTTTGAAAAGAATAAGAAGAGCCCAAGGAACTCAGTGACTTGCCAAAAAGATAGCCCCAAGGGCCAAAGAGCTAGAAAGAGACAAAACTAGGAAAAGATAAAGTGCAAAACTGGACAAATAGTCCAAGTGGAAAGGAAGAGGTGTGAACTCAAAGATTTATTCTTGTAGTTGAAATAGTGCTTGCCAAGTGGTCATCGAATGGTGCAAACAATAAGTGGCACAGCCTATTTTCTTCATTTCACATTAATGAGCAAATAAGTTGTGTAAATACCTTGAAAGGAGTAGTCTATTTGTAGAAAAGAGGTGTGGCCCATGCTTTCACATTAATGTTGGAATGCCAAAGTCAAAGCAGGAGCTAACAATAAAACAACTTCCTCTTCCCAAGGCTCAAAATGCACATGGACCAGTTTGTCAAGAGCACCAAAGTCTTTTCAAAAGAAGTACTAAGTTATTTTCTTTTTCTATATATTGTAAACTTATCATTTGGAGAAGGATCCATTTTCTGAGCTTGTAAGGCAAAGCTCTACCCAAAAATCTCTCGAGCTTGTAAGGCAGAACTCTACCAATTTTTACCTTGAATCAAGACTTGGCATTTTTACCTCCATTTGGACTTGTACTCATGCATATGTCTATGTTTTCTTTTTGTGTAAATTCATTTCCTTTTATGCTTTTCACAGATCGATTCCTGCATGTCTAGTGCATTGTGAAGTTTTTTATTCTACAGGTCTGCCAGAAGTGTCTACAACAGGAATATAGGTGCATGTGAATAGGCTGCTAAAGTGTGTCTCAAAACACCTTTGATAGTTCTTCCTCCCTGTATCTCTACGGACCCCTGACCCACTGATACAAAAGAGTTTCCCACATTAGATGAAGTGTATGGGCACTTCTTCTTGGTGAAAAGTGTATGTCTAGGCTTAGTGGGTCATCTTTTTTGGTGTATCACCTTTTTAAGTTTAGGTTTAGGTTTTGTTTCAACATCTTTCTCCCTTTTCATCCCCCCACTTTTTCCATTTATTTGTTAGCAGTAGGAAATCCAGGGCCTAAAAGATACATCAGAGGGAGCTAGCCCTTATCTAGAGACTCTCCCCTCTAGCTTCACCAGTCCCATAGGTGAGAGGGGAGTTTCCATTGTTGTGTGTGGAAGGCAGGAGCTCGACCTCCTACCCAGGGTGCAATCCACTACATCAACAATTTTTGGAACACCCAGTGGGACCAACTAGGACAAGTTGTGTCCAAAGAGTTGAAGAATTTTTGGTGTGTTCTTCAACCAACCAGCCTTTGGAGGCTTTTGCATCAACACCAATGGTGACTCTAAGTTGAATCAGCTAGTTAAGTAGTCCTAATGCCATCAAGAAATCACTTTTTGTATAGTTTTGATCAAGGTCAGGCTATCATGAAACCACCACAAACTCCAGCATTACTTCCCTCATTGTTGAAAGGTAAATAAGAGAGTTGTTTGGGGTCATTTCATGAAAATTTTGAGTTTGATCAAAATATATGAAGAAATATAAGGTACATGGTCTTAAGCAATGGATTATACATGCCAAAATACACCTTCATTTGAAACAACTCTTCCTATGCATCAACAGACCTTTCCTAGTCTTCCTCAACTCCCTCAGGTCATTGATCCTGATGGCAAGCTCCTGACCTAGAAGGAAATAGTGGAATAATGGGGCAGGAAAGAGGAGAATAAAGGTTTTTCTCAAAACCTTAAAGAAGATGAGGTGGCTCTTACTTATGATGATTCTTATGACCTCTAAGAAAGGCTCTTCTAGGAAGATATAGCTAGGAGAATTCTAGAGTTGGAATCCAGAGAGAGATTCCTCAGCCAATGTGTGATGGATGGTTCAGACCCAATGGTACATTCCATGTCTAAACACACCCCATCTACACACCCCCAAGAGAGCTATCAGGCCACACTTGATATAAATGAAGTGCTAGCCAAGTGGAAAGAGGAGAATCATTCGATTCTAGCTCAAGGACTGCCTCCTCTTCCACATGGTTTTTCCATTTCACCCCTTCTCAAGGAGGAACCTATTTTGCAGGAGGTGAGTGAGGAGTAGAAGATCCAATCTACAGTTTCCAAAGAGGCTATCATGAGCAACAAAGAAGATGAAATCATCATGGAGGCTCCTTCGAAAGACATCATCAGCCATGGATAAGACTCAGGTCACACATACATGCAAATGTTCCAATAATATGAGGAGGAACATAAGCATGGTGAGCTCTGTCCCCCCTTATTTGATGAACTTCCTTGTTGCTTCAATGAGGAGGATGATTATGCCATGGAACCTAAATTGGAGGAGAATTAGGAGGAAATCCTTAAAGAAGAAAGCTTTAAACAAGAAGGTGATGTTCTGTGGGATGAGCAATCAGTTTGTGATTCTATTTTAGACATCACAATAGTCACCCTTCTTTAAGAAGGCTAAGAGGAAGCAGGGGATAAATCTGATAGGGTCTTCAGTGAGGTAGAAGAAGATGAGCCAATTCATGATACATTGCAAAGGGACCATGCACAACAAAGGGCTTATGGTGATGAGCCAATAGCCACAAATTTCTTGATGTAATGCACCAGCATGAAGGACCAACATTCAAAAAGCTTCCAGGAACAAAAAGAATACATATATGTTGGAAGCATGTTTGATTCTGATCCACTCGAATGCAAGCCAACCAAGGTGACAGGCAAGAGGAGTAGGTCACCAAGTCTCCATTCCATTCAGCCACTTATCTGGCACCATAAGTTTCCTAGCCAGGGAGGGGACTTAAGAAATTTTCCTTTTGATCTAGGAGGGAAGCAGATGTACCTAGTTAGTTGTACATAGTATTTTGCTTTCAGTTTTCTTTTTTGCTTTCCCTAGGTGTTGTTTGTACAAGTAGTGTTTTTAGCCTTGTGTGTGTTTTTCCCTTGTGTTTGGGGTAAAAGCTTCATGATTGATTTTGGGATCTATCAAGGTGGTTGCTAAATCTTTCAAAGCTACATTCTGACTCTGTGCCTAATGGACTAAAAGGCAACTAGTCTCTAAGCATAGTAGGCATGCTTCCCCTGGGAGTCACCAATTTGTTGACCATTTTTGGCCCAATAGGCCAAAATTGGTCCCCTTCTTTCCTTATTATTCTGAGCCAGTACATGTTTTGATTTTGCGCAAGTTTGGGTTTTCTATGGACTCTGCAGGCCCATTTCTATGGACTCTGCAGAGAATTTCTACAGACTCTGTAGGCATGGTTTTTATGGACTCTGCAAGTTTTCTACGGACTCTATAGGTCCATTTCTATAGACTTTGTAGGAGAAATTTCTATAGACTCTGCAGATGGAGATGAGTTCCTGATACTTAGGCAAAAAATGGACCATTTCAAGTGCCCTTTTGGAGGGCAGTTCAGGACTCAAGAGCCCTTACGAAGGGTAGGGAAGACTTTTGTGAAGAGGCCATAGAGAAAAGCATGAGGAGGTAAATTTCTTTCAAAAATTTGTCTAAGGCAAAGGAAGTACCCTTCGGAAGGGTCATTTCCAATTTTTCTGAAGGGCACTTTTGAAGGCAGTCAAAAGACAAGGATGAAGAATAATTTCTTTAGACTTTTGTCCGAAGGAATTCCTTCGAATAAAAAGTTTGAAGAAATTTAGACACGCTGCGAACAAAAAAACCCTGCATAAAAAGACTAAGGTAAGACATGATTTCTTCAGATTTTTTGTCAAAAGGAATTCCTTTGAACAAAAGCTCTAAAGAAATTTGGAAGGAAAATAGACATAGGGAAAGTGGTTGGGAAGAAAACCCGAAGGAATTTCAAAGTGACAAGGCAATTCTTGCAGAGTTTTTGTCTGCGAGAAAAAGTCCACACAAAAAAAGTCCCACGGGAAAAAAACCCAAAGGAGAAACCCGTCGAGGAGAAAGAAGACCGCTTGAAGGCTATGTGCCCTTGCGGGGGGCTCTCTCTGAGAAAAAGGAATTTTCTCAAGACCCTGAAGGGTAGGTCCCCTTCAAGAAGGATCAAACAAGAAGTCTGAAGGAAAAGGAACAAACAAGAAATCTAAAGGAAAGGGAGCAATGAAAAATGTTGAATCAAGAGGAAAATGGAAGAAAGTCTAAGGGGTGATGGGCCTGAAGACGTCAAAATCAAGCATGGTGAACTAGCCATTGGAAGTTCAAACACAGTGATGGGTGCACAAAAGTCAATATCAAGGCTCATAAAATAGCTATTGATTTTGAAAAGAACAAGAAGAGCCCAAAGAACTTAGCGACCTACCAAAAAGATAGCCCTGAGGGCTGAAGGAGCCAGAAAGAAACAAAACTAGGAAAAGACAAAGTGTAAAAGTAGACAAACAATCTAGGTGGTAAGGAGGAGGTGTCAACTCAGGGATTTATTCCTATAATTAGAACATTGCTTGTTAAGTGGTCATCAAACGATGCAAACAGTAAACAACACAACCTGTTTTCTTCATTTCACATTGATGAGCAGACAAGCTGTGTAAATGCCTTGAAGGGACTAGTCTATTTGCAAAAAAGAGGTACAACCCATGCTTTCACATTAATGTTGGAATGCCAAAGTTAAAGCAAGAGCTGACAATCAAACAACTTCCTCTTCCCAAGGCTCAAAATGTACATGGACTAGCTTGTCAAGAGCGCCAAAGTCTTTTCAAAAGAAGCACTAAGTTCTCTTCTTTTTATATATATTGTAAACTTCTCATTTGGAGAAGGATCCATTTTATGAGCCCATAAGGCAAAGATCTGCCCAAAAATATCTTGAGCTTGTAAGGTAGAACTCTACCAATTTTTACCTTGAATCAAGACCTGTCATTTTTACCTCCATTTAGACTTGCACTCACGCATATGTCTATGTTTTCTTTTTGTGTAAAGTCATTTCCTTTTATGCTTTTCACAGATCGATTCCAACATGTCTAGTGCATTGTGAAGTTTCTTCTTCTGCAAGTCTGCCAGAAGTATTTATAGTAGGAATATAGGCATATGTGAACAGGCTGCCAAAGTGTGTCTCAGAACACCTTTGATAGTTCTTCCTCCCTATATCTCTACGGACCCCTGGCCCACTGATACAAAAGAGTTTCCCACATCAAATGAAGTGTATGGGTGCTTCTTCTTGGTGAAAAGTGTATGTTCGAGTTGAGTGGGTCATCTTTTTTGGTGTATCACCTTTTTAAGTTTAGCGTTAGGTTTTATTTCATCATCTTTCTCCCTTTTCATCCCCCCCTTTTTCCATTTATTTGTTAGCAGTAGGAAATCTAGGGCCTAAAAAATACATTAGAGGGAGCTAGCCCTTATCTAGAGACTCTTCCCTCCAGCTTCACCAGTCCCATAGGTGAGAGGGGAGTTTCCATTATTGTGTGTGGAAGGCAGGAGCTTGGCCTCCTACCCAGGGTGTTATCCATTGCGTCAATAGTTAGTATGAGACATTCATGAAATGTGTGTGGAGAACATTGAGTGTGTACCCTTAGGATCATTCATACCCTTTGAGTTGTTTAGGGAATTGGTTTTTTGAGTGACCCAATGCTGATGGTTATATGCGAGGTTTGAGTAGGTGAATACTTATTATAGTTCATGAATTATGAACAAGAGTATCCTACCCTATTTATGATCATTTGGATTGACACCTCGAGGATGATTACAACCTTGCTTATTAATCAAGTTTCCTCTATCATTTGTGTTTTATGTTGTGAGTGATTAATAAGCATGAGATACTTCTCACTTAAATTTATGTGCCTTAGTTTTTATGTTTTATATTCACTAGTCCCAGGAATGGAAAATATTATAAGACCATTTTCTAGTTTGATACCACCTAGGGTGGTGGGATTTGGTTTTTTATTAGTAGAGTGTGGATGTCTTGGTTGATAATTCCTTTATGTTAGGAGTTTGATTTTGGATTTTTGCCCTTATGTTTCTTATGGATTACGAATAATTTTCATCTCTCTTATTATCTTAGAGGTGAGTTGTTATTATCTCATTCTCCTTTGACATCATTTTAAAACATTGAGAGGATGTATATTTCTATGATGTTGATATATTCACAAATAGGAATTTGTTTTGAAATGTTGTTGTGACCATATTCCTTGAAGTTCATGGAATAAATATCATCTACTTCTTATTGACAAAGAACTTGTAAGATAGAATGGATTGGTCCATTCTATGGTTAGTATCTACTCCCAATTATGGAAATAGATTGTGGTACTATACTTAAAAACTTGGTAAGTAGATAGTGATTTGGCAACATTGAGTTACGGTGTTGTCCTTTTACCTTTAGAGGGTATATATAAGTTTCTTTCTGGAGATGATTGTTCTCTATTTATCACTTGTGACTTTTTAAGGTCAATACTTCATCTAACTTGTGATTTTAAGACCACGTGGGGTGTCAAACCTTGAATATATATTAAGTTATAGATTAAGAATTATAAGTTGATTATAATTAGTGTGATATTATACACTCATGATTAGATTGATATTGTTCTCTTTTACTAAAGCATATTATTTGAAAAAGTATCTATGTACCTTTCATCGGGAGTGAGTAAGGTATAGGATGTTTGAAACATCTTGTCAATCTAAAAGTTGAAATAAACTTTTAGTTTGTTATGTGCTAGCCAAACAAGCAAAGATACATTATTTCTCTTGTTCCCTTATAAGGTTGTAAGGATGAGGTGATCCCTAACCTTAGTATGTTGTGTTAAATTTTAACATTATTTCTTCTTAATCATGAATATAATAGAATAAGTTAAGCTATGAAATATGATACTAGTTATGTATGGCTAATGGTAATTTAATATAAATATGGATTGATTGTATTATTTATCTTGGATGTTGATTCATCTAAAATTATTTAGTTCAATTGCATTCTATGATCTGTTAGCATAAAATTATGACTCATTGAACATTGTGCACATTTGGAAATCAATAAGTCATGGAAACCTAAGAGAAGGGTGGTGAACTAGGAACATGAATTCTAAGCAATAGGATGGTATCCTACTTAGTCTCACATTGACTTGGTTATTACTAAGTTGGATATGATAGATGGACTTGTCGAATCTAGGATTTGATAGGTGGAACTTGTCAAATTTAGTTGTATGGCTATACACATGTCTACTATGGATGGGTATTCCTTGATTTTGTATACAATGGAAATGTAATATTCCAGTTCTTATTCATTGTCATACTTGTTAGGGGATCTGTGAAGTTAAGATAGTATTGACATGTTATACTTATCAGGAGCTATATAGGGTAGTGATAGTATTAACTTATACTCATCATCCTTGTCAGGTTCCATAAATACTTTCCTTTGGAATGAAAAAACACTCTCTATGTTAGATAAAACTACCAAGGTGTTGGAATATTTTTTTAAACTCTCCCTGGTCATTTGTTTTGTCTTGTATGATGAACTTGTGTGATCTTTAGAAGTCAGTGAAACTTTTGTTGTGATATGTGGGACCCTCCAAAGAAATGAAAGTGGTCAGTCCTATTGTATATAGCCTTGTCTTGATGGTTCTAGACCACGAGGTGGCCATTACAGAAACATTCAAATTAAGTGACACTCACAAACCTTGTTTGCATAGTAAGGAGATATTCTTGAGTAGGATCTTGTGGGATCAATACTCTGAGAAGAGTGCAACTTGATGGAAATCTGGTGAGTTCTATAAGTAATGTCTCATTTATTGCTTAATTTGAAATTATATACTATGTTATTGTTTTAAAAAATAATGTTTTTAATTCATAACTTATGTTTAAATAAGAGTCATTGGGGACAAGACTAGTTTTAGGGGGAAGCATGTTACATCCCAATTCCTCACCAGGCAAATTTGTTAGATTATTCATGGATATCTATAGTTGATGAATTCAAATTTAGGTATTTTTAACTAAGCTTGAGATATATGATATTATATGATAATATAATATTTCATAGATACATGACTACTTTAGTGTAAGTTAATTATAGTGTACACATTTACATTGTGAGCATATTGATGCATTATTTCAATTAAATTTTATGCTATATATTTATGATGAACTTTATAGTCTAACTACTTACTTTATTATGAGGTGGATGTAGGAGAACTCATCCCTTAGTATGTGATGGTGGGAGAGCATCATCAAAGAGGGTGACATAGATCGAGATGGCATATAATAACATAAAAACTGATTGGTACCCTACACACACCAAATATAGCTAGCACATGTTAGATGCATAATGACTAGATAGCATAATTTGTTTTGATGTTGTATACATTAAATAGTTATTTTATCTATGATTCACTATCATAATTATCAATTATATGTAATTTATCTTACATGACTTATTTATGCATGTGACTGGTTAATGTGTTAAAGATGGGATTAGCATAATTTGACTTGATTAGGATTTATTGATTTAGATTTCATTAAATCAATCTAACATGATAATCTATTTCAAAAATATATATATAATATATTAATTATTAATAAATATACTCTAATAAATATAAAATGAAAAAACAAATCAAATTGGAATTACATATTTGGAAAGATAAATAGAAAAGGCAAGATTTAATTAAATCTCATAAAAAGGGGAATAATGTGAATAAAAAGAATTAAAAAAGGAAAATATTAAATAAGGAGAAAAAAATGAAAGGAAAAAAAAAACATTAAATCAAAGAGGAATGTAGGAATAAAATGGAATTGAAAGTGCCACACTAAGGGGCAGTTGCATAAGGAGAATACATAGGCATGGATAAATGAGAAAGAGGAGCATCTTATAAAGTGTGAGGAATTAGACGCCTTCATATTACCCATAAGATCAAGTATGTGATTATCATTTGTTCCTTAACTTTGCCATCTAATTTTGTTTGTTTTCTTTGTTATGAATTTTCCAAAAATGAAATGGGTGTAGTGAATAAAACTCTTTCCCCTCATAATTATCTAATTTCGATACTTTGACTATGAGAATTTATTCAAACTTATTTTAGACTATGCTATTTTCGAAGTCACAACCTAATTGATCATCCTAGATGACTAGGAGATGATCTCACTTTTAAATATAAATAAAAACAAAAATAATATACAAGCAAACATTTGCCTAAATGAACAACCAATATACATAGTTCTATTGTTCATCCCTTTTATCGGTGATGATGTTAGTTTTGATGTCTGTATCCATCACCAGTGATGATATTTTATTTTAATGTACATTTAAACTCATTAAGATAAATATGAAATAGGAAGGCATCAAATATTTAAAAAAATATACCCTTGTTTACATCTAATATTTAGCAAAACTTCTTTCAGCGATTCAATAAGAAGCAGGCCCATTAATAGAAAGTAGGTTCATAAGAAGAGACCTAATTAAACATTATGATTAACAATGTTAATTATTATAGTTAGGGGCAGTGCTTTATATATATATATATATATTTCTCTATACAAAATCAAAATTTTATTTGGGTATAGAAGTAAACAACATGGTGTGATACACACACACACACACACACACACACACACCTAAAAAACTGTCCTAATCATTATGATATGTGGGATAAGTGTGATATATGCATGTGTTTAACCAAAAATATATAAAATATATTTTAAAGCAAGTGAACTTTAGGGATTAAACCTCTAATTATTATATGTGGTATAAATGCTAGAATATGCTTTCACTATAATATATCTTAGTATATGTTTATTGAGGAATGTTTATTTAGTTAATATTGACAAGTGTTGTTAGTTAGATGTAACTATAGGTGATATTATAAGTCATTGATTTTATAATATTTTGACGGTGTGTACATAATCATGGCACCATTTAAATTGTTGGTAGTCTATTTAAAACAAGATGGATTCACCATTTCCAATTCATGAATGGGAGTTGAATCGATGTGGTCTTAGTGTAAATTATGTAGGAATTCTTAATTCATTTGTGTGTGGTTTATACATTGTGTAACCCGAAATATAAGACTATGTGTATATAGACAACTCTATATAATAGACACCACTATTCATGATTATTGCCTACATATTGAGTATATGTCTCTTTAAAGATCTAACTAGCTACTTTGAATAGAAGATAAATTTAGTACTAGCCAAATATGTGTGTGTGTGTGTACACACACACACACACACACACACACAACTTCATATTAGTATAATTTTATTTTAGTATATCTCCATATGTTAATGTTTTAATGGCTATAGACTTGTATGAGGTATATTTATGTAAGCAAGTCTTTAATTCAATTTTCATGTCTTATATATATCTCTGTGTACAATGTGTATACATTTAATAATAAATATTTTAGTGGTTATATATTGGGTATAAGGTATACCACATTATAATTTTAATACAATGATAACTTACACCAGTTAGTTCTATAGGGTCAACTAGATAATGCATGTCTAGCCATGATACATGTGAGCAATCATCACTCGATGTACTTCTAGTGAAATAACTAGTATGTTTTTATATATCTTAAAAAAATTATATGGGTAGAAATGATCTACTCTTTGGGTATTGGGTCATTTGTATCTAGGACTAACTGAATAACTTTTTGTTTGTGCCCTCTTAGTCGTAATGTGATATGATTTATTATCTCTTAACAAAATTAAAATTATTTTGATATAGCCTATCAATAAATCTATATTGACCAAACTCTTAATTGAGAGTCATAAAGGCTAATAATATCATTTATATTATGGAGTATACTTGTGCATTAATAAAATAATGTACTTGAAGGGTTATAAGTAACTTAAAGGGTTTAATGAATATGGGTGTATTGGGTAATAAAAGTTTTAATTTTTATTACCAACATAAAACAATTAATCATAGAACCTTAGAAATGGAGAAACCATGTCAACATAAATATAAATTTCTAACCAAGTGTAAGGTTTTGTTCATGTGAAACATAGTTAAGTATATGGGAATTTTATGATTAAAACATTTAAGTGAATATCGACATGGTATTGAAGTACTCACATATGTTGCATGTTATGTTGAACAAGTATTCATATATATGAATTATACTTATGGTTAAATTGAGTCATAAAGTGTCTGGGAAACTGAGACTTCAACCATATGAAAATAGTCATCCAAAACGTAATGGAGTTACTTAAATGAAAGATATGGTATAGCCTATTTATAAGATATCTGACTCCTTGAGAATAGCATGATAGATTGTATATATTGTGAGTGGATTAAATATGAACAAGTGTTTTGACATATTTAAAAAATAATGGTGCATGCTTATAAGCTATATTTCCTTGAATGCTAGTATGCAGTGTAGACTTAGGGTATACTAAGGTGGTATAACTAAGTGCTTGCTAAATTATTATTATATATATGTATCATTTGAATTCTTGGAAATATAAGTTTGGTTATGTGTATTTATATAGTTGGGAACTGTGATAGTATGTGATATCATAGAATACTACAATATAATGTATGTTTTAGTAAGGTGGTACATATTATATTTGTTATGTCTAAACTTACATCTACATTTGACTGTTTTAATGTATGCATGTTGGTTATTTCTTTGAATAAATGTTTTGTAAAAATTGATAAGACTTTGTGTATATGTGCTTACAATCTTTGAGAGTGTAATGTATGCTGACATGGAATATTACATGTTCCAAGAAAATGTGACTTGCTTGTTATGTCTAATTTCTTGGATATAAGCTTATGTTTATGTGTAGTGATGACTACTATATTATGATTGATTATGGAATATTAATAGTTATGTCTCAGAACACTAGACTATGATAATATGGTTTATCATAGGGTGTAGTATGTTTGAAAACAAATTATGGTAGTTGAAATCTACATTTATTATGTATTTTACCTAGGTGGTATAAAATGTAGTCATTAGTTCTAGTATAGGATAGAAAATAATGTGAGATTCATTCATACATTTGATGGAATTAAATGTATGCTTTGGTTACTCCTATGTTAGGAATATTACATAGTGTGTCTACTAGTAAGATGCAAGTTAAATGAATCTTATAGTTGAATTGTATTTCACCAATTTGCATTGCTAATTTGGAGTAAGGAGTAGGACAAAATTCACTAGCTTACTAGTATCAAAATGACAGATGAAGTCTGATCAAGTGGTGTGTATGAATTTGATTGATCTAGATCATTATTATTTATTATTTGTAAAACTTTGGGCCAAAGTATGTTTAGTGATACATTATTATTTCCTAATGTGATTCACATGTTTATGTGATATCTTATAAAAGAATAGATTTCTATGATACACTGCATATTTAGTTTAGAATCAAACAACACATGGGTAATTTCTTGACTCTTTGGATGCTTGCACCATCACTATCTACTAAACCATGAAGGGAGGACCATTTACTAATGGTATTAGTGTGGGGGATCATTGGTCCATGGTTGGTGTGGAAAAGCACCTAAATGATGTTCTCCCTCCCCATAACAATACTACTTATCAATATGACACTTGAGATTTCCATAGATACGTGAGTTACAAAACTATGCTCCAAGGGAGCCATGTATCTTATTTGTTTATTATGTTATATTATACTCATTATTGGAAATTATAATTTAGAGTTATAATTATTTATTATCATACATTGAAAGTGGTGATTGTATAATTGAATCAGTCATGTTTTAATTAATGTGATTACTTTTTAAATTAGCATTATTATGTGCACTCTCATGATATTAGAGATCAGTGATATGTGATGTATTATTCTTTTTTATATTATCACTTTGATTATTTCTTGTCGTCTCTGTAGATTCTCTTAGTGTAATCTATTTTTGGTATATGTGTTTAATTAAAGAAATTGTGTATTTCTAGTTGGACTCCAATGGGGTTATTGCATGTGGTATTAGAGCTATGGCTTGAACTCTAGGACCTAATGAGTCCATTAGCATTTTAATGTGTTTTTGTTCATCGATGTCAACTTAGTGACATGAACTATTGCACTGATATTTTGGTTTGGTAGTACCTTAGTACGGATCCATATTACACTAAGATTAGAGTTTTAGAGACTTGATAGATCCTCCTATATGGTTGATGACTATTGTTAGTATGAGATATTCATGAAATGTGTGTGGGGAACATTGAGTGTGTACCCTTAGGAGCACTCATACCCTTTGATTTGTTTGAGGAATTGGTTTTTTGAGTGACCCATTGTTGATGGTTATATGTGAGGTTTGAGTAGGTGAATACTTAACGTAGTTCATGAATTGTGAACAAGAGTATCCTACCCTATTTATGATCATTTATATTGGCATCTCGAGGATGATTACAACCTTGATTACTAATCAAGTTTCCTCTTTCACTTGTGTTCTATGTTGTGAGTGATTAATAATCATGGGATGCTTCACGATTAAATTTATGTGCCTTAATTTTTATGGTTTATATTCATTAATCCTAGGAATGGAAAATCTTACAAGAACATTTTCTAGTTTGGTACCACCTAGGGTGGTGGAATTTTTTTTGTAGTATAGTGGGGATCTCTTGGTTGACAATTACTTTATTTTAGGAGTTTGCTTTTGGATTGGTACCCTTTTGTTTCTTATGGATTAAGAATAAATTTCATCTCTCTTATTAGCTTAAATGTGAGTTGTTATTATCTCATTCTCCTTTGACATCATTTTAAACCATTGAGAGGATGCATATTTCTATGATGTTGATATATTCCTAAATGGGAATTTATTTTGAAATGTTGTTGTGACCATATTCCTTGAAGTTCATGGAATAAATATCTACTTCTTGCTGAGAAAGAATTTTTAGGATATAATGGATTGGTCCATTTTGTGGTTAGTATCTACTCCCAGTTGTGGAAATAGATTATTGTATTATACTTATAAAATTGGTAAGTAGATAGTGATTTGGAAATATTGAGTTGCAGTGTTGTCCTTTTACACTTTGAGGGTATATATGAGTTTCTTTTTTGAGATGATAGTTCTCTATTTATCACTTGTGACTTTTTAAGGTCACTACTTTATCTAACTTGTGATTTTAAGACCACGTGGGTTGGCAAACCTTGAATATATATTAAGTTGTAGATTAAGAATTATAAGTTGATTATAATTAATATGGTATTACACTCTTATGATTAGATTGATATTGTTTTCTTTTACTTAAATCATATTGTTTGAAGAGTTATTTGTGTACCTTTTGCTAGGAGTGAGTAGGGTATAGGATGTTCAAAACATCTTGTCAATCTAGAGGTTGAAATAAACTTTTAATTTGTTATGTGCTAGCCAAGCAAGCAAGGAGACATTGTTTCACTTGTTCCCTTAAAGTTTTTAAGGATGAGGTGATACCTAACCTTAGTATGCTATGTTAAATTTTAACTTTATTTCCTCTTAACTATGAATATATTAGAATAAGTTAAGCTATGAAATATGATACTAGTTATGTGTGGCTTGTGGTAATTTAATGTAATTACAAATTAATTATATGATTTATTTTGGATTTTGATACATATAAAATTATTTATTTCAAATTATTACTTTCTATGATCTATTAACATAAAATTATGATTCACTGAACATTGTGCACATGTGGAGATCAATAGGTCATGGAGACTTGAGTGAAGAGTAGTGAATTAAGAATGTGATATCTAAACGAGAGGATGGTATCCTACTTAGCCTCACATTGAATCAGTTGTTACTAAGTTGAATCTGATAGATGGACTTATCGAATCTAGGATTTGATAGGAAGAACTTGTCAAATCCAATCATATGGCCATACATATATATACTGTGGATGGGTATTCCATGATTTTGTATACACTGTAAACTTAGTATTCTAGTTCATATTCATCATCATACTTATTTAGGGATCTATGGAATTGTGACAATATTGACATGTTATACTTATCAGGAGCTATGCAGGGTAGAGATAGTATTAACTTGTACTCATCATCCTTGTTAGGTTCCCTAAATACTTTCCTTTGGAATGAAAAAACACTCTCTATGTTAGATAGATATGATGAGGGGATGGAAGATTTTTTGAAACTCTCCCTAGTCATTTGTTTTGGCTTATATGATAATCTTATGTTCTCTTTGAAATTTAGTGAAACTTTCACTATGATATGTGGGACCCTCCAAAGTAACAAAAGTGGTTATCCCTATTATATATAGGCTTATCTAGATGGTTTTCAACCCTAGGGTGCTCATGATAGAAACATTCAGAGTAAGTGACACTCACAAACCTTGTTTTCATAGTAGGAATATGTCATTGAGTAGGATCTTGTGGGATCAACACTCTAGGAATAGTGCAACTTGATGGAACTATGGTGAGTTCTACAATAATTTCCCATTTATTTATTAATTTGATATTGTATAATATGTTATTGTTTTGCTAAATATATTTTTTAAATTAGAACTTATGTTTGAATAAGAGTCATTGAGGACAATGACTAGCTTTAGGGGGAAGGATGTTACATCCTAATTCCTCACTAGGTAAATTTGTTAGATTATCCATATATATCTATAATTAATGAATTAAAATTTGGCTATTTTTAACTAAATCTAAGATATATGTTATTATAGGATATTAGAATATTACTTAGATACATGATTTTTATACTATAAGTTAATTACATTTTATGTGTTTACATTGTAAGTCTATTGATGTGTTATTTCAATTAAATTTTATGCTATATGTTTATCATAATGATAAGATATAACTACCTACTTTTTAATGAGATGGATGTAGGAGAACTCATCCTTTGACAGAGGGAGAGAATCATCAAAAAGGGTGATGGAAATTGAGATGGCAAAGGACGATAGAGAAACTGACTGTTACCCTGTACACATCACAAATATCTAGCATGTTTTAGATGCACAACGACTGGTTAGCATAATTTGCTTTGATGCCATATTCCTTAAATAGTTATTTTAGCCATTATTTTCTAGCATAATTATTGATTCTATGGAGTTTATCTTACATGACTTATTGGAGTGTGTGACTGTTTAATGTGTTAAAGATGGGATTAACATAATTTGACTTGATTAGGATTTATCGATTTAGTTTTCATTAAACCAATATAACATGCTAATCTAATTGGAAAATATATATAATATATTATTTATTAATAAATATACTCTAATAAATATAAAATGGAAAAAAATAAGATAAATAAAATCAAATTGGAATTACATATTTGAAAAGATAAATAGAAAAGGTGAGATTAAATTAAATCTCATGAAAATGGGAATAAAGAAAATATAAAGAATTAAAAGAGGAAAAATATGAAATAGGGAGGAAAAAAAGATAAAAAAAAGATTAAATCAAAGAGGAATCTAGGAATAAAATAGAATAGAAAGTGCCACACTAAGGGGCAGCTACAGAAGGAGGATAAAGAGGCATGGAAAAAGGAGAAAGGGGTACATCTTACAAATTGTAAGGAATTAAATTCCTTCATATTACCTATAAGATAAAGTATGTGATTATCCTTTCTTTCTTAACTTTTCCATCTAGATTTGTTTGTTTTCCCTGTTATGGCTTTTCCTAGAATGAAATGGGTGCAATGAAAAAAAATCGTTCCCCTCATAATGATCTAATTTCAACTATGGTATTTTCAAAGTCAAAACCTACTTTATCATCCTAGATGAATAAGAGATGAGCTCGTTTCTAAAGATAAATAAAAATAAAAATAATATACAAGTATACATTCAATTAAATGAAGCGCTAATATACATAGTTATGTTATTCATTCATTTTGTCGGTGATGATGTTAGTTTTGTTGTTCATATCTTTCGTCAGCAATGACATTTTCTTCTAATGTACATTTTAACTCATTAAGATAAATATGAAATAGGAAGGCATAAAAGCTTTATAAAAATATACCCTTGTTTACATCTGATATTTAGCAAAACTTCTTTCAGTGATTTAATAGGAAGCAAGCCCATTTATAAAAATTAGGTCCTAAGAAGAGACCTAATTGAGCATTATGATTAACAATGTTAATTATTCTAGTTAGGGGAAACACTTTATATATATATATATATATA
This sequence comes from Torreya grandis, assembly GCA_037957365.1. Lineage (NCBI taxonomy): Eukaryota > Viridiplantae > Streptophyta > Pinopsida > Cupressales > Taxaceae > Torreya > Torreya grandis. Next base: position 4,265,231 of record JARHVA010000674.1, on the reverse strand, counting down.
TATATATATATATATATATGAAATCAAAATTTTGTTTGAGTATAGAATTAAATAGCATGGCATGATGTATATATACACCTAGCAAACTATCCTAATCATTACAATATGTGGGATAAGAATTGTATATAGCATGTGGTTGACCACAAAGATATAAAATAGATTTTACAACAAGTGAACTTTAAGGATTAAACCTGAAATTAGTGTATGTGGTATAAATGTTGGAATACACTTTCACTATAATTAATCTTAGTACATGTTTATTGAGTAATGTTTATCTAGTTAAGATTTCCAAGTGTGTTTAGCTAGATGTAACTATACATGATAGTATAAGTCATTTTTTTAATAATATTTTGATTGTGTGTACATAATCATGGCATCATTTAAATTGTTGGTAGTCTATTTAAAACAAAATAGATTCATTGTTTCCAATTCATGAATGCGAGTTGAATTGATGTATTTTCAGTGTAAATTGTGCAGTGAATCTTACTTCATTTGTGTCTAGTTTATACATTGTGTAAACTGAAATATAAATCTATGTGTATATAGATGCCTCTATAAAATGGATGCCACTATTCATCATCATTAACTACATATTGAGTAGACGTCTCTTTCAAGATCTAACCAACTACTTTGAATAGTAGAGAAAATTGGTACTAGCTGAATTTGTTATATATATATATATATATATATATATATATATATATATATATATATATATATATATATATATATATATATATATATATATATATAAAATTATACCTCCAATTTTAGTATATCTCTATGCGTTAATGTCTTAGTGGCTATAGACTTGTATGAGGTATATTTTTTTATGCAAGTCTTTAATCCAACTTTCACATCTTATATATATATATATATATATATATATATATATATATATATATATATATATATATATATAGTTTAGTGGTTATATCTCAGGTATAAGGAAAACCATTTTTATAATTTTAATACAATGATAACTTACAATGGTTAGTGTTATAAGGTTAACTAGATAATGCATGTCTAGCCATGATACATGTGAGCAATGGTCACTTGATGTAATTATAGTGCAATAATCGGTATGTTGTTATATATCTATAAAATATTATATGGGTATAACTGATCTACTCTTTGAGTATTGGGTTATTTGGATCTAGGACTAAGTGAATAACATTTTGTTTGTTCCCTCTTAGTTGTTATGTGATATGATTTATTATCTCTTAACAAAATGGGAATTATTTTTATATAACCTGTCAATAGAATTATATTGACCAAACTCTTAATTTAGAGTTGTAAAGGCTAATAATATCATTTATATTATGGAGTATACTTATGCATTAAGAAAATAATGCACTCGAGGGTTAGAAGTAACTTAAAGGGTTTAACGAATATGGGTGTATCAGGTAATATGCCTCTAAGTTTTATTATAAACATAAAACAATTAATCACAAAACCTCAGAAATGGAGAAACTATGTCAACATAAATATAAATTTCAAACCAAGTGTAAGGTCTTGTTCATGTGAAACATAGTTAAGTATATGGGAGATTTGTGATTAAAACATTTAAGTGAATATCGACATAGTATTGAAGTAATTACATATGTTAAATGTTATGTTAGACAAGTATTTATATATAATAACTATAACTATAGTTAAATAAATGGTTAAATTGAGTCATAAATTGTCTAGGGAATTGAGACTTCAACCTTACAAAAACAAGCATCCAAAACGTAATGGAGTTGCTTAAATGAAAGATATGGTATAACATATTTATAAGATATATGAATCCTTGAGAACAACATGATAAATTGTATATATCATGACTGGATTAAATATAAACAAGTGTTTTGACATATTTAACAAATAATGGTGCATCATGGTGCATGATTATAAGCTATATTTCCTTGAATGCTAGTATGTAGTGTAGACTTAGGGTATGCCTAGGTGGTATAGCCCAGTACTTGCTAAATTATTTTTATGTATGTGTATCATTTAAATTATTGAAAATGTAAGTTTGATTATGTGTATTTATGTATTTTGGAACTGTGATAGTATAGCATATCATAGAATACTAAAATATAATGTGTGTTGTACTAAAGTGGTACATATTATATTTGTTATGTCTAGACTTACATCTACGTTTGACTGTTTTAATGTATGCATGATACTTATTACTTTGAATAAATGTTTTGTAATAGTTGATAATACTTTGTGTATGCATGCATATAATCTTTCAGAGTGTAATGTATGCTGACATGGAATATTACCTATTCCAAAAAATTGTGACTTATTTTTTATGTCTAATTGCTTGGATATAAGCTTGTGCTTATGTGTAGTTATGACTACTGTATTATGATTGATTGTGGAATATTTAGTATTTATGTCTCAAAATAATTAGTATGTTTAAAAATAAATTATGGTAGTTGAATCTACATTTATTACGTATTTTACCCGGGTGGTATAAAATGTATTTTACCCAGGTGGTATGAAATCTACATTTATTGTGTATTTTACGTGGGTGAAATAAAATAGATTTTTATGATACACTTCATGTTTAGTTTAGAATCATAAAGCACATAGGTACTTTCTTTCTTATCTAGATTCTTGCATCATCACTATCTACTCATCTGTGAAGGAAGGGCCATTTCCTAATGGGATTAGTCTGTAGGATTGTTGGTCTATGGTTGGTTTGAAAAAGTGTGTGGATGATGCTCCCCCTCCCCATAAAATTACTAATTATTGAGATGACACTTGAGATTGCCAAAAATATGTGAGTTTTGGAGCCATGCTCAGGGGGAGCCATGTATCTTATTTGCTCATTATGTTATATTGTACTAATTATTAGAAATTATCATGTAGAGTTATAATTATTTATTATCGTACATTGACAGTGGTGACTATATAATTGTATCACTTGTGGTTGAATTGATGTGATTACTTTTTAAATTAGCATTATAATGTGTACTCTCATGATATTAGATATTAGTGAAATGTGATGTATTATGCTTGTTTCTATTATCACTTTGAGTATTTCTTGTGGTTTCTGTAGATTCTCGTAGTGTAATCTATTTTTGGTATATGTGTTTAATTAAAAAAAATCATGTATTTTTAGTTGGATCCGAATGGGTTTGTTACACTCTATGGCCAATCTCACCACATATGAAACATGTTCCATTGAATCTATAACCTCTAACTCATCCATATATATAAGATCATCTACCTATGAAATTACCTCTACCTCTTTGGGTATTACCACCATTATGTTATGAAGTACTTACCTCACCCTATTTTAATTGTGTAAAATAAACTCTATCACTTCCACATCTACACATGAATCTTCCCTTTGATGTTCCTCCTTTTTGTTTGTTTTTAGACTTTTTCTCTGAATTTAGTGCACATTAATAGTATTCTTCAATAGAACATAGTCTGATTTATTGAATTCATCTTTAATTTCCATATGAAATCCATTTACATAACTTGATATATTATCAACATCATATTACACATGACCCACTCTAACAACAAGTCTATAATACTCATCATTTTTTTATTTAGAAATCATTTCCCTTTGTTGAAAGTTTCGGAGCTTCTTAAACAAACTCATTATAATCCACGAGAATGAATTTATCTTTCATCTTGGGAAAAAATATATTTTGTGTCTTAATATTTTATTTACTTTTATTTACTATTTTATCTTTTACATTTTCCCACCATAAGGATGGATGATCTTTTAATTTTGCACTAGCAAACTTAACTTGTTTGGGATATTCCATAATTTCATACTCAAAGTACTTCTCTAACTCAATGATCCTATCAAAGAGCTCTTCAAGACTCAAAATTATGGAATAAATTCTAGGGTCTAACTTAATTACACTTATCATTCCTACAACATCTTCAAATAATCTATCCTCATGTTCATCAACCTCTTATTCCACGTCCTGATCTTTAGGTGTTTATTTCATATATTTTGTTATCACTTTCATCATCCAATAATTCAACTCCATGATGACGTATAGTTTCCAAATCTTCCATTTTGGATTACATTTCTATTATCACTTATTCCAGATCTTCTACTCTAGGTTCTCTAACCACTTGGGATCTTCTACCACCTAAGCCTCCTCGATGTGTGATTTTCTTATAAATCAAAGATCAGATACCAAATGATGATCATATACTAAATGATGATATAATATCAATAAATTACTTACACCTTACACTTTCTTAAAGATCATTAGGAATATTTATGCATCTGCCTTTTACCCTTAGTCACAATGTGGAGATTAACAATCAATAACAAGGACTTCAATCTTGTTTTGATACCAAAAGATGTAGTAGTGGTTAGTGATCTCAATTAAGAAATGCCTTAGACCACATAACCCTTAGAATACTCAATGGAATTTTCAATGAATGTTAAAAAAGAAACTTAGATCTTTATTTGGTTTCAATAAAAAAGAAATAAAATATAAAAATGACACAATGATATCATGATATCACAATGAGATGTGTTACAACATAAAATTCTTAGATCTTAGCTCTCCTAACTCACAATATTTATAAAAAACTATCCAAACTCATTTTCTAAATAGCACTAAATTTATTTAAACAAGTGTATGTGCATGCCTATATATACAAAATACCCCCTACTTACATTAAGTTAATTTACTCCATTAATAGCATTAACACACCTTAGTGTGTCTAAAACATTAAATGTCTCCACATTTCTAAGGAACAAGAACATGTTGGAACTTAATGCATCCAAAATTAGATAATGAACATTAGTAAATGAATCATTATCCAATACCATGACTATAGAAATCAATTTCCAAATAATAATTAATATCTCCTTTCATAAAAATTCCCAAGTACATAGAAATTCCACAATATTACAAGATGTTGAAGCCATCAATGATCATGACAACCTTGGTAACATGACTATTACATGTGTTCAAGGATGATGTATTACTTTATTATTATTTTTTCAAATGACCTAAAACTTGATACACAACTTTATTATTAAATTTTAAATTACCTCAAGAAATATATCCTACTCATCTTTATAGTGAAGAATCATCTTTCTAAAATACCCTACTTCAAGAAGTGTCATAGACTAACATAAAAATACATAACATATTTGTATGATTAGTAATAAGAAATTATTATCAAATTAACTCATATTAGATCTCTTAGACTCAATTAAATAGTTATTGGATACAATTTTGAACAAAAGGCATAGATAAAAATTACAAATACATGTGTGCTTATAGGCAATGCAAAACTACACTTAGTAAGGCACTCATAAAATTTAACACAAATAAGATCTACACACAAAATAATACTTGTTAAAAATTAAAGTATAACATATGTGTGGTAATAAACCTTACACACTCACAACACTTAGACAAATTCCTAAACTAACATATTTTTTTATGCAAGATTACTCAAGAACCCGAATGATCCTACATCACAATAAAATTTAGAATTTATTTAATCTATGTGTATTATAGTCATTTTAATTTAAATGTGTTTCCTAAGCATCACCACTTTTATTTTTGAGGGGTTTATGGAATGATTCCTATTCGAATGTGCCCACTATATGGCTCAACTCAGAGGTGTTGGTGGAGTAAGGATTGTGGTAGTTGTGTACTAGTTGGCATGCATAGATGTGAAGGAAATGAGTTATGTGAGTAATTACATTATATTAAAAATCAATCTAGTAATTTTCCATGGAGGACATGGCACATGCTTTTAAATCCACTTGATGTGAGAAATAGTGGGGCCATAATGAGTAAAAGAGTATTAAGAGTCCAAACAATTAAGGATTATGATAATGTTGATAAACTTAAGATTAATTGTTCCAAAATATATAACCTATAATAGATTTAAATTCTTAATATTTAAAAGGATATAATGTATGAGGCCTTGTGTGATAGTAGTTACCACAAGATACTAAATTAACTTACTTTTATTGTATTGTTAAAAAATTTCAAGATAATGATAACATAATATCTTTTGAGATGGATGACTTACCTCCTAAGAAGATCATAGACCAAAATTTCCCCTTGTAAATTAAATTTTCCATATTTAATAAGGGAATCAAGTAAGTACTCGTAGATAATGGCTTAGGATTGAACCTTACTAATGAATTTTTTTAAAAAGAATTTGAGCTTGAATATCAATCCCTTACATCTTTGGATATGATCATTAAAGGCTTTGAAAATAAACCAAGAAATGCCTTAGAAAGAATTACATTGAAGATAATTGTTTGGACCACAAACAATAGCTATGGAATGTTAAGGTATATATAATGATGTGAACTATTTAATATTTTTATTTTTAGGCTATGGATTCATGCTATGAATGTGATCCCCTCCATGTTACATATATTTTTAGTTTTTTCATGAGAGGGTCATTCATATCGATCATATATATGACATTACTTTCTTATTTTACAAGTTAGTATAAATTGTATAAATAATTGTGTTACCACTATATAACTCACAACTATCTATTATGGCCTCTGAAATAATTACTTAAATGGATCAAATAAAAAATATATTTTTGGTGATTGTAGTAGCACTTAGGATGATGATGAGGAAGATGATTCTATGCATTATAGTTTGGAAACCCCATTATCAAAGCTTACATTTAATCCTATTAATTTAGGGGAATATAGAGATGACATGCATATGTTTGGTATTGAACACCCACATTTCACTTCTCAAGAACATGATAAGCCTATTCCATTATCTGAATGCAATGATACACTATATTGAAATTATAAGGGTAAGGGGCCTATGGTAAGTAATTATTGCAACACTATTAAATTAAAAAAAATATCTATGAGTCTTATTCAAACATCAACACATGAATATGGAGTTGGCTTCAAATGTTCACAAACAATGGGATTTAAATATCATTGTCTAGGTAAAAATAATAAATACATTAAATAATATACTATTCTAAATGCTTGTCACTTTAATCTAGGTATTTGATATAATGAAGATTCTAATATAAAATATATACCATATCTAGTGAATGAAGGAACTTATAGGAGTGATCTAAAAGATAAACTTATCTATACTTGCTTTATCAAATCTAAAACAAGTTAAGAGAAAAAATTGAAGAAAATATTTAAAACAAAACATTCAAATATCAAATACCATGTTCCTTAAAATAAAAATATTAAATATTTGGTTAATAACATTGAGCCACCATGAATCACTTCTAAGTAATAAAGACAATGTATTAATACCCTTATGATGCCTAAAGATAAATTTTCAAACAAGATAAAATGGGTATATAAGAAGCCAATGCATCAAGATTAAATATTCATTGTAAAATAATAATCATTAATTTTTTTAGTTCAAGGAAAATACGAACAAATAGTACATATCATTGCATGCAAGACACCACTTTTATTAATAAGGGATTACTAGATTCACTTCATAATAAGGACAATACATGTACTTTAAAACATGCAACATATGATGATTATCTAGGAGTTTATGGGACCTATTCTACATATATATGATCACACATACATTCATGGTTGGATTTGGGGACATGGTGGTGGCATTATATTATCCATTTTACATTCACTTGAATTTTATCTTCTTGGTTGGTCATTCTTATTTGATTTGGTAAATGTTTCATGAATTTTTATTTTTACATTTCATTTTGATTATGCATATTGATTTTTTATCTGGGTAGTTTTATTTTTGTATTGTTTTTATTTTGTGTGTGCATGTTTAGTATTGATATTCTTTATCTTGTTTGATGTCCACATGTCTCAATTCCACTATTCATGATGTTTTATATGATACATATTTTCAATTATATTTTTGTGACACATTAAACATATCTATATGTAACCTAATACTCAAATATTTATATTTTAAAATACATTTTATTTGGGAAATATTATTAGTGTTATCACATTATCCATATATCTACCACATAGAGTGTTGGATTCTTATAAAAAATCTCAAAACACAATAACATGAAAATACATTAAAAAAAAATATCACCTTTTTAGATCACATACTGACACATTGATACATATCATGCTTATCTGTGTATGTTATATATTTACATATCCCTTATTATTCACGTGCTTCTTGTGGTATCTTGTGATATGGATACAATATATGAAGGTTATATATGATCATGAATTTACAATTATTGTGTAGCTTCATTACACCCCCAATCGGGTGGGCATACCTATACTAGGGGCATATTTTTTGTTGGTCCAAGGTTATATCCCTACTACTTTCCATTTTCTTTTATATATTTATATTATTACTTATATATCATGCTCTAGCTTGCATATATCAAGTTGTTTTACATGGATATATACATGGTGTTTTTATATATTGATGTTACATAGTTACATTGCACATTTTCTTGTGTTCCCTATGATTGATTGATTGTTTTTATGTGTGTGCTTATGCTTGTTTCTCTTCATGTCACGTGTTTTAAATATAAGATCCTCTAGTTGTAACATTGTGTGGTGTCTATCTGATTGATTTATTATGGGTCATGTTTCTTGCTCGATAATTACAATTATTGTGTATAATTACATGATTGAGTGTGATTGTCTTACCTATATTATGTGATATCCTATTATTAGTGCCATGATCCATATCACACATGACACTATTTATGGTATACTATGTTTTTTATTACATTTTAATGGTCTTTACCATGCATCTATTAAGCCATACTACTATTGTGTGTGTGTTTCGTTGTTATATCTTACCCTCCTAAAGTCATATTATTACATTAATGCATGTCATTTTTTCACCTCTTTATTGAGATTATCACCTATATATTTCAAATTTTAGTAACACAGTAGCCCTTACACGTCAATAAATTCCACAAATATTGATCATTCCTATAATTTATTATCTATACATTGGCATTGAGTTCATCATACCCACACATTCCTAGACTTTTTTATCTAGACATATTCATTAGGGACATCATCCCAATAAAATCTCCATGAACTTCACTGATACTATCTTACTTATACAAAGATTATTATACACATATGCTTATTGATCTTACATTGTTATTATCAAGATGGGTTCCTATGTTTATTAACTTAGTCACATTATAGTTATCACATGATACATTTATTTACATATATTTTCCATATTGGGGTTTAATATTACATTGAGGAATCTTCAACACACCCCCCACATTACCATGATACATAATGACATGTCACTTTACATCCTCCCTACTATTTCCACCCTCACATGAGTTACATATTACTATCTCATCCTCTTATGGATCACATAATACTATTAAATCTTACACAATGACACACACACACACACACACACACACACACACACACACACACACTGTGTGTGTGTGTGTGTGTGTGTGTGTGTGTGTGTGTGTGTGTGTGTGTGTGTGTTATAGATGTAATTTTAAATTAATTAAAAAAATAATGTTATTTTATATGTTATACATGATACATTTAATTTATTTCTTTTTTGAAGAGTGATTCACATGAACAGGAAAAACTCTCACCTCAAAAGGGAGGAATATATATATATATATATATATATATATATATATATATATATATATATATATATATATTAATGGTTACAAATTAAAAATGAACTATCTAGACCACGAAAGCCCAAAGGAGATAAAGTGTCACTAGGTTTCTACATCTCTAATCAAGAAATGTAATTTTTTCTCCCATTCTATGTTGTAATCACAATCACTGAGAGGGGAGGGTGAATTAGTGTTTAAAAAATTTATTTCAATTTTACTCAATAATTAATGAACCATGAAAACAACATATTGATCTATCAAAACATAAAGAACCATTCAAACAAGATAACACATATATGAGTGGGAAAACCTCAAGGGGAATAAAATTGGCTATGATATCTAAAAATATACTATAGTTATATAAAACAAAATACCAAATTATATTGATCACCAACTCAACTTGGAACACTAACCCCAATAAAGTCAAGCACCCACTTGACTAGGCTTTAGCAAGCACCTACTTGCAAAGAAGCACCAACTCCCTAAGCAACTAAACACAAAATTAACCACCTCATGAATTTTGATCATCACACCTCTACTATTCTGTTATGGTCTTATTTTGAAACCTCCTTCTACTCAACCATGCAATATTTTATTTGTTCATTTTACATATAACTAAAATAGGCCTAAAATGTGTTATATATAGACTAGACAC
>JARHVA010000674.1:4215000-4250000 GCA_037957365.1 Torreya grandis | reverse complement strand
AAATTCTTATAGGTCTACAAATATCAGTTTTTATTAGTTCTAAAGGTCTTGTAGTAGAGTAATCCTTAGACTTAAATCTCCTTCTAGTTTTCTTACCATGTTGACATGCCTTACAATTTGTATTTGTAGATTTTGTGATTTTAGGCATATTATTCACAGACTTCTTAGAGCTTATCTTGACCAAATTATCAAATTTTAGGTTGCCTAAACTTATGTGTCATATCCAACATTCATCCATCTTTACCATAAATAATCTTTCCTTCTTGATCTCATTCAAGACATACAGATTATTCGCAGTCCCCTTAACATTAGCAATTAGCCTTCTTTTTTTTGTTTTCTTAATATCACACCCTCTATCATGAAAGATTAGTGTATGCCCTTAGTTTCACATTTTATTTACACTAATAAATTTATGTTTCAATCCTTCCACATAAAACACATTCTCTATCTTGGTATTCCCATTATCTAAACTTAAGATACCCTTGCCAATAATATTGGTAGTAGTGTTATCTCCAAATCTCACTATCCCTGCAACATTCTTCTTCAATGAGATGAAATTAATATTGTCCCTTGTCATATGTCTTGATCAACCACTATCTATATACCATTTCATACCTTCATCTTGGATGTGAAAGGCAATCTGAGCTAGCATAGATTCTTCTCTTTTACTCCTCCTTCACCTTGTCCACAAGGTATAACTTCTTGATCCACTTCTTAGTGGTATGACTATATAAAATTTTATCTTGACTAATATTTCTCATATGCCTTATCTTAAAATCCCTTGAAATATGTCCTATAATCACAATTATAGCATAGAATTATGCTTCTACTATTGAGATTATCATTCATATTATTCCTCGATGAGGAACTGATTCTAACATGGTTTCTATAATCCATAGCTCTAGATGTTCATACTGATTGCATGATAAATATTAACCATTGAAAAGATTCACATACCTTGTTTGTCTGATGTTGAATGATGAACCTCTACCTTTTTATCTCTTGAAAGAGCCACATTCTTCTTGACTTGTTTATGATCAATTTGAGTCTTAAATTTGAGAGTTTATGCATAGGTCTTTATTCTCACAATAACTCACTTCTTGATAGTCAATTATCCTTTGAGGTTTGAATCTCCTTGTTTTAATTTTGGTCTTGTTTTAACCCAAGACCTATTTTTTCATATGGATACCTTTGATTATTCAAAATATTACCAAGAAATTTAGTGATCTTTTCAAATTTTTGATGTGTCTTCATTTTGATTGTTGCTTGATCTAATTCTATCTTCAAGGACTCTATTTCTATTCTAAACTTAGTGCATTCTTCCTCCTTGGTCTTAAGACTTGTAGTGATAATCTCAATCTATGTTTCTAACTATTTGATTATCTTCTCATGTTCATTTGTTTTTTACTTAGTCTCTCTTCAAGGAGATTGATTTGTTCATCATAACTCTTAACTAGTGATCTCAATTTTTTATTCTTTCTTATTTGGAACTTCAACTCTTATAAATCACTCACTAATTCTACCTCAAGGTTCTCTTCAGACTCTTCTTCAACTGATTCTTCATCTTTTATAATAATTTTCCATTTCGAAAAACCTTTATCATTTGTTTCTATGGTGATGAATAAGGTTTCATTGCTATCATGATCATTATTTTCATCATCACTATCAGATATACTTATGTCACTTATATTAGAGGAGATACTATCTTCTTTGGTGTAGAAACTTCTCTTATTCTTAAATGACCCTTTCTTGCCTTCATACTTCCTAAAATTCTTTTTGATATTTTCAAGCTTATAGAGCTTTTTATCATCACCATGATGTTCATCATGATCTCTATCATGCTCATTTGTATCCTTGTTAGGATATTTAGATGCAAAGTGACAGATTTTACCATAGTTAAAGCATTTGAATGGAAAATTGACCATATACTTTCTTGATCCTTTCCTTAGTTTCCCCATAAACATGGATTCTATCTTATCATCATCAATATATGTATCAACATCATCCTTGACCTTTTTACCTTATGACTGTTTATCATATTTGAATGCATCTTCCTTCTTAGAAGGTCTTCCATCACTTTCTCTCACTTCATAGGCAGTCAATATTCCATGAAGCTCATCCATCTTTAGTATGTTAAGATCTTTGATCTCTTCCATAATAGACACTTTTGAATCAAACTTAGATTTCAAGGATCTTAATACCTTTTTTTACTACTATTGATTCTTACAACTTCTCTCTTAGACCTCTGATGACATTTACCACTTCATCTACTCTTAACAAATAAAATTCAATATTTTCATCCTCCTTTATTCTCAGACTTTAAAAATACCTTTAGTGGGTTTGTAACTTTGCCAAATTGACTTTGATTTCTCCTTCATAGATAGTTTACAGCTTTTCCAAAATACATTTAGTTGTATCATAATGCATGACCTTCACAAATTTTTCCTCTGAAAGACCACACAATATGGCATTCATTGCCTTAGAGTTTTTTTCACTTGCCCTCTTGCTTGTTATATCAGTTAGTGGTGTAGGAGGTGGAGTGAATCAATTAATAGCATATTTCCATGTGTCATAGCCCGAGAAAATTAGAGAGGTATTCATTCTAATTCTCTAAAATTCATAGTTTTTACCACTAAAGAGAAGATCCTTATTGGTTGAGAAACCTCCTTGTAATTGATGATGAGACATGCTTGTGCTTCTATGATCTCCTTTAAGCTATTAGGCCTGCTTCAAAGGACCAAGATCTTATACGAATTATTTTAATCAAAATCACTAAGAGGGGGAGGGGGGTGAATTAGTGTTTAAAAACTTTATTTCAATTATAGTTAATCATTCATGAACTATGAAAGCAACTTAGTGATCTAGCAAAACATAAAGAACCATTCAAACAAGATAACACATATATGGGTCAAAAACCCTCAAGGGAAAAAAAACCCACTATGATTATACAAATGGAATATATTCCTATAAAATAAAATATGAAATTATGTTTATCACCAAATCAACTTGGAGTACCAACCCTAATAAATTCAAGTACCCACTTGACTAGGCTTTAACAAGCACCTACTTGCAAGGAAGCACCAACTCCCTATGTGACTCAGCACCAACTTAGCCACCTAATGAATTTTTATCACCACACATCTGATCTTATTTTATGGTTTTATTTAAATACCTCCCTCTCAACCATGAAATATTTTATTCCCTCATTTTGTATATAACCAAAATATGCCTAAACTACCTTGTATATATATTAGACACATGATGGCACACCACTTGGTCAGATACACAACTTCAACCTCTTAAGTTAGAAATAAAATATGTATTATAACATTTTATGAACATTTTTAAATCATAATTTTAACCCTTTTTTGTCTTCAACAACTCAATTAGGTCTTACTTCTCCTTTAGGTCTCATGGAGACCTAATTGCATTAGGTTTGTCCTCTTAACACCAAAACTTGATCTTCTTGGACCCATATGGATTTATTCAACAATAAAAAAACATTAAAACACTTATATAATTAAATATTATGACCTCCTCCATGATTTATTATACTTTTATCCTTCTTTCATACCATGAAAGCTCCTTTAGGATAAACTGCCCTATTAGGCCTATGTACCTCAAAAGTCTATCTTGCAATAATGAAGCTTAAACACCCTTAAGATAATAAAATATGAAAAATTAAACATGTAAAAAACTTATCCATGACCTCATATTCATCACCAAAATATTGGAATGTATTCATTTAGGAGATAGAGGCTTAAGAACATCTCTACAACTCGCTTACTTAGAATTGCCAATTCACTTCAAAAACCAATCATGATGAAATGGAATTACAACTCATGTGTAAACACTTTTAATGACTCATGATACATAAAAAATGTCCTATAACATCTCCATACCATCCTTATATATAAAATTTATATGGTCTAATGGCAAATATTAGTCTCACAAACCAATTTTTTGACCCTATGTTTCACAGTCATATCTAAACTAGATAAGCCATTTTGTGATCAACATTTTTACTATATAAACTGACCTCCAAAAATTTTAAAGAATTATTATGAATTAAAATCCATAAATAACTCCTTAATTCACTATTTTGCATCAAACTATCATGCATAGACCTTCAAAGCTATCTTTTCATATATGTCTGGGTTATTCACACCATTAGGTTTGTCTACAACTGGATTACTTGGATGATAAGTTTAGAAAAATTAAAGGATATAAAATATATATAAATAATCATTGACATTTAAAATAAATCTCTATCTTCTTCTACCATCCATTATCTTTTCTTGACCAATACAAATTTTGAGAGATACAATAATTTCTTGATAAATAACCATGTATATGTGTATTTTCTCTCTTATCTGACTAACCAACAACACTTAGAGGTACTTAAGATATTTTTATACATGATCCAATAGTTTATATATACATTTAAATCCATATTGAGCTTATTTTAACAAAATATTTCATATTGGGTTCTTATTAGGGTTTTAGGGAGGTTTAATACAAGTTTTGATGTTAACTATTGTTCATAACTGACTGCCACTTATATCCAAAACTAATGCCTAGATATATTATCTAGGACCCTTACCCATATCTCCTTAATATATAAAACTCACATGTAGAGGTTACATATTCCAACTAAGGTTTTAAAGTGCTTCTCAAGTTTGAAACCTCATTATATGAGCTCAAGAAGACCTAAAATAGTGATTCATGCACTTTCATTTAAAATATTGACCTAAAACTTTGTGATCATGCATAAAATAACTTATCTCACCTATATACATGCTGAAATGTTCATAATTTCATTTAAATCTGATCTTCATACCTCATTAGGCTAGGTAGGGTCTAAAAGTGGTATAGGTGCAGACTTAGACTAAAGATCCTACCCCTATAGGCTCACCCTGAAACTCTCATGAATTCTTCTATAACTTATTCACATGGTCAAAAAATTACATAAAACCTTCACATGCCTATTTTTATTCATTTTTAATGCACATACCTCTTCATGTCAAGACTAGGCTTCCTATGTACTTTGACATGAATGACTTGTACCTTCCATACAAATAAAAGACATTAGTTACCTTCAAATTCTCACTTTATCTTTATCACATGACAAAACTTTTATATGCATCTTATCACATCGCACACTGCCAACTGTGCTTAAGCACCTTTGACATCATCCTTCAGAAGATGCACCTTTGACATCAATGATAATACTCAACATTCAACTGATTCTTAGTTCTTAATTTTCAACACCAGAGTTCCTAGGAATGACAACTTGAGTTGCATATGAACAAGTGTATTTGTTCCTATGTTCATTTTTTCACATTTTTATTTCATATGGATGAATGTAAAAAGTTGGGGGAAAAAATATGGGTCATTTTTAGGGAAAAAATCATTCCTTACAAAGGGAGTGCATATTTTTCAAAAGGGTGCATGCCCTTTTTTTTTTAAAAAAACATGAAATATATGGGTTATTAAAACCCATAAATGACAAGGTCACACAAACTTTGAGGACATAAATTACACCCTCAAAGGATGTACACCCTTTGTATGACAAAGGGTGTATGCCCTTTATAGACCACAAAAAATTTAAAAACATAAACTCATGATTTCATCTCATTTCACATTGTCTGCTCATGATTTAGAAGAGGACAATAGAGGGCGTGCATGATATTATTCTCCAGACATCCCTAATAATATTTTATACTTACATTACAGTCCTAGGTATGTGGTTGTTTTCCTTTCCTTAGGGCATGCTTAGGGTTTGTAATGAAATCTTTGTGATGCATTTTTTTTTGAATAATCACAAGGAAAGGGGGAATTTAAATTAATATTGCATTTATCTCATTCAAGCCTTCAAACACCTAGTATAGATGTTTATTTTTATAATTTTTGATTTGTTGGATCCATTAGCTAAACAAAACCTCCAAAAAATTCCTAACGCAAATTCCCAACATTTTCACTTTGTAGAAGAAGAATTAGAATTATAAAAAAAATTATAATTTAAAGTGTCAATAGTTGGAT
Source organism: Torreya grandis (assembly GCA_037957365.1). Classification (NCBI taxonomy): domain Eukaryota; kingdom Viridiplantae; phylum Streptophyta; class Pinopsida; order Cupressales; family Taxaceae; genus Torreya; species Torreya grandis. The sequence goes on along the minus strand of JARHVA010000674.1, from coordinate 4,243,958 downwards.
ATTATCATTGATATTTTGAGCGAATCTTCAAGACATAGTGTATACAATTCACTTGTTGGTACATTGGAGGTTGTTTATAATGAAGTAGGAAATGTCACTTCCCTATTTGATGCAATGCTATATCAAACAATGGTATTGAAACATTATTTTTTTTGTAAATTTTCATATGAGGATATTAAAAATCAAAAGATAAAAAAATAATAATTATGTATTTTTTGATATGCCCAAAACCACTAAACCACCACCAATGAGTTGCAAACACATTAACATTGATTTGTGTATATAGATATTAAAAACTGTTTTAGATAAGTGGTCGATGGTGTTTGATGAAATTTTGTGTAATAACGATGAGACTCCATTGTATTTTTTAAAAATATTTATAGTGATTTTTTTCTCAAAGAAATCCCAGATTATTTTGACATGAAGGAATCCCAAGATAGGGGAGGTGGGTCCTCATTTAATATACTTGGTGCTAAGTGAGACCAAAACTACCTACACATAAATACAAAAATAACAACATTGTCTTCCATTCCAAAAATATTTTATCATAGTACATAGATTGGCACCCTTAAGGTAGTTATTAGTCTCACACATGTCATTTTTTACCATGGTATGCATACACTGAGGATTTTTACACAGTCTATAGGTGGTGGCACATCTAGTAGTGTCTCTCTTACTATTAGTGCTTCATGTTGTGGCACAATTAGAAATAATCCTATAGTTATTGTACATAATTTCACTTCATGAGGGAGGATGTGTATTAGACCACCTTTTCAATTATAAATACAAGAATTGCATATAAATATTAATAAGCACACCCATAGAGGCTATATACACATCTATATAAGAAACTAGCACACAATAATCTACAATTTCTTCAACACCTTTTAAAACTAGTACACAATGGTATATTCCATCTGTAATTGCTTCAACACCTCCAACCACTATTACATAATAGTATAGACCATTTATAATTACTTCACCACATCAAGTTAACATACATATCGATATGCAAGACTTATTTGTTTCACCTAATATATTCATAGAGGTAATTAATTATAGTTTATTTATGTATGTAAAGGAATATTAAGTTTATCTTATAATATTTTTACTTAATTGATCAATATTTAAATTTTTTCATTTATTGTTTATATAGACTATAACCAATATTTTAGATAATCCACTTGGTTTAGATTCTATTAGTAAGGTTATGATTAGAACTGTAATTCCTTACACTCAAGTTGTAAAAGTAAATTATCAAGTTTATATATTATTTTAATATTTTGTATACATAATAGTTTTAGTGTGTTCATTTTCTTGGCCTTCTCCTCCTCTTTTGAGAGATATAGGTATAGGAAGAGGGAGAGAAATAGAGATAAACGTGCTCTCTCTCTCTCTCTCTCTCTCTCTCTCTCTCTCTCTCTCTCTCTCTCTCTCTCTCTCTCTCTCTCTCTCTCTCTCTCTCTCTCTCTCTCTCTCTCTCTCTCTCTCTCTCTCTCTCACACACACACACACACACACACACACACACACATTATCACTATTTTCTCTCTTTATATCCCTCTTTCACTCTTTCTTTATATAGAAGGAATAATTTTCATTTATCTTAAATAGATTATGTAATTATTCTTTATTTTTATTTATGTTAATGAATAATTTAAATTTATCTTAAAATAGGTATACTTTTAATCGATTCATAATTGGACTCTTTAATTTTTTAATTGCATATATGATCAAAGATTATATGGGTACCTCATTTAGATCACAAAAACCTATGACTAATATTGTAGTTAGTGTCCCAAGATCCAGTATCTCCTAAACACCACTTGATTCAAAGATAAATTCTATTGAGGATAGTAAAATTTTCATTTTATCTTAAGATAATGATACTCTATGTCATATTTATATTTGTATACAAATATATCTCTAACCTTATATGTATGCTTTATAGGATTTACCATCATTGGTACATTCAAGGTCACACAACCCTAGGCACATCTTTAGGTGGCATATGGTGTGTTGGATATTAACCTTATTTGGGTTCACAATTATTTAGTTATTTATTTTTATCCTAAGTCTCTTTTAAGTGTGAATTTTTTATAATAATAAATTCAATTTATCCTAGATTTATGAGATGTCTCTCACATCTCTTATCCACTTATAGGATCTAGTAGATATTTACACAAGTAACTCATCCCACCACATGTCACACACTTCTCCTCACTCTCTTTGGGAATATGATACATGGAACACACCAAGGAAGCCTTGTAAGGTCATGGTGGGATTATGTTAACTCCCTTATCCTTCCTATTGCTCTATATAAAGAGTCATCTCCTCCTCTCTTCTATGAATAATTTTGCTCTTGAATTCTTGTGATGCCTCTTTTGGTTTGAGGCCATTTTTCTATATCTCTCTTGGATTATTATTATTATTGTACTTGAAGTTCATTATTTACAAGGATTCTAATAATATTGTGGGTTTTTTCTCCATTTGATGGTTTCCCCACTATCATCTCTCGTCTCAACCTTGTGGCTTTATTATTTCTCAATATGATATTATCTATTTTTGTATTCAATTTGATCTATTACTTTATTGTTTTAATATCGATCATGGAATAATACAATATGGTATCAAAGTAGATTTTATTCAACATTGAACTTTGAGAGATGTGTGTAGATTTGTGGTTAGAAAATAAGTAAAAATATTATTTTCTTTTTAATTTTTTACAAGGGTCTTAAAATTCCCGGTTCTACTAATATTTTGACCATTTGGATGCTCATAGTCTATTTTCATTGGTATATTTCAACATCTTATAAGTAATATTTCTAAATTTGTCAAGGGTTTTATGTGGCATATTGATAATTAATAAGCATTGAACATTATATCAATTTGTCCTTGGTGCTTTTATATCTTAGAAATATTAGTCATGGCTCTTTTTTATTCTTTTTTCTTTGCTTTGCTTGCATTTCTACTGTAATTTCCTCTTTTTTAATTTTAGAATCTCTATTAATTATTCTTCATTTATGCATTTTTGTCTTCCTTCGTAAGTGCAACTCTAAGTAGTGAAATGCCCTCTTCAACATTGTAGACCTCATTTCTCTTGGTTAAGGTCCATTATTCTCATCATCTTTAAGTGTATACATCATTTTCAACATGGAATAAGATTGTCTTTAATAGGTTTTTTACTATTCATTAAATGCATGATTGCTTTTATGCATTGAATCTTCTTCTTCATGCTTCTCAATTGTAGACAAGGAAACTAGTTTCACCATGCATTATCCTTATTGTAAGTGTGTCATTCCTCATTTTTTTACACTTTGTTATTATCTCATTGATTTATGTGTTGTGTTTCATTAATGCCCCTTTTTTTCAATTCTTGTGCATAAGATTTGATTCTTTCTCTCTCTTATTTATAAATTGTAATGGAGTAATGAAATCATAGATAAATTGTAGAGGAATAAGCTTGTATTCACACAATAATATTGAATTTTCATAAAATTGCATTAACCTGTCTAACCTTCCAAAGTGGAAAAGTGGGGTACATATAGGGAAAATTAGGGCAACATGAGGAAGCCTCTAATTTTTTAATTAGATAATTAAATTAAAATTAAATTAGCCTATGTGACCCTTTTATAACTAACCTAAGGAAGCTTAATTGACATAGAATGACCATAGATCCATGTAGGAAAAACCCAATGGGGAAAGACTACACTAACACCCCCCCTAAAGCATAGCTTAGGTGAGATGAGAATTGGGTCCTGACATTGAAATCTTGATGTGGTACCCAAGTACATAGTGAATAACCTCTATAAGAGGAAGAAAAATGTGGAGCAACCCTAACCCCAATGAGAGCTCACAGATGAATAAATTTACTCTCTATGAAGGGCTTTGTCAAAATATCTACAATCTACTCTGATGTTAGACAGTACCGAATATCAATGACTTGCTCATTAATAAGCTCCCTAATGAAGTGCATGTGAATCTCTATGTGTTTGGTCCTTTGATGGAGAACTAGATTCATGCAAATATATATAGTGCTTTAGTTGTCATAATAGATGATTTTTGGCTTGTGAAACTAGATACCAAACTTAATGAGAATCCCTTGAAGCTAAATTACCTCAATAGTGGCATTGACAGCCCCTCTATAGATGATAAAGCAACTACATACTACTTCTTGCTTGACCAACTTATTAGACCTAAACTAAGTAAGAAATTGTAGCTTAAAGTGGATATTCAACTCTGAATATCTATAGCCCAATCTACATTTGTGTATCCAATCAAATCAACCTCTATTCTTGCTCCATAGTGTATCCCATAGTTATACATACTCTAAATGTATTATAGAATCTGATTAGTTATTTTACAATGCAATTCATGTGACTCCTGCATAAACTAGGAGACCATGCCAACCACATAGGATATGTCAGGTCTAGTGTGTGTGAGATAGATATGACTACCCACAAGTTGTTGATATAGAGTTGCATCAACCAATGGTGTAGGATAATCATCCTCAAGCTTCACACTAGACAAGAAGGGAGTAGGAAATGGCTTACAATCAACCATGTTAAACTTCACAAGAAAATCAAGAGAATACTTGGATTGTGATAAAGTTATCTTAGAATCTGGTTGAATGATTTCAATCTTGAGAAAGTAATGCATCAATCCCACGTCTATCATTGAAAATATATTTGAAAGTGCATTTTTTACTGCTAAGATGTATGATCAAGAGTTCCATGTAATTAAAATTTCATCCACATAGAGAACTAGGATCAATAGAGAATCATCCTACCATAAGATGTAGACATTTAGATTTGAGTGGCATCTGGTGAAGCTAACTGTGAGGAAAAAGGAGTCCATCTTGGCATACCCTACCTGAGGGGCCTGTTTGAGTCTGTAGATAAGTTTATTGATTCTACAAACCAATTAGGAATCTTCCATAAAGCCTTTTGGTTACTCCATGTAAAAAATCACTCTTGACATCCATTTGGTGAATATCCCATTGATGTGTGGTTGTAATGGCTAGATTGAGTCTAATAGACATCATCTTGGCTACAGGAGCAAATGTCTTGGTGTAGTCTATGCCAGGTACCTGAGAAATCCCCTTTGCAACTAGATGAGCTTTGCACTTATCAACAAATCCCTCTACACCATACTTAGTCCAATAAACCCATTTCTAATGGACTAATTTTCTTCCTTTAGGAAAAGGGACCAAGTTCCATGCTTTGTTCTTGATTAGGGAATTATACTCCTCCTACATAGTAGAATCCCATTTTAGATGCCAGATGCCTCATGAAATATTTACAGATCTGAGGTAATGGCCAAGTAGGCATGTGAAGTCCCCTAAAACTATGAATGTTTCTACCTTGTATCTAATGGATTTACAACCCATTTCCTAGTACTTTGAAGTGTTTGTTTGGCCCAAGTGGGAGCAAAATTATATGAGATTAGAGAATCAAGAGGTGATTAATCATCATCTAAAGTGTGAATGTGAGATGGAAGAGAATCCTTATCACTACTCTCATCACTTGAACTTGAAGAAGAAGAAGATCCATCTTGATCATCAGGAAGATTTTGAGCTAGATCCAAGTCACTACCTAAGGTGGAATCAATGTCTAGTGAGACTTTTGAATATTTTGGAGTGCCAATAGTGAAATTAAATGGGCACTCATGAAACTTGACACTCCTTTCAATGAATAACTCATGATTTTTAGGATGGAGAAGCTTGTATCCCTTAGCACCATCTGCATACCCCACAAAGATATAAGACTGACTCTAAGGGTCCATTGCCTTATGTTTTTTCTTAGGAACATGAGCCATTTCTAGTGATCCAAACACTCAAAAGTGACCCTTTATGGGCTTTTGACCATCCAAAACTTCAAAAGGAGTGATTCCTTTCAAGGCTTTGTGTGGAACACAGTTTTGAATGTAGCACACATAGTTGATTGCTTTAACCCAAAATTGAGGAGTAATAGACTTTGATTGAAGCATGCAGTTGGCCATTTCTTTCAAGGAATAATTCTTACGTTCAGCCACACCATTATATTAAGGATTGTATGTAACTATGTGTTTCATTTAAATCTCTTCTTGTGTGAAAAACTACTCAAACTTATTTTGGACATACTTCCTACCATTATTAGTCCTTAATATTTTGATGGAATAATCTGACTACTTCTCTACAAGTGCCTTGAAGTCCTTGAAGTGATCAAAGACCTCAAAAAAAAATTTGATAAAAAACACCTAGGTGTACCTTAAAAAGACATCAATGAATGTGAGCATATATCTAGTCCTATTGAATTAAGTTTTTGGAAATGGACCTGCTATGTCACTTTTGATCATTTTGAGCTTCTGTTCAGCTCTCCTTACTTTGCCCTTGTCATATTTCTCTTTTGGATGCTTGCCAAGAATGCAGCCATTATATAAGCCATCTAAGAATTTGACTTTAGGCAACCTTGAAACCATGTCCTAATTACTAAGTTACTCTAGGTAATGGTAGTTTAAATGGCCAAGCCATTCATGCCATAGTTTGTTTACTCCACTTGCATGAGTAAGCAGTGTAGTTGAGGGTTGATCTAGGGAAAATTGTGAGAAGGTATACATCCTAAACTGATGATTGGCCTTCCCATAAGCCATTACGATATCACTGTGTAGTTCCTTGATAACCACTAAATTAGGTATGAACTCAACTTGCTTCTTTGAACCTATGTGAGTGATTTGGTACATCGACAAAAGATTGGTGGATAGTGAAAGAACACATAGAACATCATTGAAAGTCCTGTCACTTACTTCAACTAAACCTTTACCACTGAATCCTAATAAAGTGTCATCACCAATGAAAATTGAAGGCACAAAACATGGATTTATTTCTAAAAATAGATCCTTTGAGGATGCCATGTGATAGGAAGCACCTGAGTTAATAACCCAAGTCGAAGGCTGAGAAGCTACTACAACAAGTGTCTTGTTTTTGTTTTTAGCCTTTGTAAAATATTGTGTAGACATGTTTTGAGTTTAAGATTTAGGAACATTGGTGTTATTATTCTCAAGCATCTTATTCAAGGTGTTAATCTTATTTTTCATTGACTGAGATTCATCATGCCCAAGTTTTTTGCAAAAGTTACATTTGAGTTTCTCCTTCTTAAGTTTCTCACTTGAGGACTCATTTGATGATGCCTTAGGCTTGGAATCTAATTTTTGATTCTTATTTTTCTCATGATCTGGTTTAGACTATTTATTCTCCTATTTACCATTGTTAGAAGGCTTCTTCTTATCCTTATTGACAATCAAGGCATGTGATTTTGAAGACTTCAGTGCACCTATTTAAACCACCTTATCTTGCTCCCGATTTAGATTAGAGATAAACTCATTGAATGATGGCATTTTCTAAGTGGATCTAAGTGCAGATTTGGCATCATGAAATGTCGAGATGAAAACTAAATAGTCATGACCTAATTTTACTAGCATGGATAGAATCAATTGGTCATTTGTTTTCTCAATGCCACATTATTTCAACTACAATCTCAATGATTTAAAATTTGTAAATAAATCTTGTAGGGTGTCATAATCACCTAGGATCAATGTGACGAGCTCATTCTCCAGCTCATGCTCCTCATGATGTCCTGCACTCTAAAAAGCTTTTCTAGGATGGTCCAAACATCATTAGAAGTTCTTGCAGATTCAACATGAAATAAGAGGTTAGGAAATATTGACAAGCATAAGAACCCATAGGCCTTATCACATATATTATACCACTTAACCTTTTTTGCATCTATAGATAGCTTAGTTTCCTCACCCATAGTGATATGATAGAGTCCTTTACCTCTCAAGGTGAGCTACATTTTAGACTTCTAGTCGATATAATTAAATGGTGTGAGTGATTTAATTGAGTTTAGATCCATTAGTGCATATTAGATTGAGTTAATTTATAGAATTGAGATGAAAGCAAAGAAAATATTACACACAATACAATTACCCCCTTGAACTATCAATAAGACCACCCCTTAAATTACAATTCAACGCACATTTAATATTGGATGTTGAGCACCATTGAAAATTCATCTAGGAGAAATTAGTGTGAGAGAGTACAAGAGGGACGTCGAGTATAGCCGATAATAAATCCAAGAAATGTACAAAGTTTTTAAGTGAGTTTTAAGTCATTACACCATAAAAAAAATGGATGTTACAAATATCTTAATATAATATATCCAATCCATAGATATTAAAAAAATATGCACTTTCAAAAAAAATAACACCCAAAATGGAACTACGGATTGAAAGTTATGGCACTTACAAGTTATTACTTCTACACAATCTTGGACCCTTTCCAAAAATGGAAAAAAAATCACACTTTCTAAGTAGTAATGACCCTTTAAAAGTTTGGGTCAGTCTCAAAAGAGTAATCAAACTTCCTAGACTACTTTGTTGAATGGAAGAAGGCAGTAGTGGTACCCTAAAATTCTGAGTTGGTCTTTCATAGTGTATGTTGGAGTTTCAGACCTAGTCTGATTGACTTCCAAAATTAATCACCCTTTGAAAACCTGAGTAAGCAATAGACCCCCAAAATTTTGATTTGATTGAGTGAAGTTTTATTTGGAGTTTTAGACCTAATTTGCTTGAGGTAGGCAAAATTGTAAGTAATGACCCCTGTAAGTTTGAGGGTATCTGTAGTAGTGTAATCTGAGTTTTGGCATCCTGCTTACTTAAATTCAAAAAATTTCAAGTAAATAAAATCCACGAGTCTAATTTCTTCTACAGGCAAGTAAGCAAACTTATCAAACAATTCAACTTATAAAAGTGAAGTTGTTCACCATTGAAAGTCTAATTTGGTCTGTTGTCTAAGTAACAATGCTCCAAAAGTATAGATTGGTCAATGGACTCTCCAATGCATGCAACATGAGGTAGATCAAATGTAGAGCCAAAGTAATGACCACCTACAAATCCAAGTAATGCAGAGGTATGACTAGAATGAAGGTATGCAAATTGAGGCAAGCCAAAATATCTAAAATACTTCAATGATAGAAATTTTATAAGAGACCTATTCGAGATTTTGACCTAAGTAAGAAACTTAGAAGGCATTTTTTCAAAGCAACACAGGACGTACATATTTTTGAAAAAAATGAAAAAATGAGGCCTTGGGATTCCAAAAAAAAAAGAAAAATTGATTGTTCTAAAACTAGGTCATATTTACAGTCGATCAAAGGGTTTTAACACCTTATAAAACCAATGGCATAGTCATTTTTGAGATTTGAAGCTCCAATAGAAAGTTTTGCATGAATTTTCTAAGGAATCACACAAAACCCTTCTTTATGCTAGAATAGTGAATGTATGTAATATTTTGCCATAACGAATGCTGCAATACTAGCAAAAATGACTCTGATACCATGTCGAATTGGCCATGATCTTGGATCCTTACATAGAATATTGATAAAATCTATGCAATGAAATTACAGATAAATTATAAAGGAGGGATAAAGTTATCTTCACACAACAATATTGTAAAATATGACCCATTTGCATAAAATCACATTAATCTATCTAACCTTCCAAAGTGGAAAAGTGGGGTACATATAGAGAAAATTAGGGCAACATGAGGAAGCCTCTAATTTTCCTAATTAGATAATTACATTAAAATAAAATTAGCCTATGTGACCCTTTTATAACTAACCTAAGGAAGCTTAATTGACATAGAATGGCCATAAGGCTTTGTAGGCAAAATCCAATGAGAAAAAGCACTACACTAACACAAATTAAATACAACACTTATTTCTCTACTGAAACAACTCAATACGACTATTATTAATCATTTTTTAGTCTTTTTGGTTATTATTTTTAGAGGAATTCATATAAGCATTAATTTAATTTGGTTTTAATGAATATTATCTCCTTTTTATTAACAAAATATCATACCTTGTTTATTCATAATAAACAAATCTAAAATTACATGGTAGTTTACTAAATTGATAAATTATTTCATTATTACAACACTTCATTATTTTTTGTTAAAAATTCAAAAAAACAAAAGTTTTTTTAAATTCAAAAAATATTTTTCGATGAGTTTTTTAATGATTTAAAAAAAAAATAAATAAATTCAACTCTATTAAAAATATAACATTTCATTTCATATAAATAGTTTTTTTTTGTTTTGTTCAAAAATTGTCGATGTGGTGATTTTCATGTAGACTTACATTTACAAATCAATTGATCAAAATTATCAAACTCCTATGTATATCTAATTCAACCCTACACTAGTTGTGTAAATCCATCCTTGTTGGCCTTCTCACACATTAAAATTGATAGGAATTCAATTCTCTTTTGTGATTATCTCTTTAATTTCATTCGCTAATCTTTGGTAAATTTGATTTCACAATTTTAATAACTTGTTCATTTATTTACAATAAAATTTATTGTAAGTATTTTTTATTAGTCATATTTATTTCAAAATTATTGTGTAATCTTTGTGTATTGGATTTCAAATTAGTCATTTTTATAGCTTTTTAGAAACTACTTTAATTATAAATTATGAAATTATTGATCTTAAACATTAAGAGAATTGCCTAAATATTACTATTATTACTTTGAAAATTTTATTTAATACATTTCAAAAAGATTTTCATGAAAAAATAGAGAAAATGCAACCTTCTTATGATTCTCTAAATGAAAAAAATGCATGTTTCATACATGATAATCCTTCTAATGTTGATGTTCTAAGTGCTTATCATGAAGCATGCACTCCTTTGAACACTCTTTCTACCAATTCTAGTTTACACATTATGAACTCTATTGGGTTATTAGGTGGTGGACTTGGTAAGTTCAAAAACATTATTCTTGAACCTCTTTTACTTAAATATAATGAAAATTATAAAGGACTTGATTTTAATGCTTCAACTACTTATAATGCTAATTGGAAATCTTATTGCTATCCACACCGAAGGACTTATAATGTAACTTATTCTGATTATACTGTTTGTCATTCTTTGGATAAAAATGATAAAATTTTTGAGCATTATATAAAACACGGGCATTGTATCTCTAAATATTTAATTTTTAATACATGAATATATTATCGTAAATCCACTCATAACACTTTATATTGTTGGAAAACCATTAATTCTAATGGTTAAAATAACTTGAATTCCTAAAAATAATGGATCTTCTAGAGACTTTGATATGTCTTCTTGAGATAATTCTTTGATTATTTCACGAAAAATGTCTTTTTCAAGTGACACATCTTATTTTTATCCCTTTTGATAAACTAAATATTCTATGCATTCCTTACTTTTATGTTACAAAAGAAATATGATTTGATTCTTTTGAATAACTTTCTTTTCGTACAATGTTTCATACTTTTGATGGAAGTTATCTTTTCTCCACTTTACTTATTGTACATACACTTTTATTACATTATTTGTATTTAGATCATTTTATAGTATATTGTTTACTTAATTTGAAAAACTTGTGTTAGGTTGTTTGTTTTGTAGGGTGTAGTGGATCATTTCTCTTTTTTATTGGTCTTTGTTTCATTGTAGAATGACCACCATGTGTGAAGAAGATTCTTGGATATTGTTTATGATCACACCTTCCTTGAAATTTTTGGTGACACCTTTTCTTCTTATTTTCTTCTTAAGCTATTTTCATTCCTCTTGAAGGAAATTTATATTAAGGGGGATTATTATGTAATTTTAACTCTCTTTCTTATTTTTAAAAGGTTTTCTCCCCTTTTGTAACCCCTAATTAAGATTAAGGGGGAGTATTAGATATTAACCTTATTTTGCTTCACCTTTATTTAGCTCTTTAGGGTTATCTTGAGTTTTTTTTAGGTGTGCATTTACTATAATAAAAAATGCACTTTATTAAAAATTTATGAGTTGTCTCTCACCTCTCTTGTCCACATGTAAGATTTTGGATTTATTTGCACAAGTAATTCCTCCCTCAAATATCACACACTTCCCCATTATCTTTGGGAATAGGACACATGAAACACACTAAGGAGACCTTATAAGGTCATTATGGGATTATTATAACTCCCTCATGATTCTTCTTACTCCATTTGAAGAGCTCTCTCCTCCTCTCTTCTATGAACAATCTTGCTCTTGCATTATTGTGATGCCTTTTTTGGCTGGAGAACTCTCTTTTATATGTCTCTCTTAGGTTATTATTTATATTATAATTGTAGTTCATTATTTTCAAGACTTTTAATAAGATTGTGGGGTTTTTATCTATTTAGCAGTTTCCCCACTTGTCATCTCTCATCTCAACCTTGTGGCTTGATTCTCTCTCAAGGTTATATTGTATTTTTTTACATTAAATTTTCTCTCTTCCTTTAATGTTTTAATTTCAATCTTGAAATAATATAATATTGTGAGTCTAGAACCACCTTGTTTCAAAAAATATTTCTTTGTAACTCTATCAGTTTCCATACATCATTTTAGTTAATTATTTTCTATTTTTTATGTTGTGCAGATGAAAGAGTATTTTGAGGTTGTATCATAAACATTTGATCCTTCAAAAGCTTAGCTGATAGTCTCTCCCATAATTACATATATAACACCCTAGGTTCTACATCTATGGTAATGAGGCATAATGTATTTGTAGGCACTAAGCAATAAGAGAGATAGTTATAATGATAGGGTAGTCGTAGGTGCAATTTATTTTATATGTTGATATGCACATTTTTATATGATTATACGGTCCAATTTTTATGCTTATATGTCCTACTTTGTATGCATATATGGAACATTTTTAATATCTTTATGGCCTTGATTGTATGCCAATATGGTCTATTTTATATGTCATTATAGCATAATTTGGATACACATACATATTATCCAACACGTCTATATGAATCATACACTATTTTATTTTGTGTATATAGATTTATTTTTTATTTTCCATTATTATTTATTTATTTATTTTATTTTTTTAAATTATCCTTCTTATAATTATTCATAAATGAAGAAGTTTTCATAGCACAGTTGTGACAATGAAGGGATAACTAATGTCTAGCTTTCATGATTGTTGTTTAGAAACTTTAAAAAATAATATAATTATAACATAATTCCATCAACTTGACAAGTTTTTTATATGGTATTTGTGATATGTATGTTTAAATTTATAGACAATAAAATTTAATCATTAAGTGTTTGGTTTGATATTGTCTAATATTGACATTTTTATCTTACTTGGCCCATTCACCTTTTTGTTAACTTAAAAACTATATGAGAGCCTTAGCAGTATTATATAATATATTATATTTACTAGAAACATCATTTAGGCATCCCTATTATTATTTCATGTTCATGTCAACCAAATCCCATGATCTTTATCTTTGTCAGACAAGACCACACTAGGTTAGATATGGTTGTAGTCCAAGCTTATCTACTAGTGCAGACATATCCCTTGTACCCCAATGGTAACTTTTCAAATTCAAGATGTTTCATTTTAGCCCTATCAAATTTTTATCAATGTTTGTTAATGTAAATATACTCTATATAATCACATCAAGACCTCTCAAAATATCATTTAGAAATCACTCAAATATTCTACGACCCATTGAGAAAAATGACACTAATGTTTCCAATTCTAGATATACTTTCTTCTAATAAGCATAGACCAAATATGAAGCTATTTTATTGTAGGTCAAGGTAACTCATTATTAAACACTAAATTTAATATAATAGTTGCATCTGTATAGAAAATATCAAGATTCACACAATCACTCTAGGAGGGATAACTTCATTGACTTGAGGCCCTTTTGGGCTATGTAGGTAGACTCAAATTACATAGGGATTTATAAGGATAGCTCAGCTATTTACCTTGCCTGATTCTACCAATATATATATATATATATATATATATATATATATATATATATATATATATATATATATATATATATATATATAATGTACAAGAACTAGGGTTTTCCTATTGCATGTCTTTCATGCATAAAACTAGCTCTTGTAGTCAATCATTCAACCATATCCGATAGTCACAGGTGCCTATATAGGAAAATTATTTACATAGTCAACATAGATATGGCCACAGTCATTACATAAGGAATAAATGTGCCTCTATCAACCCTAGTGTCACCATTTCCCAATATATTTTAAAATTTTATTTTCTAATATGACACAATTCATAGATCCTTATAGTTAGTTCTACATCAATGATCTACCTACACAGTTAGCATAAATTAAATATAAGATAGTTTACACATTTCATTATTTATTACTATTTATATCTCATTTTAAATTATAAATTTTAATATATTTTACATGTAGGTTCTATGTATTTTGAAATCTAAATCAGTATTTTAATAGTTTAATGTTTATATAATTTCATTGGTGAATCAAAATTAACATATGAATGAAAACCAAATATCTTTGGAATGTGACCTAAAACCATATATATGAATCATAAGCTCTTGAATCTCCACAAAAAAGTCTCTAATCAGCCCCTAGAGGTTTGTCTTCCATTAAACACCCCTCATATGTGCTCTGCCATCCCCTAGACTTGAAAATTATAGGTGGATAAATGAATCCTTGAAGATAACCTTGTCATTCTTAAGGTAAAAAATGGAATGAACTTTTATTAATTGTTTCATAAAATAATGAAGGGTAGAGATGAACCATAAGCCCTTATAGTTTCATGGGAGAGTCCTTAGATCACCCATTATAGGATTATATTCCACTCTTAATGAGTAATAAATGACAATGTATTTTCAATTATAGTGAAAACTAGATTTATGGAACAAATTTTGGTCAGTATAATGTGAGACAACTTGCATTCCCCTTCCACTATGTTTTATAACAATTATATAAGATTACTACCAAAAATTGCCTTTACAAACAAAATATTTACTACCACTCTATCCAACACTCATATGCAAATGTTCTACACTTTCAACACACTTCTTTGTTAGATCACCCATTATAGGATTATATTCCACTCTCAATGATCAATAAATGATGATGTATTTTCACTTGCAGTGAAAACTTTATTTATGGAAAAAAATTGGTTAGTATAATGTGAGACAACTTACACTCCCCTTAAGTTATGTTTTATAATAATTATATAATCTTACTGCCAAAAATGGCCTTTACAAACAAAATATTTACTAGCACTCTATCCAACACTCATATACAAATGTTTTACACTAACACTTGAACCAATCATTTGTAGCTAACATATTGAGAAACTAAGAACCAAGACTCAAACTCACCAAAGAAATGATGTGAATCCAACTTTCATTTATCACCCTTCTCATTATCCTTTTCTAGATTTCTAGGGCCTGCATTTATACTCTTGCGTCCTTGGAATCCCCCAAGAAATTGATATTAACCACCAAGAAGATGAAATGTCAAAAAAATCATTCAAATTCATGTAACCATGGTCGAGCTCCATAAGTCAACATTTAGGCTCTAGAGGTCAAGAGTCAGAAGGTAAACAGTCAAATTTTGAGATAAACATAAGTCAATATAACTAATTTACAAAGCCCATAAATTTTACATAGACCTCAAAATCGAGTGCTATTATTTTGAATTTGTTTAATTTTTTGATGATGATGATGATGATGATGATGATGATGATGATGATGATGATGATGATGATGATGATGATGATGACGATGATAATAATAATAATAATAATAATAATAATAATAATAATAATAATAATAATATATTTTTGATAATATAAAATGATGTTTCCACCAAACAAAATAAACTAGTACTTTCCTTCCTTTTTAAGAGCTGGAAACTTACCAACTCATCACCATGAAGATGTCTAGATCACCCTCATATTGATTTTCCTCTTAAGCATATTTTTTCTTGATTTTTAAAGTGTATTATATGTCTTACAACAATGTCCAAAGAATAATATTTACATATAATTGGGCATAGTGAAATCTTAGTACACATGACTAGAATATTAGGATCCAAATTTAGATCAGGTAGAGATGAATCATAAGCTCCCATAATTGCATGTGGGAGTCCTATGACCATCCCCTATAGGATTATATTCCAAATTTTGATGAGAATAAATGATATAATTTTTTCTCTTGTAGTGAAAACTAGTTTTACAAACCAAAAGTTGGTTAATATAATGAGTAACTTTTGAGCCACATGTCTAATCTATGAACTATCTTTGAAAACATGTCTAGATGGGAATATAAATACAATAACAGCTTTCATCTATGTTATATCTCACTATAGAATCTAAAATTATAGGTGGTCGGACACATCCTTAAATATAATCTTGTCATTCTTAAGGGGAAAAATGAAACAAAATTTGCATAGTCATTACAAGAAACCATGAGGGGTAGAGATGAACCATACACTCATAAAAATAAAAAGTAGATTCCTCTAATCACCTCCTAGGGCATTCTCTTCAAATATAAATAAGGAGGAAATGACAACACATTTTATCTCATAATAAGATCTTGATTTAAGGAGAATAAGTTGATTATTATAATGCACAAATTTTTATTTGTGTGCCCAATCGATGAAACATCTTCTCGAACACATCCAAATAGGAGTATAAAAAAAATAAATTATTTCATGCTCCCTCATCCCATATAATCCAAAATTTCAAGCATTCAGACACATCCTTGAATAGAATCTTGTTGTTTTAAGGGGAAAATTAAATGAACTTTGTCCAGACATTTTAGTGAAATTGTGAGGGTCAGAGATGAATTATAATCTCCTATAATTTCATGGGAGATACCATTAAGTACATGATAAAGGATTATCTTACACTCTTGATGATAAATAAATGGTGTCACATTTTATATCATAGTGAAAACTTTCTTTAGGGACCAAATGTTGTTCATTATAATGTGCAAGTTTTTAATCATGAACCCAATCAATGAGCCATCCTTAGAAATCATTATTATTTATTTTTTAATTATTTATAATAATTCTTGGAAAATAGATGCCAAATTATGTATATGTAGGTTTTAATAAGTCATAAATATAGATAGATAGGTTTTGAGTACCAAAGTACCAACTAAGATAAATTTTAAAGTAGCTTTGAAGTCTTAAATCTCTAAAGTCATATAAATCATCTCCAAAGTCGTATACAAAATAGGTGTTGAATCCTTACATCTCTAGAATCCCATATAAAATTTATTTTGGAGCATCCCAACTCAATATTATCACACACAATCAACTCTAGAGTATGCATACATAGAGCTCTAGATAAGATTAAAGATCTATTTTTGTAATAACTTTGTAAAGCTACATATACATAGCATTTCTAAAAATATATTATTTCCAGAAGTAAGTAGAATAGTTTTATTATACTCTAGACTCCTATGAATATCTCAAACATAGTTGGAAATGAAATAAAGAGGAAAATAATTGAACTTAGAGTTGTAAATCTAAGGTGGTTAAAGTAAAATATAATAAATGTCCAATTCTAACATTCTCCCAATATTTTCCACTAAAAGAATAAAGTTGGATGTTTTTTTTTAATGATTAAAAAAAAAACAAAGATCAATAGAAATGTGCAACAATAACATTATTTATTTAATTTTCAAAAAAATATTTTATTAGAATATAATTTTTAGATGAAATTTTTTTTGTATCGGTAATAGCCTTTGGGCATTACCCTGTATTGACATTATTAAATTAAGTGAAGATGTTCAATGACCCTCATCATGAACCACACAACTAATTTATGAAATGTCTTTGTATACATGTCTATATTGGAATATAAATAATACAATTAACTTAGTATATGTTTCATCATCCCATAAACTCTTAACTTTTAGGCAACTAGATGCACCCCTAAAGATAATCTTGTCATTCTTAATAGGAAAATGAAACAAACTTTGTGCAGTCATTACGAGAAAATTGTGAGGGTTAGAGATGAACTGTAAGATCATATGTTTCATGAGGGAGTCCTTTAGGTACCCCCAAAATTATTCTCTTCCAATTTGAATAGGAATAAGTAACAACAATTTTTATCTCACAGGGAAATCTTTCTTTATGGAATAAAATTTTGTTAGTATAATGTATAGCTTTTGAACCACATGCCTAGTCGATGAACTATCCTAAAAACACATCTAAATAGACATATAAACACAATAATTACCTTCATCTACCCTTTTTATATCATATTTAGGGTGTCTAATTCATCCCATAAGAGAATATTATTATTTTAAAAGTAAAAAATATAATAAACTTTGTGCATCCATTGCAAGTAGATTATAAGATCCTATAGTTGTGTTTGGGAATCCTTTGATTACAAAAAAAGGATTATTATCCACTCTAAATAAATAATATAAGATGGAAAATTTTAAATCTTAGTTAAATATTACTTTAGGGACCAAAATTTGGTCAATCTAATGTGCAACTTTTAAACTATGTGCCCAATAGATGAACTACTCTTCGTGACACGTCTAGATGGGCCTATAAATGATAGAATGGTATTAATCCATCCTCATTTAGCTCTAAAAATAAAAAATTTAAGGTGTTTATATTCATCCATTGAGTGAAAATTTTAATTCTTAAGGGGTAAAATGGAACTACCTTTGTGTAGTTGTTGCAGACAAACCATAAAAGAGGTAGAGACAAACTGTAAGTTAATAGAATTGGGTAGGAGAGTCCTCTAAGTGCCATAAGAGGATTATTTTTCAACACTTGATGAGAAATAAATGGTGACACATTTTCTCTTGTAGTGAAATCTTTCTTTAGGTATCAAAATTTATTTACTATGATACACAACTTTTGAACCGCTCACTCAATCAATGAACCATCTTCATAGACACATCAGAACAGGTGTATAAAATATAGAATGGTATTTTTCCACCTTATATTAGCCCCTTTAATACAAAATTATAGGTGTTTATATTCATCCCTTAAGATAATCATATTTTTCTTAAAGGGAAAAATAGAATGAACTTTACATAACTATTGTAGTCTAATGAGAAAAATTTGAACCATGTGCCTAATCAACAAACCATCTTCATGAAAATGTATAGATGTGCATATAAACAGAATAATATTATGAAATTTTGGAATACATTGCATCAAGAATCCTATACACATCCCATAATATTATTTTTCCATAACACGTATTATTTTTATGTTTTTCTTTATTTCAAGAAGCTAATCTTTGTTTACTCACAACACCAACCATCTGAAGGTAGAAGTTCATCTGGTACCACTAACCTACATTAAATGTATTAGTAATTATTTTAAATAAAAATAAATAGATAATGAAAATTAATTATAAATTAAAATAAATTAAATCAAATAAGTTAACTTTACTAATTCCAAATGTAACTTGCATAGAATACTAACCTTACCAAGTCAATCTAATGTACCTTCAAGATCACCTCCATTTTTAAGTGTTTCAAGAATGAACTCGTGCTCAGATTCATGACATTTCCACAAACATTTGTTATGAGTATATCCATGTAATTTTAAAAATTTAATTTTTATAGCGATAACCAAATTTTAATAATGAAAGATCGCCCTATTTAGTTTAAATCCCTCAAATAACCATTACTTTATTTTTTTATGAAAGTATCTTTGAATTTAGGTTCTTGTGACTGTTAAATATTCAATGGGATAAATAGTACTTCCCCCATCTGTGACAATTGTGATTAATTTATTTTCTACCTCTATACAACAAGACAAGTAGTAGTTTTTTCCTTAATAATTGTCTTCAAGTGCAACTACTGAAAAAACTTTCTCTACATTTAAATTGTAATCAATTTTTAAGGACATATAGGAAAAAAATATTCAACACTAATGTTTAATGCTACACTTACATTATAAATAAATTATACCCAGTTGAACAATATTTAAGATGTGGTCAAAGTCAATTGTTGATGCCATTTTATGATCCCTTAGTGGTTGTAATGAATGACTAGTCTCTATAGGCCTTAGGGGTATACAATACCATTTTTCAACCCATTCATTTGAATCACATTCATTTCAATCAAATTCCATAAATATTGAACAAAATCATGCCATGTCCTAGTATAAATAAACCATGAACTAGAATTAGAGCTTCAAATTGAGTAAAAATCACTCAAGCCAAATATTGTACTATAATATTCATGCATTGCCTTATTTCATTCCTTCATTAACCAAAATAATATTTTCATGTGATAATATTTATTTGATTGATGATAAATTATTTCATCACACAAAGCCATAATACTTGAAAAATCAATCAAATCGGCACCATTATTTTGCTTCTCCTATTTATTTTTTAGGGCTCTTTTTACACATGCACCTAAACTATCATGCTCCCCTTTTCCATGGCTAGCCTCAAAGAAACTCCAAAAACATTATACTCGACTATTCTTATGCACATTCATTAACAAATGAAACATTCAAAAATTCTTAAACTATCTTGCATAAGTGTCTAACCAAATTTAGTGTGTATCAAACACAATTTCTCTTGAATTCATATTTTTATAAAAATATCTCAAAACATCCTTGGACAAACTCTAGAGAATTCAATCTATCATCGCTCATCTGAAATTGGTAATCTTTCAAAATATTTATATTTTCATTTATGATATCAGGTGCATTTTGAATGTAACATGCACAAAAATTCAACTTGAATTAAATTTTAGTAATGGGATTTAACCTTATTTTTTGGTTTTAGTGTGTAGTTTTTACCAATGTCCAAAACTAAAATAGTGATCCTAAGTAGGAAGTTTTCATTGCATTACTTTAATTTATTATCTAACCATTTTTATTGGTTTGCGTGTCTTGAATATTTGTTACTAATATTATTCTTTAATTCAAACATTAAATTAGATACATATAGCTGGGTCATAACCACCTCACATCTTAATTAATCTTTTCCATCTTTTAATGGATACTTTACATATTTTTACTTATTAAAATAAACAAATTCATTTCCAAATTCATTTGAAATTCATTCATGTATAAGACTGGTCAAATGTGACAAACCACCATAAGCATTACATATTCCATCTAAACATTCTTTGGAAAAAAAATTCCCTTGGGTCTTTGACACAAAAGACTTGGGATTTTAACTCTCTTGACATTTTAGGTAGAGAAGTCACAAAACATTCCTACATAATCTCATCAATATGTAAAGTAAAATGTATATGATGAAAAAAAATTTGAAATGCATAGAAAATTAAACTTGGATCCTACAACAACATGTGGTACATGTTTGGTTTATTTTAGTGTAGAAATGCTTACACATCTCAAATGACCTTTGACAAATTATCAATTTTCCATTAAATTTTTCAAGAAATTTTTTATAGAATCATATTTTAGTCATGTACAAGAAGTGTTTTTCTTGTGGTTCAATATTTTTTTATCTTTTTCTTATTGTAACAATGTTTTTTATATTAGGAGAGACCCTTGTGTTTCCATGTCAAAAAAATCAATCAAAAGTCTTGTTCCTTCAACTAATACCTTGTATTTATGTGGGAGTATTCCATTAAATTCTCAATAATGTGTGACTAAAGGATCATCGAGTCTTGTTATTCTTCTTATGGTTTTAATTAGAGTTTTCTTATTCAAGTTCAAAGTTGTAATTTTTTGACTAAAAAATCAATCTTTAGATGTTTTTTTACTCACTATAGACTTTGTTATTACTCATCTTACCACATTACTATATTTTTCATAATTTTATTACCTATATTATGTACTATTGCATTATTTCTTCTCTTTGGGTTGATTTATCTTAACCCCAAATTATGCATCATAGAGCGCATTTTTTTGAATTTTAATCAACTAAAAAAATAGTTGACATCATTTTGTATGGGGTTTATTCTCAAATGCATAGTTATATGCAATTTGATCATGAAGTTTAACTATACACATTGAAATTTAACTTCACAGAGGCTCTAATATATTCTCATATATTTCAATCAAATACCTTATTATTTGTTACATTATCCTTGGAGGTGTGGGTGCATGAGATACATTATTTATTAAATTTAGTGGTGTTAACACTTTAACCATAAAATGGATATTCAAGCCTTTGTTAATGTTAGACTCTACAAGTGAAGTAAATTATTCTTCATTAGGAGAGAGATCAATTGAATTAATTGCATGGTGTTCAATACAATCGTGCTCAAAAACTTCATTATGGATAGATGTCTCCTTATATTGTGTTTTTCCATGTGTTTCATCACTCAATACAAATTCATTAGTTACATTTTCTATATATTGAATTTCATCAATCAACGAGGATTGATTAAATTTTATCTCATTTGAAGATGTATCTAAATTAAATTATAGGGAATTAACTATGTTATTTTAAATTGAAATAATACTTTTTGTGGAAAAATTACCTTCACCTTATTCGAAAGCTCTTATGGATGCTCTCTTATCTACTTGTATTTTTCTTTATTTTTCTCTCTTGACTTCAATTTCTTCATTTGTTATCTCATTAATAATTATTTTGTTGTGACTATCAGACCCCATGATCTATCTTTATGCTTTTCAATATAAGTAGGAGAAAAATTGAACAGAAATTGATGAGTTTACATTAATTGAGACAAAGTAAAAGAATAATTTGTAGACTCTCAACTATAAAAACTAGTTCAAACCTTGTAAAATTTAAAATTCTAGAGTAAAAATCATGGACATGAGAATTTGTACAATTTGTTTGAGGGACTAAAAGTGTATGTGCCCTTTTATGTAGCATGCATGCCCTTGTGAGTAGTATAAAGCAACAGACTAATGCATTAAATAATATTTTTCCTTTCTATAAAGGGTGCATATTATTTTGACTTTTATGAGTTTCCTTCCAAAATTGTCTTGGTTTTAGGCTTGGGGGATCAGAACCTAGTCTAAAACCCTATTATAAATCAATCAACATGAATTTTGCTAAAATTATGTGTTTTATCCATCTTCACAGAGACATTTTAGTAGAAAAAATTATTTATTTGAAAAATACATATAAGTTTGTAGGTGGGAGAACATAGTTTATGAATGTATAATTTTTTTAATGTTTATCATTATTTTTTATTATTTCTTAATTTATAATTAACATACCTTATTATGGTTCATGCATATATCATTAACAATAGTTTAATAACTTTGTTTGATTTTAATAATTTTTTTATAAAACTTATATCTCAACAATATAAACATCATTGGCTATGCTTCAATGTGTGTGTGTGTGTGTGTGTGTGTGTGTGTGTGTGTGTGTGTGTGTGTGTGTGTGTGTGTGTGTGTGTGTGTGTGTGTGTGTGTGTGTGTAATGAAGATAAGGTCGAAATGTTGTGTTCGTACACTTGTAATTACAATTTTACAATTCTATTGACTTATAAAATTATTTAAAATGAATTTATTTATTGAAAAAATAAGAAAAAATATTATCAACAATATCTGACATTTCCTTTATCCATATATACAATTTCATAAATAAAATTTTTTTTACTCTAAAAAATGTGTTCACACACATGCAAATTACTTATTTTTCAAAAAAATGTATGTCATTTTCATAAATGCATCAATTTCACATACTTTTTCTCATCTAGGTATTTTTTAAAATCATATATTTAGAAACTACATTCAAAATTACACATTTTATCATCATACGTTATTATAAACTTATTTGTCCAAGTGTCTCTAAAAGTCTCTCCAAGTTTAAGTATTGTTATTTTTAGAAAAATAGTGGCACTTTAAGACTCCTCTTTTTTCCCTTGTTACCCTTCATCCACCCATATCTCTACATTAACATTAATTTATGAAGATATTGACTAACTTACATGCATTCACATTTATTACAAATACACCAAAGCATGAAAGAGTTTATTCCAAGAATAAAACATCTTCATCATTCCATACCTATAAGGTAATGTTAAGTTTTCACTTAATTTATATTTTACTTTGATACACATGCATGTATTCAAACACAAGTGGGACATGATTTAGACACTTAATTTTTGTAAATAACATTTTCCATTGCATATTTTTCTTAATTTATCACACTTAGCCTATTTGTGTACATTTAACTCTTTTCAAATAATTATCATCCACATTTAATCCTTCACAGCCTTGCATCATCTATATTTTCTCATAAAAACTTGAGATATGTCACTTTTCATCGTTAAGATTCCATTTTATCATCCTCTATTTAGTTTTACTTTTGTTCTGAGCCTTTATTTATATTGGGTCATAATCAATGGTTCATTGGTTCTATTTGGGTCACAATTAGTAGTCAGTTGATTCTTTCTATTTGAATTTGTGGGTCCTTTTACCCTAGGTTGATATCCCATGCCTTGATTATCAGTTATCATTATTTTACATAGTCATTTTATGTGCTAATGTGTCCTTTTGAAGCATGTGTGTGTGTACACACACACACACACACACACACACACACACACACACACACACACACACACACACACACACACACACACACACACACACACACACACACACACACACACACACACACACACACACACACACACACACACACACATGCTTCAAAAGGACACATTAGCATATAAAATGACTATGTAAAATAATGATAACTGATAATCAAGGCATGGGAAATCAACCTTCCTTTTGAATCATGTGTGTGTGTGTGTTTACACACACACACACACACACACACACACACACACACACACACACACACACACACACACACACACACACACAAATGCACCTTAACTTATTTCACATCAACTCTTATCATTTATATCTCTTACAATCCAAGTTTCTCATTCACATTGATCAAGATTTATCATGAGGTTTACACATATTTCAAATAAATATACACATTAAGCCTAAGTTATATTTATTATTAGTTCAAGTCCTTTTCCATCACACTTATACCAAGATAAGGTCATAACAAGGCATATATTTGCATTTGATTATCAAAGGAGAGGAGATGAAGTTTTTTCTCTCATTTTGGCTTGAGAACACTCACTAGCACTAGAAATACATTTAATGATGATTTTGAGCATGTGAAATATGTAGTTATAACCCCACAAAAAGGAGGATTGGGTAACTAACCTTGCACATTTATATACTCTTGAAACATTACAGAGAAATAGGGTGATAACAAAGGAGTTCATTTTCTAACAGTTTTGTACATCAATTAAATCATGTGAAACTAAGAATTAGCTCATCATTCACCAATGAAGTGTCAAAAAAATTTACTTATTTTGGGTTTAAGGGTCTTCAAATAGTTTAAAATTGTATATATTTAGATAATGTAAAATATAACAATAAATTACTAATTTGAACTAAAATTAATGTTTTATATATTATTTTATTTCAATTTAGAATTGAGAAAACAAGAGGGCAGAAGTGTATTTAGTTGATTCTAATTATGTGTTTGTCACACAAGGTTCCTTTGTATCTAAAAATGTTTTGTACCTATGTATCAACTACTTACACCCAAAATAGAGGCTCAAAATATCTTTGGATGTTTTTAGTAGGATCTGACCCCTATAATAGCCAAAATTATCTGGTGTTCATTGACATTTTCCTTGTGCATTGTGTAGTCTATAATTCCTTAGATACATGTGCTTATTCTTACAAGATCTTACTATGTGTACAATTGCCTTCAGTCATATGTGTTGATCCATTTTTTATACTTTTATTAAAATTTTAATTATGATTTTTTATCACTATATGCCTTTGAAAAAAGGGTTAGTATTTTGGGTTGGACAACCCCAACCACCCCCTATCAAATGGTTGACTATTTCCCATGTTACATTACTCATAAGAGGATTTAAACCACACTTATTTCTCCCACATGTGTGTGTGTGTGTGTGCACTTGTGTGCAACATATTGAACAATATATAATACAATGCAATGTTTTGATCATCAACACTTGACATCATGTGACTTTGACTTTTGTGTATTCAAACTTTTCTATAGGGCTACTTATTTGAGGGATTTTCAAATGTTTATGCCTTTATTTATTGTTCCTTGCACAACATGCCCCATTTTCACCCTCTTCTTTCATAATAATCTAGTCTTATACCTCCAAGAGTCCATTGTGGTTGTCTATTTAAATTGGCCTTTTGAGATGTTGGTTCTTCTAGATGTGAAATCTGAATGTGCTTCATTATTTTAGCCAAGCTTGTAAAATTAAGTCTACATTGTAAACACTTGGAAAGAAAATTCATATCTTGGGTTGATTTGATTTTAATATCTGAATTTGAATAGATTTATTAATTCATAGTCTATTTGTTTGCTTATGTTTTGAAACACATTTTACAACTTATTTTTAGACTAGTTCACCTTAGGTTTGTACAAATTATCTAACTTTTCATAGTTTTATACCTCTTTTCCTAAATATTTTTTGTTTATTTATAATTTAATTTCAAATTGAATGACCAAATGTTTATATGGTTTTACTTTTTAACTTAGTCATTTTTCATTAAAATTGACAAAATCATATTTGAAATCAAGCAAATGACTAAATCTATACACAGTTTCCATTTTATACGTAGCCATTTTTAAGATTTTGCCTTATCCATTTATTTTAAAATATTTAGTCATTGGTTTTTAAACCAAAGTTGTTAATTACGTGTTGCATATTATGCCCACAGGTACCCAAAGAAGTTCCCAATTACATGTGTCGATCACTCGGTGGTCCTAGACCCATATCAAAATGCCTTTTGACACTTAGTCAATTTTCTTCAAATTTCTCCAAGAGTGCAAAAACATGAAGGAACAAAACCATTAGAATCTAGGTGCATGGAAAGATGGAGCCTTTTAAAAAATGGAAGCTCAAGGGAATTAAGGCTCAAAGACAAAACTTTTAAATACTTAAAGTAAAATTCACACAAATGTACAAAAGATCGAGAACTTGGAGGAAAAATATTTAGAAAGATTTATAAGTCTTAAAAATACTTTGAAATTTTAGAATATTGGGGACATTAAAATCTCAATCCAAAGTTTAATGCCCCCATGGTTTTGAGGCACTAAAGAGAATCCACATGGAATCTATTTGGAGGGCCCTGAAGCATGAAAGCTCAAATCCATTTACCATTAGTCTAAAGTATAGATATTTATGGAGGTGATGTGTAAAAATGGAAAATACAAAAGCTAAAGTGCTTGGGAGAACATATATAGGCCACATAGCTATGAAGTTGATAAAAGTAAGTTGCAATGCCAAAACCCATAGATGATGATGAGTGGAAAAATTAGAGCCCAATGCCATCATTAAATGCCACACGACCATGTTTTTAGATCCCTTAGTCTCC
This sequence comes from Torreya grandis, assembly GCA_037957365.1. Classification (NCBI taxonomy): domain Eukaryota; kingdom Viridiplantae; phylum Streptophyta; class Pinopsida; order Cupressales; family Taxaceae; genus Torreya; species Torreya grandis. The sequence continues at coordinate 4,216,773 of JARHVA010000674.1, read as the reverse complement.
CAAGAAGTTCTATTTTGAGAGAAAAAAAATCCACATGGTAGTAATCTATTAAAGTAAAGGACATGTCGGTTGTGTATCCAACAAGGCATGAACCTAAATTTGATGTCTAGTTTGACCATCAAAATAGCTATGAGGTTGAAAATGGCTACACATCTAATTTTATTTGTATAATCAAATTTAAATCCATCTAAATCATGAATAAGGTGGGAATCATTAATGTGGAGTGTGTAATGGGATCATGCAAAGAACATAAAATACAAACACATCCTTAAAGAGATAGGGTAATTGATTATGTAAAAGTATGGGTGTATGATAGTCCCGATTCAATCCCAAATACTTTCAGTTGTCAATGATTCAATAGAGGCATGGTTTGATTATGAAAATTTTGGGCACACCTTTAATCTATTAGAGATTTTGAGCTGCATGTTTAATTATATTCTTCCAATCACATTGATGATTGCTGCAATCGACCTATTGGTGGGTGAATTGAAATCTAAATTCAAAAATGCATTCAAACTCCTTAGGCATGTATACCTTTATGAGACTAGATCTTGAGTTTTAATAAGGGAAAATATTTTGTAGGACTAAGAGTATTATCCCTGGGTTGTTCTTTTTAGGATTAGAGGAGACTATGCTTGATTGGATCCTTTTAATTTTAGAGATAGAGTAATAGACTAGTCATTTCATTTCATGTATTTCCCTACATTTTAGATTAGTTTTTTAATTGAGGCTATTTGGAAGCTGAGTCTGACTAAGCTTTTGATGAAACTTAAATGATCCTTAATAGAAACATATTTATCTAAAAGTTTTTCCATTTGATAGACTTGGTCTACGTATGTATATGGTGACCCTATTTTCCTCTTTGACTATGCTACTTCATTCCACAAACTTTTACACCATCCTTAGTGGGATTTGTGTTATGTCTAGCTCAATTAAGGACTAGTTATTCTAGGATTTATTTGCTCCATAGAACCAAGCTAGTTGACTTTAGAAAGTTGGCTCTTTTTCTCTTCCTCTCTACCCTTCTCTCTTTTTCATTTTTTTTATCAGTCTATTAGATTATATTAGCTTAGGTTTTGATTTAAAGTCTGACTTAGATGTTTTATCTTGACTTCATTATTTTTTATTTATCTATTTATCATTTATGCACTTTTGAACTTATAAGTAATAGACATTTTCATGTTGAATCAACTATTTATTTATAGTTAAATCATTCATATGGTTCTTTAGGCATAAGCTCTTTATTTTGATGGTTCTCAATCTGTCTGAAATACCCATCAAAGACCCTTAACATGGTATGGTCATAATGATACCCTATGTACCAAGACCTGATAACCAAGACCTTAGGGAGAATTTTTTGCACAAGTCTCCTTTCAGAAGAGGAAGGGACTAACAACCCCTGCCTAATTGTTAGTTGTGTCAAGATACCAATCAACATTATTATAATGTCTCAAGATAGTGCTAATAAATTTTTAATGTTTCCAAGTGATTTTAAAGGTGATGGCCAAGTAATTCTCAAGTGAGTATAGCCTTAGAAATCATTTTATTTATTGGTATTTTTTTTTTATTTCTCACAATGACTAATTAGAGAACATGTTTAGGTTGACCTAATGGAGACTTACCAATTTTAAAAATATCCTTTGAGTGTGTTTGAACACTATAAGCAAAGGCAGACACCTAGGTAACCAAAATTATCTAGTAATTAATGGTAATCTAGGAGTTTAAATTAATGACATAAGATATGGAGAAGGTCTATTTAGGATTTAGGAAGCT